>OX451741.1:185879547-186360264 GCA_948472305.1 Vicia faba
TTCTTACACTTATATATCCATTCATATTGATAGTTCCAGCCCAGACAAATGAATCTGGTTCTTTGGGGATGGGTTTGGAGTGGAGTGAAGCGGTTGTGTGTTGTAGAGACGCCATTGTTGGCGTGGGTAGAGGAAGAAGGGTGAGATAAGAAAGTAGTGTAGTTAGTGAAATGAAATGAAGGTGTTTTGTTTGTGTTGTGATTGGTGGGAAGAAGAGAGTGAGATGCTGTTTTGGGAATGGAGAGAAAGATAAGTGGTTTTTTTGTGTTGTATTTTTTTGTTGTGTATAAGAAGAGAGGAAGGAGGGTAGCAAGTGTGGTTTACTGCTAATGCCTTTTTGTTTGTTTTTTGTGTATCAATCCACCACTTTTACTAATAGCCAATGAGAGCATAGTATAGTGTAATCAATATATTTTTGTGACAAGGACGCCCCTGAATGACAAAAATAAAATAAAACCTGAAAGTATAAAAAATAACTCAATTTAAACTAATTTTTTTGAATTTTTTCTGAATTAAAAATAAAGACACAAAATGACCGAAAACGATAAAAAAACGGACGGAAATTTATCCAATAAAATAAAATGAACACATTAAAATAAACTACATGTCACGAAGATTAAAGAAAAAAAATATTCAAGAAGTCAAAAATCAAAAATAAAATAATAATAAAAATATCAGACTAAACAGACGTTTAAGGTTAAAAACGAGACTTCGAACTGTACCGAAAAAATAAAGCGAGCATACCGTCATGATCTACGCGAAACGCGGATTCATAAAATGATCGGTAAAAGGTGAAAACTTGAAATATTTTCTCGCTAATTTCCCGCATAGTGTCGAATCGCTTTTAACAGTCGGTCTATAAAACAAAAATATTTTTATTATTGACATATAAACAACTTGGAGCAATGCAACAAATGAGTAAATAGATAAAAATGCATGAAGCAAAATGCCGGGTATTTTACAACTGAAAGACGATGCAAACTTTGATTTAAACTGACTTTTTCTGATCAACTTAAATACGACTAATGATGCAAAATGTGATGAATGAAGATATTTACTAATGATCGTGACCAAATAACAAAATATGATATGAAAGTGCGACTAAAACATATTAGGGGCGAAATTAAGGGTGCACCGGTTGTGCCTTGATGAATCAGTCTTCGAGAATCCACAATCAACCGTACTTCGGGCTTGGGGGACTCAAAACCTTAATTGAGGCGCGACACCTGATGCTCTTGATTCAGACCTGTCTCTGCACATGAAACAAAGGAAAACATGAACATACACCTTTGTATGCGATTAGAAATTAGTGATACATATGCTAAAAATGTTTAAAACACTTGACAATCTTCGCATAGTCAAAGCTCGAAGGTGAGAGGTTAAAACCGATTGTATTTTGTGACCTTGACTTATCTTAAAAATGCAAAAAATAAAAATGGGATCTTAGGTCAAAAATTGGGGTACAACATTAGGTATCTTCAAAAAGAAATGAAAAGCTTAAGTGAGCAGAATAAAATGACATAAAAGTAAATGCTCAAGTGAGCAAAGATGAAAATAGCATGAAATGTAAATGCTAAAATAAATGTGCTTAAAGTAAAGAGCATAAAGTAAAGGCATAAAATAAAGTTAATTGTTAGAAATTAGAGGTTAGTTGAACGACCATCTTGAAACTTGCATTTGAAACTCATTAGAGGATTGATAAAATCGAAGCCTCTCAATAACAAGTTTCATTTTCTT
Organism: Vicia faba; assembly: GCA_948472305.1. NCBI lineage: Eukaryota > Viridiplantae > Streptophyta > Magnoliopsida > Fabales > Fabaceae > Vicia > Vicia faba. The sequence goes on from OX451741.1 coordinate 185,881,285, forward strand.
TTTGTCAAGTATATCATTCATTTCAAAATCTCAAGGCAAAAATAAATAATCAATGATGTTTAAGTGATTCACTTTGACCAAATTTTATGAAGATTCATTAGAGTATTGATAAGACCAAAGCCTCATAACAATGAATCACAAGATTATTAGATCAAAATTTTCAAATTAACATACTTGGGATTTCAAATATAGGTTTGGGCCACGGATGATCATTTCTCGAATCGGGACAAAATTTAGCGCTATGTTAAGCAATCGTAAGTGGACTTATATAGAAGTCGCACCTATTTTGAGGTCGGACAATAGTAATCTATGTACCATATGTTTAGAGAAATGATATGTAAATTATTCTCCAACAACATGTAGTACAAGTAAGAAGGAGATAAGATGAAGAGGGAGGGGATAAGAATTAAACCACATTTGAACCAAAAATTTAATCAAGATATCTTTAAAATCATTCATCCATTTTTGGTGGAGTTAAACTCAACACCTAAGATCCAATGATGTTAATGAAGCTCATGATCAAAATCTCATAGTTCAAGATCAGCCAGAATATATACAAAAATAAAAATGTATTTAAAAAATAAAGAAAAAAGATTTTTAAAATGGTTTTAAATGAAAATAAAAGGGGAAAATAGCAACTATATTCAAAATATCCAAGAAAAATTTAATGAGACCATAGAAAAATCAGAAATGAGCTCAAATATTATAAATTTTTTGGTAATTTTTTAAAGTCAGAAACTATTTTTAACATTAAAAGAAATAGTCAAAATAAACCAAAAATTGTGAAAAATAGTAAAGCCAGAAATAAAAATAAAATGAGGTCACCAATATTTATCAAGAGGTTATTGGATCCTTCCATATTTTTTTTCAGAACTTAAAAATTAAGAAAAGTATTTTAAAACACTTAAAATAACTCAAATAAAGTGAAAAAAATATAAAAAATATCAAAACACAAAATAAAATTATGAAAATAATAATAATCAGAAAGAGAAAAATCAAAAGCATTTTTAAGAATTTTTTTTTTAAGTTAAAATGATTTTTTTACGAATATTTGAAGTTTAAAACAAATAAAATATAAAATTATAAAATAAAATAAAAACCAAAAAGATGTAGACTATTAGATCAATCTCAAAACGCATTAGTAATCAGATCCAAGAGATCTGGCGCGCTGTGCATATCATGGACATTAGTGAATAAAACACTGAATCATTTCTTAAAATCAGAATTTAAAAAAACAAGTGGCACGATATCATTGGTTGAGAGATGACATGTTGGTAATCTTCAACCTCCAGCCACGCGAATTACAGGTCTTTGAAATGGAAAAATTAGACCTCGAGACCGGTATCATTCGCTTTGTCTCTTCAAGACGATTCCAATGGTACCCTCGCAAAAAATTTATGTAAGGTGTAGCTCAGTCGTTTTGGAGGGAAAGGTTTGAAAAGGGATTTTAAAATTCATGGTCAAAACTCACTTCCAGTTGAAAACAAATGTTTTGACTAGAATCAGAATGATGAGAGCTTCATTACAGTACCAAAGCTTGAGAGAATTGGTGAACGAATCTACCTATTGAAGTTCAAATTCAGAGCTCTGAAACTTGACTTGGCTAGCACGATTTAGGAAGTCTTAGAGATTGGTTCTTCTTCTATTAGCTTCAGTGAAGTTCAAGGATGAATAATTGACAAAGAAATGGATTGAGGAAATTTGTAAAACTAAATTCAAAGTTGCAGAAAACTGAGTTCAGGAGAAAGTTTGGCAGGGTGGTTCTGGCTATCTAAGCTTGCGAAAATGAGTGGGATAGAGCCTGTATTTATAGGATAAGTGAATGGAATCAAGAGGAGGGGTGAATGATGCAATTTGAATGGAAATCGTGCATACCAGTTTTCATGAAATAAGTGTGATCACATGTGCATCTAAACTCATCCAAATGATGTGTTTTGACACTCTAAATTATCCACATGCTTATGCTAATCATGTTTAAGTAGAAAACACGAACACATTTGGTGATTAGAAGCAAATTATGGAAATTGCATTATGATTATTTGAGAAACTTCAGTTCAATGGTACCAACTTTGAAATCATGGTGTGCACAATTCAGGAAGCTTTATGACTTGATTCTTGATGTGTTAGAAAGATGAGATCACTAAATTTTACAATGTGAAAAGAATGGAATCAAATGGATGTTTTAGATGAAAGTTGTGATGAGTCAAAGTTGAGAAAAAGACGCTGACTTTTTGTAGTTAGAAAAATTCTAAGTTTTTTCTTCAAAAATGACCTATAATGTCTTGCATCCAAACATGGCCTTCCATTTAAAATTTGATCTTAACAAAAAAATATGAAGTTAATTAGATCTCTTTAATGACATTTTGAGACTTGAACCATTTAAAAACTCCAAAAATTGAGAAAGATATGAGTTTGTGAAGTTGGTGAAAATTCATGAGATGACCTATAATATTTTGCATCCTTAGGGCATCTTCCACCCATTTTCAAGCTTAGAACTTAAGAGAAGGGTTAAATTTCACATATTTAAGATCATTGTGGAAAAAGAATGGTATCAAGGAGACAAAAATTGACCAAGTTATGATCTTTTGAAGTCACATAAAGGAATTTGATGGCCTATCTAGAGGACTTATAATCTTTCTCAATCATTAGGCATCTTCCACATAACATTTTCTTGAAATTTTTGAAGTGATTTGTTGATAACCCTTTAAAGGGAAGCATATTTAAAATCAATCAAAAATCTCAAAATATGAGCAAGATATAGCTCTTAGAGGTCCAAAACCATAGCTCCTAGAGCACCAAAATTACTTGGAAACCCCTTTCAATTTCGTTAAGATTTATTGCACAATTACTCTTTCCATGTGAATAGAAGTTATTGTGTATGATAATAAGAAACCATATCAACAAAAATCATCTCCAAATGTTAAGAATTGAGAGAGTTGTGCACTTGTGATCAAGGAATCAAGAACTTATCCAATTAAGTCAAACCTCTTCAATCAACTCTTGCATCTTTTGAATTTATTTGACAAATTGAGGCATGATGAATCATAGTAGACCTTATCATGATGTCAATTTAAAGCATCTTCAATTATGAAGCTTGAATCTCAATTAATCTTTGTTGAAGAAGGCATGGAAATAAACCCATGAACCTATAAATCAACCTGATGAAATATGTTGTGCCCGCATCTATAGTATCATCAATTAGAGCGAACATTCATTGAATTTGTTAGTTAAAAGTTAATCAATACAAAACAAATATGGTAAAAATATAAAAATCAAGTTGCTTGGTGATTTCTCATGAGAAAACCTAAAGATAGGGAGAATAACCAAACCCTAGTGTGATCTTGTTGTAATTGATATGAGATGATAGAAGAATCTTAGGGAAACAATTGGGGTACAACACAGCTGAAGCAATTCGAGAAAGTAAATCACTCAAACAAACAATGAAGTCGCCATGAGACATTTATTTATCATGCGGAGAGAAAGGAAAACATAGAAGAAAACCTGAAGAGGGTGAAAGCAAGGTCATACGACCAAGAGAATGGGTAAGGGGGTTAATTTTGAAAGGGGGGGGCATTATCACCCCTAACATTCGTGGTACTCCATGGGATCCACTCTTGTTGTCTAATATAAAGGGTATGTCTTAAATCTAAAAGCTAAGGTGTAAAGGAAATGCATGAATTGAAAGGATTATGTACAACAAGAAAAGATTTTATTAGTCGTGCCTGCCTCGGTTTTGAACCTTTGTGCCTAGGTAGCACAGTTCATGCAATGGGAATTAAGGCACTCGTAGTTTACCTAAAAAGTTTTGGTTTGTTGCATGTATTTTATGGATAATTCCATGCTCTCATCCTTACCGTTAGGATTTCAATTTGTGCTTGGTCTTACATCTCATAAAGAGACTCATGCTTAGCACCTCTAAGTTGTTCGAACTTGAAACAACAAATCCTAATTGAAAAGGATTTAAAAGAAAAAGTCTGAAAACAAAAAAAGTTTGCATTGGTTAGTGTTTTTTACCTTGAAAAAGGGTTTAATAATGATAGAGTGTTTTCAAGTTTGAACAAAGAAAAAAAGAGTTTTAGTTTTAAGAATGAAAAAGGGGAATGAAGAAGTCTAAGGGAGACTAACAATCCTAGTAATGTCATACAATAATGGTCCTAAGGTTTGAATAAGAAAGGGAAACATCTACCTAAGTTAGCATGCATGGATTACAATCCTAAGGCCTAACTTGAATCGATAACAAAACAAGTGATCCTAAGGGAACATACAAAAGTATAAAGGGAAAATCAAAAACACAAGCGCAATCGAACAAAGTAAAAACACAACAAAAACAAAGATCAAGTGCGAGCTAGAAACAAACAATGAATCCAATAGATTTCAAAGTGGGATGAAGGAACTCTTTCCACTTGATTTGCTCAAGCACCTATATCGAGTAACAACTCAAAGCGTCATTGTTTAAAGAAACGTGAGCTAACATCGTCGAAACGAATGACAAAATGTGGGGGTTGTTTACAAACTTGTTTCCATATTATTTGACTCAATAGACAAGAATATGTATGGTTCAAAGCATTAACGTATAACCCTAGCTAAGAACGACACAGACTAGAAAGTGTGGAGTCTGATTGCGAGCCCTTTACTCCCCTGATTGATTCGATAGCAAGCATAAAGTAAAAAGGTAGGGGAATTGCCTTCTTTAAGGATTTTAGCAAAATTGCCTCTTTTTGAGGTCTCTAAACAAACACAAACATTGCCTCCTTTGAGGTCTTTTAAACAAAACAAAATGCACAAACATTTCCTCCTTTGAAGACTTTAAACAGATTTGGCACCTAAAGTAGGGACTCTCAGTCATGCATCTCTATTCCTACTTCTCATGGCAAGGAAATAGAAAAGACAATGCGAAATATAAGTATAATCAGAAACAATACCAAGCAAACAATAAGTTTGAAGCAAAGCAGTATCAAAGCAAAAGAAACCTGGCTGTCTTCGTGCTAGCTTCACCAAGAAAAAGAGAAATAATCAGAAAAGATATCCAATATAAGAATCTAGACATCACCGTGTGAGAATAAATTGCATGCGAGAAACACATCACATCAAGATAAGTGCTCTGCATAAAATAACTTTTCACAAGCACAACATAATCCACAAATCGCACATCACGCGAATATTCCTTTAGAAGCGTGCACAAACTCACCAAACAAGTTACCAATAACAAGGAAGCATAATCATAGCTGGAGCGTCAAGTCACAACTCAAAAATGATATTCAATTGCAAAGAAATCAAATCCAAAAAAACATCGGAACATGGAAATTAAAAAGCGGGAAGCAACATCACCATCTCATGAACTGAGCAAAAAGTCGATCTAAAATCATCAAATCTCAATGCAAATGCCAAAAAAATATCAAAGCATGTGTACCTATGCAATAATCAACAATTAAATCATGTGCTTATGCATACTTACCAACTCTGAGTAGCACTACATTCAATGACAAAATTACTCGAAGAATCGTGTTGAAACGATAAATCTCAACATAGATATTCAACAAATGCTCAATTATGATCAAGTATGCATGAAACAACAATTAAAGATCATTCTACAATACATTTGCATTTCCAGGTAGAAACATGTACATGAATCGATATCAATCAAATTCAACTTTAAAACTCACAATCGGACACATCAAAAATATTTATTGATTCAAGTAACGTTGCTAAGAAATTACAAAGGCATTGAAAACAATTAATTCACATAAAAGCATTTATTTCCAAGCAAAAACAACATTATTCAAGTGTTGATGCAATTAATTGGATCAAAATTTTCAATTTCGAAAAAGAGAATTAAATCATCATTTAATCGATTTAAAATTGCATCAACACATGAATTTAACACTAATTCTCAACAAACCTCCACAAACAAATAACTCGCACCATATATCGACACCAAAAATAATCAACGGTTATCAAATTATACGTGTAAGCAATAATTAATCAACAATTACCGTGTCGAAATTCAAGATTCAAATGATTGAACACAAAATTCAACTAATTCTAAGCTTATTCATAATTCAAAGTTCAAGAATCAAATTAATCTCTAAATAATTGTTCAACTCATGCAATATTCACAAATAAGCACTTAATTAATCTTAAATTATTCAATTAAGCACTTAAATCAATTAAGCTTTAAGAATTATTACCAAATTGACGTGAAGTAATCGAATCAAACACGAAACAGAGAGAGGATTATGCGTACATGTGGTCGGAAGTAGCTTGCCGAAGAAGGAGGTTCGTGGCCAGTATCGGACAAGGCGGAGAAGGTCCAAGCGGAATGGATAAGTTGCTCGTCGGAGCAAGGCTAGCCGCAGAGAGGCTGGACAGTGGTGGTCCGAGCGGAGGAGACCAGGAAATCTAGCGGGAGTGCAAGAGAAGAAGAAGTGCTTTTGAGAAAAGTGTTATTTTGTTCTTCTTGTGTTCTTGTGTTGTACCCCAAAATTTTTCCTCCCATTTTTCAAGACAAGTTGGTTCAAGATATCTTCTCATGCTTCTAAGGTTCTCAAGTGTTCAATACTACTCAAGAATTGATCAGATGAACCCCCCTCCTAAGCAGTGGCCTACAACTAGGGTTTTTGTTTTCTCCAGGAAAATTGTTCTTCTAACGCCTCAAGTGGACTTCATGAGTTCTCATATGCTTCAAAGTATCCTCATACCCAGTTTCAAGCCTTACAGCACAAGTTTGCTCAGTCAAATAGTCAGATGATTAAAAATCAACTATATTGGACAAAAAGTCAACTTTGACCAATTTACAGTCAAACATTAATATTTTTGGTCAACGTCAAGATTTTGAACTCACATTCATCATTTGATCAAGGTTTGATCATGATTCATCAAGAAAACTCAGAATTCATCAAAAGTCAAAATTTACTAAATTAGGGTTTCCTATAGGAGAAGTCAACTGAAGTTTGACCAAGCATAACTTTCACATACTTCATCAAAAAATTATCAACAAAAAATCATTTTGAAGTATATCCAATTCTCTTCAACTTTGTCTCTCTAAGCTCAAGGCCGAAAATGCTTCATTTGAGAGATATGAGCCAAAACATTACAGGTCATTTTAAAAGTCAACAAAAAGACACTTTTTGTCAAAGCAATTTACATAAAGTTAAGATCTTCAAATGGAAAAATTACCAACATGAAAGTTGTATGGGTATTTATGGATTACTCTTCAATAAGAAGAGCTTATAGAGTTTTTAACTCCATAACTGGAAAGACAATGGAATTTGTTAGCGTGGTAATTGATGATTCAATTACTAAACAAAGGATGGATGTTGAAGAAAATGTTGGAACATCCTCTGTGCAGACTGATAAAGCAATAAGGGAGGTAATTTGTGAATTAACAAGCTCTAAATCAGTGAGTTCTCAAGCCAACAAAAGTCTCTCTACTACAGGTCAGATAGAACAACCTAAGGATTCAAGTTACCTTAAAATAGAAAATATCACTAAATTCAACAAGAAAATATCAAATTCATATCTTGTTTTTAAGCTTGAACCAATGATGGAGTCTACTATTCAAGAAAGGAAGTCTTGAATTGTATCATTGGAATCAGTTTTTATGGTTTGCCTTACTTTTCAGCATGAAAGAATTTTGTAAGGCAAAGTGGGTCAGTAGTACTGATAGATATTTATCTCTAAGAAACAGATGGATTTCATGTTTCAATAAGAAGCAAGTATGTGCATGTGGTAATACTACTGGAGATGAATGTGGTGGAACAAGGAAAGATTGCTCTCAATTGGTATGTCATAACATTACATTGTGAAGATCTGAATGTCATCAGATATATCATTCAAAGTGGTTGTAACAAGAACCTTGATAGTCACAATAAACTAATCAAGAATCTCGTTGAAGGAAAGGTTATTACTCTAGAGCAGATGGACAACAAGGAACAACTTACTATTATGTTTAAAGTAAATCAGATTGAGAACATAAGCAGTGGGATTAGAACTTGCACTATTTAGGAGTTATAGCAATTACAGGTTTGGAGGAACGTAGCTAATACTATGTCTTTTCTCTATGTTCTAAGGTGTGATACGGTGGGAGAACTGACTTGGTTGTTTTGTGTTTGATCGCAAGTGTTGCGGATAGCAATGGTCGCCACCGACTTTTATTTTATCCAATAAAGAAAAGGGTGAAAAGAACAGGAAAGACCTTTTGAGAATTTTTCTTGAGTTTGGGGGATATGTTATGAAAAGGTAAGGTGTTAGCACCCTTTTCATCTGTAGTTATCTACGGGCTCTTAAATGCTTGATCACTAAAAATTCTTTGTGTTTGTGTATGTTTGAAGGTATTTTGAAAGTGGTAATTTTGAAATGATTCTCGTATCGTTGAGAATGTATACAAAATGTTTGTTTGGAAATATTTTGATAATGCCTTAGTACAACAAATTTTGTAATGACTCTCGTGTCGTTGAGAATGTATACAAAGTGTTTGTTTTGAAAACATTTGTTTGGAAAGAAAGTATTTGAAAAGATGTTTGTTTTTGAAAGTGTGAGGTGTGGAAATGGTTTTAGTTTGTTAGCAAGAAATTATGAGCAACCTACCTACTCAAAAGTCTTTGTTCTTATGCTCCTCCTTTAGATAGTGATATTTTACCATTAATTGGTAAGGAGCCATATCATTGGATGTGAGGGACAGGCGTGGGTCGTCGTACAGTCATAGAAGGCAACTTGTAAGATGTTTTAGAAATTGTCATAAGGGACTAAGATCTTTTACCGAAGGCAACATAAAAGGGACATCGAGGGACTACGATCTTTTAATCAAGGGTCTTTGCTAAAGCATCTCACATTCAAGGGACGTGACTGTTTAAAACTGAGGCAACAAGTGTGGGTTACCCTAGAGGTGGATGTGTGCAAAGTGTTTTGATTTCAAATATATTGTCTTGAATTAGGGTTGTCTAATGTTTGGTTTTAAGTTTTGGCATGCAAACCATAATTACTAACAATAATAAGGAATGCGATAAATTATGGAATTTAAATGTCATAAGCTATTACAACGCTTTGGGAATGGGGGTACAATTTGTGAATAGGGGAGGAAAGAAATGAAGTCCTAATTACTATTACAAACCATTGAATATGAATAATAATAGAATGTACAAAAATGCAAGGATGAAGAGGAAAAAGAAATTGTCTTTGTGTGATTTTTTGATGGAGAAAAAGGTTTTATAGTTAACCTAATTAGACTAATTAATTTTAATTACAAGTTAACAAAACCTAAAGTCTAAGTTAATTAAAATAAAACCTAAGTCTAAGTGATTTGTTTAGAAAATAGTTTGAATGTTAATACTAATTTAGAAAGAAATAAAATTTAATTGAAAATAAAATAAAGTGTTTAAAATATTTTTTTAATTTAATTATTTAAGAAGATATATATTTGTATTTTGGGCTAAAATAAAAATAAGTAAAGAAATAAAAATGAGAAAATATAAAAAATGTTGAGCATGGGTGTTAAAGTGTATAATGGGGGTTAAAAAGAAAAAATAGACATTGGGCCCAAATGAACTCTTTTTTGAAATCAGAAAATAAAGAAAATAAAATGTTTGTAAAAAATGTTGGGTGTGCGCTGAAAAGTAATTTAGGGGGTGAGAAATCAAAAATAAACCAGGCCCAAAACAATGATCCAGCGCCTAGGTTGATCCAGTATGATTGATTTCTGTGAGTATACCATGGGCCTGCTCATGTGGAGCGTTGGATTTAACTTTGTGATGATCATATGGTATTAATGTGAAGCTTCATGGTTGGCTCGCATGGCTTGATGCACTGAGTCTACAAGGAAAACATGAAGAAGAAAAAACAAAAGGGTATCACTGGGGCTCGAACCCAAGTCCCTAGTAACAAATGCCTTATGCATGCGTCCTCTGCCACTAGGGTGGCTATTTCATCCGTGTATAAAACAACTTGCGCTAAATTTAAAATAAACTTGGTCCTGAATGTTTGAAATGGCTTCATCTTCAACCTTGTGCGTGCAGAGCAACAACACCATTGCTATGAAATCTGAGCTTCCTCATTTCTCAACCATTTTCAAAATTGTAAACATGAAAGTTGTTCCATTTTTCACAATGAATCCAACCATATAAATAACTAAAGCTATAAATCAAAGATGAACATGAATTTTGATTAGAACCAAATAAAATCTAATTCTTTTAGAAATTTCAAACTCAAAATTCACATCACTTAGGCAACATAAATGAAAACTAAAGACATGGTTAGCTTTAGGGCTATGATGTCTACATTTTTCATTCACAAAGTAACCATTAATGATGCTTGTAGAGAGAGTTCAAAGTTGATAAAACTTACCTCAAAACTGGAAATCATGTATGGAGTTTGAGCACCCCTGGAAGTGTGGTGATGATCTGGATAGCTTCACTAGACTCCTAGGAAGATTTGTGATTGATTAGAAATGAAAACGTACGATGGAATTAGGAGTTTGGAGTTTATGGTCAAAATAGGCAACAATGGAGTTTTGAAATGAAAATTCTAACTTCAGAGTATTTTAGGGTGTTTCAAGGCTTGTAAACTCGTGTGTTAGGTTGCAAATGGCTTCTCTATTTATAGAGGGGAGGTTTGGGAGCTTGAAGCAATCAGAATCTAGAGATCACATGTTATGGTTATGTGACTTGATTTTGAAGCAAGCTTGACAAACATTGTTCTAATGTAATGGTACAAGGGCTTGTAGGGTGGCTAGAGGCTTTAAACATGTTGCTTCTGAGAATACATGTTGAGTATGATCAGAACAAACAAGTTAGAGGCTCAATACAAGTTGACTTTGTGATTAAGTCACTTTTCCAAAATGGAAGTGTGAAATTTGTTCCATTAATGGAATGATCACTTGGACAATGGCTCAAGCTCTTGGATAATATATCAATTAGTTGTATAAAAATTTGATTATGTATATATTTGCAAGTCAAGAGGCCTGTAAAGCAAGATTATGCAGCATAGTTGTGAGATTTGGTTATGTGTTCTTCATGAAGATGGCCTAAAATTCAAGAATAGATGTCCAACTTCATGTCTTAGAAACTTCTAGCTCAAGCATGATCTCTTCAAGTTCCGTGACATTTCGGAAAGCTTGAAATGTTTTCTACAACCTTCATGTTGACCACTTTGGCTAAATTAACTTAGAACTTGGTGAAAAATTGCCAAGAAGTTGGGACAAAAAATTTTCCTAACTTGATGAAAATTTCACTAATTGTTTATACAAAAATGTCATGACTTCATGGGCCTATATCTTCAAATCCAAGCATTTTTTGGACATCAACCCTAAGGTAAAAATTTGTATAATTCATCAAGATCTAAAACTTTCATGTTGAAAGTTTTCCTTGAATCATCTTGCATCATGGTGAAAAAATGTCATTAAATAGTGGAATTATCAAGGATAAAAACACTTAGAATTTTTCTAAGTATTGAAAAATTTGACTTTTTGTGGACTTTCTTGACTTTCTTGATTATTGTTGACCAAGTTTCCTATTTTTGAATATCTTGATGAATCTTGATCTTTGAAATTCAATGTTAATAAAAAAAAGGTCAAAGTTTGACTTTTTGTGTATATTAGTTGACTTTTTATCAGTTGATCAAATTTCAACTGTCAATCCATTAATCTTGAGGAATGATTTGAGCCATTGAATTAGGTCAAGATATTTTGTTTGAACCCTTAATATCATGCTTCAAGCAATTAAGTCATGCACTAGGTCAAAAGTCAATGTTCAGTCATTCTCAGTCAAAACCCTAATTTTGACAATTTTGCCCCTTTGATGATTTGAGTGCTTTTCTTGAGGAATTGTGATAAACACTTGATCAATTGATGAATATGACTTAAAAATGTTGATGTTGGCCAAAAAATCGTGAAGTTTGACTGTATATTGACCATATCTGACTTTTTACCCAATACAACTAATTTTCAGTCATCTGAGCAATTGATTGAGAAAATTTGTGATCCAAGACTTGAAACTTGGTATGAGAAATATTGGAGACCTATAATGAACCATGAAAGTCATTTGAGGCATCAAAATTCCAATTGTCCTTGAGAAAACAAAAACCCTAATTTGGAGGCTCAGTGTTTAGGAGGTGAGCTTGTCTGATCAAACCCTTGAGAACCCTTGAGCATTTGAGGTCTTTGGTGAGAAATGTCTTGAGAAAACAGAGGGATAATTTTTGGGTACAACAGCTTCCCCTGTTTAATCTTCTTAAACCTGAAGAGTTAGATTGGCGCGTCCGCCATTCTAAACTTGAAGGTAGAAGATGATTGAACACTTAAGTCCCATAAATTTGCACTCACTTGTGCATGAAGTAATGTTGTTTGTTGATTATATCGGGAATGGGCTTAAAGATGCCATTTTGAGAGTGACGAAATTTTGTTTGAGATGGGCTTACAAATTCCATTTGGAGAGTGACGAAATATTGTTGGGGATGGGCTTATAGATGCCATTCAGGATAACTGTTGATAGAATTTAGACTAAGTCTAAGCTTGACTTCAAATGGAAGAAGTATCAGAACAAATCTACACTTGATTTAATCTGATCCAAAAGAAGTATCTACTAAAAGAGTATCAGACTAAACATTTGGTCGATTTAAACTGAACCAACAAATGTCTGTGTTGTCATTAACTGGAAAAGAATCAGAATAAATCTTTAGTCGATTTAAACTGAACCAGAAGAAGTATCAATTGGAAAAGTATCAGAATAAATCTTTGGTCGATTTAAACTGAACCAGAAAATGTCTGCATTGTTTTTAATCGGAAAAAAATGAGAATAAATATTTAGTCGATTTAAACTGAACCAGAAAAAGTGTGTACTAGAAAAGTATCAGAATAAATCTTTGGACAATTTAAACTGAACCAACAGATGTCTGTGTTGTCTTTAAATGGAAAAGAATAAGAATAAATCTTTAGTCAATTTAAACTGAACTATAAAAAATGTCTACTGGAAAAGTATCAGAATAAATCTTTGGTCGATTTAAACTAAACCAACAAATGTTTGAATTGTCTTTAACTAGAAAAGAATCAGAATAAATCTTTAGTCGATTTAAACTGAACCAGAAAAAGTGTCTTCTGGAAAAGTATTAGAATAAATCTTTGGTCGATTTAAACTGAGCAACTAGATGTCTCTGTTGTCTTTAACTAGAAAAGAATCAGAATAAATCTTTAATCGATTTAAACTGAGCCAGAAAAAGTTTCTGCGGGAAAAGTATCAGAATAAATATTTGGTCGATTTAAATTGAACCAGCATATGTATTGTGTCATCTTTAACTAGAAAAGAATCAGAATAAATCTTTAGTCGATTTAAACTGAACCAGAAAAAGTGTCTACTGGAAAAGTATCAGAAAAAATCTTTGGCTGATTTAAACAGAACCAGCAGAGTTCTAAAGGAAGTGTTCGTCATGTAAATGGTCTCCCCATCCTATTTCGGAAATTGATCTTTATCTGAGCAGAGAGAAAGAAAGGAAGATAGTTTCCTCGTCCTATTTCGGGAGTTAATCTTCAATTTTCTTGTTCTTTACAGATAATTGATTTGTCTTGTTTAAGGGATTAACTTGTGGCTGGTTATCTGGATAGTTGCCCCATCTTGTTTCGGGAATTAATCTGGAACTATTTGAAAATTGTTGATGATATTCGTCTGTTGATTGATTTTTTCCTGAAAAGGTAAAGAGTTAGTTTTATGCAATGTCATGATGTATGAAATTCATTGCATAATGATGTTCTCAAAATAAATGAGATTGTGCTATATGCGTTACGTATGCATATGTTATGATGAATGAATGTGAAATGTTGTTGAAGTGTATTTGTCTTGGAAAATAAATCCTTGACTATTGTTGGGAATGGAGAGTATGTGTATCTTAAATCTTGTCTAGAATTCTTCTGCTGGGGATTCTTGGTTACTTGTTTGAGGAAAATCTGCAGGGGATGTATTGATTTCTATTTGGGGAGTAGAGTTTATGAACATTGGTCGTCCGTTGCTCCATTGGGGAATTTATTTCTTATATACCCTGACTGGGGATAAAAGAGATGGTTAAACTTACGACTCGTTTGGGGAAGATAATTCTTATATATATCCTTACTGGGGATAAAATAGATGGACAATCTTCCGACTTGTTTGGGGAGGATAATGTTAACTGGTATCTGGTCGGATTTCAAGCTTCGCAACAACTTTCTGAGGATAGTGATGACTTTACTAGGGAGAAGAATTTTGTCAATGATTTGTAGTAGTTTGAGGAATATACTCGAGTTGGGGAATTTATAGTCTGTTGGGGAAATAAACCCTTGTTGATGGAGAAGTTCTTTGTTGAGGAGACAAATTCTCTTGGGGGGAATGGAATTTTCTTAAAGAGAAAAACTCGGCAAGGTTTCTTTTTCAATTTTGGAAGACCAAACTCAGCTGGGGAAGAGAATTTCCATGAAGTGTGTTGATTGGAACTCTGTAAGTTGGTGATATTTCCAGGGAAGAAATTATACTTCTTTATTTGCTAGAGTGGTCTACCGGGGAGACTTGCGGGGAATGTACCCTTATTTGTGAAGATTACTCTGTGGGGAATAATCTCATAGAAGTGGCTCTGGCGACTTCACTAGGGATAGCCTTATGAAAGGGAATCTGTGGGGATTTAAGGACAGTTTGCGTGTCATCCCAGCTCTTAGAGTTTTGAGTAAATGTTTAGTCATGCTCTTATGCATACATTTTTTAACAGTTAATCATGTCCATATGCATATGTTCATTCAATTTTGTCATTGGACGTTTTTGCAAACAAAACAGAAAAAATCAAAAAGGTTTGAACTTCAAAGTATATTTGTATTGACAATTTTCCTATAAACAGGTGAGTTTGTACAAAGAGACGGAAATCCTAGTAAGAGGATGTCATCGTGAAATGGAAAGTGTAAAAAGTGAAAACAAATATATATATATATATATATATATATATATATATATATATATATATATATATATATATATATATATATATATATATATATATATATATATATATATATATATATATATATATATATATATATATATATATATATATATATATATATATATATATATATATATATATATATATATATATATATATATATATATATATATATATATATATATATATATATATATATATATATATATATATATATATATATATATATAGCTATGTGGAAGTGATATCATTGGGTTCCAACTCCGATATTTCCCCTATTTCTTCAAACATCTCATCCCTTATTGTTGGAAGAAGTTGATTGAGTTGATGTTGTACCATTTGAACTTTTAACCTTGGTAATAAAGATGGTTGTAAGTGATCCAATGGGACATAGTCGTACACTTTAATCCTTAATTTTTTTCCTGGACCGCCCTTTCGGGTTTTCAGTCCACTAAGATACCCTTTTTTGTCCAAGCCGCATTTTCAGGTTTTCAACTTACCGGGTGTACAATCTTTTCTATATATCCCTTATTTTTTCCTAAACCCTTTTGGTTCACCGGGATGCCCTTATTTTTTCCTAGGTATGTCAACCTAGCGGGTCATTCTTATGCGTAGTATTTTTTTATTATGTCCGTGTTCACAGGGTACGGGAAATCTTCGCCGACCATAGTGGTTAGCATCATAGCACCGCCCGAGAACACTTTCTTGGCAACAAATGGCCCTTCTTAGGTGGGAGTCCATTTTCCCCTGGGATAACCTTATGGTAGAATGATGTGCTTTATCACCAAATCACTGGCCTGATATACCTTATGCTTGATCTTTTTGTTGAAAGTTATGATCATACACTTCTGGTACATCTCACTGTGACAAACAACAGCCAGCCTCTTTTTGTCAATCAAATTCAACTGATCCAACCTAGTCTGAATCCATTCGTCTTCTTCTAAGTCTGCTTCTTTCATAATCCTTAGAGAAGGAATCTGAACTTCGACAGGAAAGACAACTTCCATGCCATAGACCAAAGAGAAAGGGGTTGCCCCATTGTATGTTCACACTGAAGTACGATAGCCGTGTAGAGAAAATGGTGACATCTCATGCCAGTCTTTGTAGGTCACCACTATCTTTTGCATTATCTTCTTTATATTCTTATTGGCAGCTTCCACTATGCAATTCATCTTAGGTCTGTATGGAGAAGAGTTATGATGCTTAATCTTGAATTGCGTACAAAGTTCAGTGATCATGGCGCTGTTGAGGTTGGTACCATTATCAGTTATGATCCTTTTAGGGATGCCATACTGACAGGTGAGGTTATGCTTGATGAACTGTGCCACGATGTTCTTGGTAACTGAGGTAAATGAAGTTTCTTTAACCCACTTGGTAAAGTAATCAATAGCGACTAGAATGAAACAATGTCCATTAGAGGCAGTAGGTTTGATTTCTCCAATCACATCAATGCCCCACATTTCAAATGGCCAAGGATCAATCATGAAATTCAAAAGGATTGGAGGCACATGAACTTTATCAGCATAAATTTGGCACTTATGGCAAGTCCTCGAGTGTTGATGATAGTTGGTTTCCATGGTCGAAAAATAGGAACCAGCTCTCAGAATCTTCTTGGCCATAGTATGTCCACTAGAGTGAGTACCAAAGATACCTTCATGCATATCCTCCATAGTTTTCTCTGTTTCCTTCTTGTCCATACAACGAAGCAGGGTTGAATCATGGTTGCGCCTGTATAGAATTCCATTGCTTAGGAAGAACTTGGCTGAGAACCTCCGCAGGAATTTCTTGTCGTTGATTGATGCCCCTCAGAATATTCTTGATATTCAAGATACCTTTACACTTTGTGAAACCAAGGCTTCTCCCCTACACCATTAGTGTCAATCTCATAGCAGTGTGTTGGTTCATCAAATATTTTGACAGTAATTCGGGGAGCTTCATTGTCCTATTTAACCTTAAACATAGATGGTATGGTAGCTAAAGTATCCGCCAACTTATTTTCTTCCCTCGGAATATGTTCAAAGGTAACCTCTTCAAAATATGGGATCAAGGTTAGCACCAGTTCTTTGTAAGGGATATGATTTGGATGCTTTATATCCCACTCTCCTTTAACTTGACTGATTACTAAAGTTGAGTCTCCAAATACGCTTAAGAATTTGATTCCTAGGTCAATAGAAGCTTTAAGACCCAAGATGCACGCTTTATGATCAACCACATTGTTGGTACAGTCGAACCGAATTCTGGCAGTCAAAGGTGTATGGCATCCTTCGGGGGAAATGATCACATCACCAATTTTGTTTCCTAGTGCGTTGGAAGCTCCATCAAAAACCATAGTCCATTAGGATCCTTGCCCAGGTCCTTCATACAGTTCAGGATTTTCATAATCCGTAATCAGCATGATATTCTCGTTCGGGAATTCAAAGTTCATAGATTGGTAGTCATCCACAACTTGATGCGTTAAATGATATGCCAGCACACTTCCTTTGATTTCTTTTTAAGTGGTGTGCTGGATATCATATTCAGTTAAGATCATTTTCCATCGGGCTATCCTTTCAGAGAGAGTTGGCTTCTCAAAGATGTACTTGATGGGATCTATCTTAGAGATTAATAGAGTAGTATGAGTCAACATGTATTGTATTAGTCGGCGAGCAGATGCCAAAGTGCAACAAGTTTTCTCGAGCAATGAATATCTTGTTTCACAGTCGGTAAACTTTTTGCTAAGGTAGTATATTGCATTCTGTTTTCGACCAGACTCATCATGTTGCCCTAGCACACACCCCATTGAATTCTCTAACACGGTTAAATACATGATCAGAGGTCTTCCTTCAACTGGTGGCATCAGTATTGGAGGCACTTGTAAGTATTCTTTGATCTTGTCAAAAGCTATTTGGAATTCGTCATTCCACTTTACTACTTGATCACTTCTTCATCATCTTGAAGAGTGGTTTACAAGTAGTAGTCAAGTGAGAGATGAATGGGGCAATGTAATTGAGTTGTCCCAAGAAACCTCTGACCTCCTTCTCAGTATAGGGAGCTGGAATTTCTTGGATAGATTTGACTTTTTCAGGATCTACTTCAATTCCTTTTCCACTGACAACAAAGCCTAGGAGTTTTCCAGACCTTACTCCGAAGATGCATTTGCTTGGATTCAACCTTATCTTGTATTTCTTCAGCCTGTCAAACAGTTTCTGGAAATGAACAAGGTGCTCTTCCTCGGTTTGTGATCTTGCTATCATATCATCCACATAGACTTCTATCTCATGATGAATCATGTCATGAAATAGAGCTACCATAGCCCATTGATAAGTTGTGCATGCGTTCTTCATCCCAAAAGGAATGACCTTATAACAGAAGGTGCCCACTGTGTGACAAAGGTAGTTTTCTCCACGTCTTCAGGCGCCGTTTTGATTTGGTTGTACCCGGAGAAGGCATCCATGAAAGAGAACACCTTGTGTTGAGCGGTGTTGTCGACCAAGACATCAATATGCGGTAGTGGGAAGTCGTCTTTGGGGCTTTCCCTATTTAAATCCTTGTAGTCTATGCACATACGGACCTTACCGTATTTCTTCGGCACTAGAATAACATTTGTAACCCATTGGGGATATGACGTCACTGCCAAGAAACCTGCATTGAACTGTTTCATTACCTTAGCATTGATCTTCTTCGGCATATCAGGGCGCATGCAATGAACCTTTTGTTTGATCGGAGAATAACCTTCTTTCATTGGCAAACGATGAACTACGATATCAGCATCGAGCCCTGGCATGTCTTTGTATGACCAAGCAAATACTTCAACATATTTGTGCAACATTTATACCAGTCTTCTCTTGATACTGTCTTCTAGGTTGGGGCCAATTTTGACTTATTTCTTATCTGCCTCAGTACCCAAGTTTATCACTTCGACCAGTTCTTCTTGCAGTTGGATAGCCTTTTCCTCTTGTATCAGGAGTATGGAAAGTTCTCCAAGTATCTCGCAATCTTCTTCACCTTCATATTCAGCTTGATAGATTGGATTTTCGAAGTCATAAACGACAATAGAAGAATTATTGTCAATGAGATCCGGAGTGGATGTAGATCTGTAAATGTGTGCGTGTGCATGTAACGTCACATGGCTATTTGAAAATGCAGTAAAGTAAAAGAAAGACAAGGAGTGCAAAATTTGAATGCAAAATCGTCCAATATTTTCATTAAATGAGCATATGGTATATGAAATGACAACCCTTAACAAATGGACCATTGTTCCCCAGGCAAGGCACATTGTTTAAAATCATTGTTTTAAACAGAAATTATACATACAAACTTCTTAAAGCAATAAAAATAGGAAATAACAATTACACCTGGCTGAAGGAGATTGAGATGAAGTCTTTGTCCTTCAAGTTGTTGAGTCCACTGTCAACAAGTGGGAACATCCAGTCGTCCAAGTCACCCTCATTGTCATTGTCTTCAACAGCATTGACTTCATTGTTGCTAATACGGAGAGGTGGTCTTCCAGCGTGAACACGACGAACCTCTTTCTGAGCCTTTGAAGTGAAACCCAATCCAAATTTGTTAGATTTATAGGGGATGTCAAGAATTTGTCCCTAGAAATTGCAAGCTTCATCTTCAACAACATCCCTAGCATCTTTCGTAGAGGCCATTTTTGGTGTGATCTTAGAGATCTCAAGAATAGTAGCTTTAGCAATAAAAATCGTCGGAGGGATTACCTTAAATGCTGGACAGGGGGTTTCAATGAATTTGACATCCATTTCAACATATTTTAAGGAGTTCAAATGACAAAACATATATTCTTCCTCTCCACAGACTGTGACAATTTTCCCTTTCACTGGGTATTCCAGTTTTTGATGCAATGTAGAGGTAACTACACCTTCCCTATGAATCCATAGGCGTCAGAGCAAGAAATAATAGGCCGGTAAGATATACGTTACATTAAAAGTTGAATTGAAGAATTGAGATCCCACCTTTACCGGGAGATCAACCTCTACATGAACCATCCTCTTCGACCCATCAAAGGCTCTTACCATAATATCACTGGGTTTTAGCACCAACCCTTTATAGTCCAGTCTATCCAAAGCACCTTTGGGAAAATTATTTAGGGTGGACCCAGTATCTACTAACACATGTGCTAGAGTGGTACCTTTGCATTCAATAGAGATGTGAAGAGCTTTGTTATAATTGTTCCCCGCTAGAGTTAAATTTGTATCAGAAAATCCCAAGCCATTATCAACAGTTAGGCTCGCAACACAATTCTTAAATTGATCTGCACTGGTCTCTTGTGGTACATGGGAATTCTTCAGGAATTTAAACAGAGCTTGGGCATGTGCTTCAGAGCATATCAACAAGGATAACATAGATATCTTTGAGGGTGTCTGCCCTAGTTGCTCAACTGTTTTGTAGTCACTTTTTCGGATGATCTTAAGAATTTCTTCCATCTCTTGTCTAGATGGGTCTTCAATTGTAACTTCTTTGGATGGTGCCTCCGTTAGGGCAGGCTCAGTAAATTTCTCTTTACCTCGGGAATTGGCATTTGGCCCAGTAGTAGGAATACGAATAGGTGTTGTTGTAGTTGTTAGAGGAGAGATCTGCGGAAAGAAGACCCTTCCTGTCCTAGTGACCTTACTAGTTCCAGCAATGTTTGTAATTTCATGCTCTTCAGTTTCAGTAATCCATGGCTCTTGCTTAACACCGTGATAATAAACTTCTGCCCCATAGTTCCAGGGCACAAATTTGTCAAGGGTATAGGCGACTGTCCCCGTTGTAGTGATGATCAAGGGAGCCACTCTTGGCTCAGCAGGAATCCTTATAGGGCCTTTATAGGTGATCCTAATAGGAGCATTTGAAATGGTGATTATGGAAACATCTTGAGGTATACTTTCAGGTAAACTCTTCATGGACGGAGTTTTCTCAAATAGAATTTCGTGGCTATCAATTAGGTGTTGAATACCTTTCTTCAGCCACATATAACCATTGGTTTGGGAAGAACAATGGTAATAATTTTCAAGGAAACCAGGAAATAAACCGGCTCTTAACATATTCTTCTTAACAGTCAATAAGGGAGTAGTCAAATCATTAAGGGAGGGCAAGATTCCTTCAATAAAAGTTTCAATGATGTCAAAACTATGTTGGAAATGTTGCTAGATGATATGGTGGACAAAGTAGCATGAAAAGTCTTCAAGAATTGGTATTTTTGGAAATTTATATGCTATGAGTCGACTCAAAGAAAGCTCAGGTCGACGCATGATTAAAAGTTTCTCTTTTGGGAAGTCTCGGGTTTACTCACATCGACTATGTGGTCGACTCATCTTGGAATAAATGTTTAGGAACTATGCATCAGCACATACCCCTGGAGCGGTCGACGCATGGATCTTGCACTATGTCATGTGGCACCTTCGGCAATGCTCAGGTCGAGTCAACCTTCTGCATAGGTCGGTGCATGGATTGTGAGCACTGTCATATGGAACTTTCGGAAATGCTCAGGTCAAGTCACCCTTTTTGCATAGGTCGACACATGGCTTGTATACACTGTAATAAGGGACTTATGGGAATGCTCAGGTCGAGTCCCCTTTTGCATAGGTCGGCCATTCGCTCGTAAAAACTGTTTTTCAGTCTGTTAGTTTGGGTCTTGACTTTAGATAACATATAAATTCTTGTTTGGTTATATCATTTGGTTTCAACAAGAAAAGTGAAATAGATACACAAGATACTCATCATCTTCAACCTATCACCCATCCATTGACAACTACACATAATGATTTTTGTCGATCAAGGTGCGGAGCGTGTGTTGACA
Source organism: Vicia faba (assembly GCA_948472305.1). Classification (NCBI taxonomy): domain Eukaryota; kingdom Viridiplantae; phylum Streptophyta; class Magnoliopsida; order Fabales; family Fabaceae; genus Vicia; species Vicia faba. The sequence goes on from OX451741.1 coordinate 185,903,009, forward strand.
ATGTCCAAAGTAGAAGATTGCGATCTTGTTCGGGTTGAGTAATTGTGGGTTTTTCTTGAATAAAATGTGAGGGTTATGTCCTCCAAGATCATTAGGATTTAGGGGTTTTTGACAATTCCTTTCTTCATCAAATTCATTCGTGCTTAAGGGATTGAGGAACCGTGGGTTCGCTCAACAAGGTAGCTATAATCGGAGGATTTTAAAGGAAGAATTAGGGTCATCATCTTGCGATAAAATCAGCTGAGCAGAGGGTTTGAGAAACGGTTTGGGTTCTCAACAAGGTAGCTACAGTCGGAGGTTTATCGAAGATTGGTGACATACTTGATTAAAATCTAATCAATGGAAGAGAGGAGCTTAGTTTTCAATTCAACATATTGGGTTTGAATTGTGGTGACTATTTTATATCTCTTGTATAAACTTTGCAATCATAATAGCAATTATCCTAATTCTAAATTCTAGAATTACGGGCAAACGTACCCCACGTGAGGACAACAGGAGGAACTGCCTTAACAAAACGTGTGTCATTTTTCTTTCTCGCCCTTTACCATTTATTTGCAATAATCTGAAAATTTGCTCTTGTGGTTCTAATTGTCCTGATTTGTAGTGCAATAGAACTGTTACTAAAAACTATAGTATCCACTTTGATTACTATAATTGATTTCAACACTACAAATTAAGGTAGATTGGACTTGGTGTAATTAAGCACACCAAGTGTTCGATAAAAGTCCAAAAGTGCAAATTTGTGTATTTTCTTCTCAACATTTCATTGGAAGTAAATGACAATAGTTAAAGAGTATAAGTGATCAATTAGAATTGGGTTAAGTGTTAATAATTCTCATTGATTCATTCCATTCGGTTTTTCGCATATCCGGCATTTTCAATAGAGGATCGTTTTTAGACGAGTGTATCCGGGTAGCTTTCACTGCGCTTCAAGTTTTTCTTAAAAATTGATTTTAAAAATTACAATATCTATTCAACCCCCCTTCTAGATACGTCCTATCTTCTAACGGCATTGACACATTTACCATGATTGGGCATGGGTGCGGTAATCATATTAGGGGTTTGTGAAGGTTCAAACTCAATCACTCTGTTATCAATAAAATCTTGGATCTTGTTCTTCAACGCCTAACAGTTGTTGGTGTCATGTCCGAGACTATTTGAATGATAGGCGCATTTCACATTCGGGTTATATTTGGGAGAGAAAATATTGGGATTTGGAGGAGGATCTCGTAGTGTTACCAAATCTGCCTTCAGCAGATGTTGTAGAGCTTGAGACAGTGGCATGTTAATCCTAGTGAATTTCCTTCTCGGGGTGTCTGGCCTTTGTTGATTGTTTGATTATTGTGGTTGTTGAACTGGGGTCGGGTTTGAAATCAATACAGCTCCTACTGACTAATGACATTCATTCTTGATACGAATCCTTTGTCTATAAACAACATTAGTTTCCTTCTTACCAACAAATGGTTTCTTTACAGCAGTAGAGGTTGAGGCCATTGGGATCTTTCCAATTTTGATTCCACTTTCAACATGTTCACCAGTCAAAATCAACTCGGTAAAGCCTGACGAAGAACTCCCTATCAGTAAATTAAAGAATGGACCAGTCAAGGTGCCCATCAACATGTCCACTAATTCTCTGTCAGTCAAAGGGGATTGCACCCTTCCATCCAGGTCCCTCCACTTTTGAGAATACTCCTTAAAGCCTTCATTTGAACCCATAGTCATATTTTGTAATTGCACGCGAGTTGGTGCAAGATCAGCATTGTATTGGTAATGTCTGTAGAAGGCAGCATCCAAATTCTCCCATGTGTGAATATTAGTCTCTTCTAGTTGATAGAAGAATTCCAATGGTGTCCCAGCTAAGCTCTCTTGGAAGAAATGAACCCATAACTTCCTATCGGTGGTGTGTGGTTGAATCTTGTGAACGTAAGACCTCAGATGCATCTTGGGATAGGAGACCCAATCGTATTTTGCAAAGACAGGGACCTTGAATTTATGGGGAATGACCACCCCAGGGACCATACCTAAGTCTCCGAAGTCCAAACCAAGCACTATTTGGATCTCTACAGCCTTAAGTCGGTCTTCTAGTTGTTGGTATGTGTCCTCTGCTAGTGGGTACTGCTCATTGGAGTAGTCTTCGTCCTCAGAAATATGGTTATTTCCACCCCTAGCCCTGGTGCTTCTAACATCCTCGTCTTGATTGTCTTCATCCTTAGAAGAAGCCTCTTCTATTTGAGCTAGTCGGGAGGGCCCCTTGAACCTTTTTCCCATGTTAAGGATAATAGCCTGTTTCTTGGTCTTCTTTTTGGTGGCAAGGAGTTCCATCATTTCTCGCTAACCTTTAGCTAAGTTGAGGAGAGTATCTTGGAACTGTGCGTGTTGAGTTTGTAGATCTTTGACGGTTTTCTCTAGAGCCATCTTATACTGAAATAAATAGTAAAATGATGAGGAAACTTATATCGGAAAACCTGCTTATGATATGATGCATGCTATGCAGATGCAATGTTTTCAAGGACCTCAAGAGATTTAAATTTGCTAGCCAAAAAAGGAAATAGAAACAACAATTGCATTAATAAGTTCAAAAGTAACAATTTCCCCTTGGGCTTACAATAGGAAAGCAAAAAGGTCTCAAAGAGACAACAAAATGAACTCCTAAAACAAAAGACTCAAGTCTCCCATGAGCATTTTCTCTTTTTGTCGTGGTAGGAATTCAGGCTTTGCTCTTCGTGAAGTTGCTTGATGAGTTCCAACATTTTCTTCTCGCTTGCGTAGAATCGAGCTTCAAAGGTGTCTCGTTCCCCCTTGAGGTTAATCCAAGATCTCTATAATTCTTCAAGGTCCGTAGGCATGTCAGGATGGAGAATGGTATAAGGAACATCCCCCTCAGCAACATACTCCACAACTATTGGTAGGATGGCTGGATATGGCACCCTGAAATTTGAGCGCGAGCTCGCACCAATTTTAAGATAAGGTTCCAAAGGAATAGAGTTATTATGCCCCCAAAGTCTTGCTATCAACCTTGTTTACAATGCCCCAAGCTCGAACAAACCTTTGCGATAACCTTGGACATGCTCTCGTAGTCGAATATAATACCTTGGATAAGTGCGTCATGAGGACCATCTTTTCGAGCATAGCCAAATTTTCGTAGAGCCAGAGAAGGGTTATAAGTAATACCTCCCCTAATTCCAAAGAGTGGAACATTAGGGAACTCCCCATAACGGTCAATTATGGTAATGTCCTCTTGAGATCGAGAACACCAAGAGATATCAGAAAGAGAGAGCGACATCATTCTTTGAGACCAAATCAAACCTTGTTCATTCTTCAATACTGACCGGGGAAGGTGCAAAATAAACCACCTAGATAGCAACGGTATGCAACACATTAGAGCCCCTCTCTTCCTCATGGTACGGGTGTGAAGAGTATGCAAAATGTCTTCGAGCAAAGTGGGTACAGGGTTACGAGAAAGGAAGATCTTGACAGCATTCACATATATGAGTTGGTCTGGATTAAGAAACAGTACTAACCCATAGATTAAGAGAGCCAATACTTCTTCAAAATCTTGCAAATCCATAGCCTTCCAAAACAGTCGAGCCTTCTCTAACAGAAACTTAGCTAGAAAACCCTTGACTCCACTCCTTGTTTCCCAATTATCTACGATATCAAACCTCTTCAAATGTAAGGCCTTGGTAATAACTTCAGGTTTTGGAGTTTCCTCTAAACCAGTGAATGGTATGTGATCAAGGACTGGTACTCCTAAAAGTTGAGATAACTCTTCCATTATAGGCACCAATTGATAATCGGGAAAGGTGAAACAATGATGTTTAGGGTCAAAGAACTGAAATATTACACACATCATGCTTTCTTCAAAGCTTGAGGTAGCCAAACTGAGTATTTGACCATATATTTTGGTGAACAGAGAATTATCAGGAACCCTTGATGCTAACTCTTTGAGTTGAGGAGGCATTTTTGCAAAACTGATTCAGATAGTATTTCTGCGAGCGGAAGCCATAACCTACAAAACAGAACAAATATAAATCCCCATGTCCTTGAAATGGTTAATGAAAATTCTATGGCATGATGTTATGATGTCATGAACAAATAATCATACACAAACAAAACACCCAAGTCCTTAGGTTTAGGCTTGAATGGGGTTTATAAGTTGGCACCCTCTTGAAATTTTAGTTGGTTCAACCTGTCCTAAAAGAAGTAATCGGGTTCTGAGGAATCTCAATATCATTAATCTTTCTTCATCGGCATTGTTTCAGCACAAACAGTCTTTTTTTCCGACCGAAATATCCCGAAAGTATGATCTCAATGAGTGTAGTATCGAGTATCAATCAACTTCATTCTGCACCAAAGCCAACTATCTCACTACTTTCTAATGGCCAAGTTGTTCATCAAAGGTTCTATGATCAATTAGTGCTTAAAGACACTCTACAGCCTCATATTCTCCTTGATTTAACTCAAGGGACACCAGTACCCACAAATGTGTCGCATTAACGTAGCTATCGTATTGGTCCATGTCGTACAGTTTCCACGATCTATTGCTACTTACCTAATATGCCCCTGATCCGGGTATAGGATCTTTTCAAGAAATAAACCCAAGCATAACCCAAAATGTAAACCAAACAAGGCAAACAAATAAATAAGTAAAGGTGATCTAGCTCTTAAGGTAACCCCACTTAAACTAATTTCCCCAGCAGGGTCGCCAGTTATGTGATATGGTGGGAGAAATGAATTGGTTGTTTTGCGTTTGATCGGAAGTGTTGGGATAGAAAGAGTTGACACCGACTTTTCTTTTATACAATAAAGGAAATGGTGAAAAGAACAAGAAAGACCTTTTGAGAAGTTTTCTTGAGTTCGGGGGGTAGGTTATGAAAAGGGAAGGTCTTAGCACCCTTTCCATCTGTAGTTATCTATGGGTTTTTAATTGCTTGATCACTTAAAAATGCTTTGTGTTTGTGTATGTTTGAAAATGTTTGAAGGTATTTTGAAAGTGGTAATTTCGCAATGATTCTCGTATCGTTGAGAATGTATATAAAATGTTTGTTTGGAAATATTTTGAAAACGCCTTAGTATGGAAAACTTTGTAATGACTCTCGTATCGTTGAGAATGTATACAAAGTGTTTGTTTTAAAAACATTTTTTTGGAAATAAAGTGCTTTAAAAGATGCTTGTTTTTGAAAGTGTGAGGTGTGGAAATGGTTTTAGTTTGTGAGCAAGCAATTACGAGAAATATACCTACTCAAAAAGTCTTTGTTCTTATCCTCCTCCTTTAGATAGTGCTATTTTACATTGATTGGTAAGGAGCCATATCATTGGATGTGAGAGACAGTTGTGGGTCATCATACAGTCATAAAAGGAAACTTGTAAGATGTTTTAGCAATTGTCGTAAGGGACTAAGATCGTTTACCGAAGGCAACATAGAAGGGTCATTAAGGGACTACGATCTTTTAATCAAGGGTCTTTGCTAAAACATCTCACATTCGAGGGTCATGAATGTTTAAATATGAGGCAACAAGTGTGGGTTACCCTAGAGGTGCATGTGTGCAAAGTGTTTTGATTTCAAATATATTGTCTTGAATTAGTGTTGTCTAATGTTTGATTTTAAGTTTTTTCATACAAACCCTAATTACTAACAATAATAAGGAAAGCCATAAATTGCGGAATTTAAACGTCCTACGCTATTACAACGCTTTGGAAATGGGGTGCAATTTGTGAATTGGGGGAGGAAAGCAATAAATCCCTAATTACTATTGCGAGCCATTGAATATGAATAATAGTAGAATGTACAAAAATGCAAGGATGAAGAGGAAAAAGAAATTGTCTTTATGTGATTTTTTGATGGAGAAAAAGGTTTTATAGTTAACCTAATTAGACTAATTAATTTTAATTACATGAGAAGTTAATAAATCCTAAAGTCTAAGTTAATAAAATAAAACCTAAGTCTAAGTAATTTGTTTAGAAAATTGTTTGAATGTTAATATTAATTTAGAAAAAAATAAAATTTAATTGAAAATAAAATAAAGTGTTTAAAATATTTTTTAATTTAATTTTTTAAGAATATATATATTTGTATTTTGGGTTAAAATAAAAATAAGTAAAGAAATAAAAATGAGAAAATATAAAAAATGTTGAGCATGGGTGTTAAAGTGTAGAATGGGGGTTAAAAAGAAAAAATAGACATTGGGCCCAAATGAACCCTTTTTTGAAATTAGAAAATAAAAGAAAATAATATGATTGTGAAAAATGTTGGGCCTGCGCTGAAAAGTAATTTATGGGTGAGAAATAAAAAATGAACCAGACCTAAAATAATGAGCCAGCGCCTAGGTTGATCCAGTGTGAGTGATTTCTATGAGTATACCTTGGGCATGCTCATGTGGAGCGTTGGATTTAACCTTGTGATGATGAGATGGTATTAACGTGAAGCTTCAAGGTGGACACACGTGGCTTCATACACTGAATCTGCAAGGAAAACATGAAGAAAAAAAAGGGTACCACTGGGGCTCGAACCCAGGTCCCTAGTAACAAATTCCTTACACGCGTTTCCTATGCCACTGGGGTGGCTATGTCATCTGTGTATAAAACAACTTGAGCTAAATTTAAAGTAAACTTGGTCCTGAATGTTTGAAATGGCTTCATCTTCAACCTTGCGCGTACATAACAACAACACCATTGCTATGAAATCTGATCTTGCTCATTTCGCAACCATTTTCAAAATTGTAAACATGAAAGTTGTTCCATTTTTCACAACGAATCATACCATATAAATAACTAAAGCTATAAATTAAAGATGAACACGAATTTTGTTTGGTACCAAATAAAAACCTAATTTTTTCAGAAATTTCAAACTTAAAATTCACATCACTCAGGCAACATAAATGAAAACTAAAGGCATTAGCTTCAAAGCTATGATATCTACATTTTTCATTCACAAAGTAACCATTAATTATGCTTGTAGAGAGAGTTCAAAGTTGAGAAAACTTACCTCAAAGCTGGAAATCGTGTATGAATTTTGAGCACCCCTGGAAGTGTGGTGATGATCTAGATAGCTTCACTTGACTCCTAGGAAGCTAATGCAACTCTTACTTTGTGCTGAGAGTGGTTGAATCTTCTTGGAGAAGTCAAGTTGCAGAGTTGAGTTTTTTAGTTTGGAGGATGATAAAGATGGAGTTACGGTTATGAAACCGTGTGGGGATGAGTTCTAAATGAAGTATGGAAGCTTTGTGATTGATTAGAAATGAAAACGCACGATGGAATTAGGATTTAGGAGTTTATGGTCAGAGTGTGCAACATTGGAGTTTTGAAATGCAAATTCTAACTTCAGAGTATTTGAGTGTGTTTCAAGGCTTGTAAACTCATGTGTTAGGTTGCAAATGGCTTCTCTATTTATAGAGGGAAGGTTTGGGAGCTTGAAACAATCAGAATCAAAAGATCACATGTTAAGGTTATGTGACTTGATTTTGAAGTAAGCTTGACAAAAATTGTTCCAATGCAATGGTACAGGGGCTTGTGGTGTGGCTAAAGGATTTAAAGATGTTGCTTCTGAGCATACATGTTGAGTGTGATCAGAACAAAAAAGTTAGAGGCTCAAGACAAGTTGACTTTGTGATTAAAGTCACTTTTTCAAAATGGAAGTGTGAACTTTGTTCCATTAAAAGAATGATCACTTGGACAATGGCTCAAGCTCTTGGATCATAGCTCCGTTAATTATGTAAACATCTGATTATGGATAGATTTGCAAGTCAAGAAGCCTGCAAAGCAATATTATGCAGCATAGGTGTGAGATTTGGTTATGTGTTCTTCATAAAGATGACCTAAATTCAAGAATGGATGTCCAACTTCATCTCTTCGAAACTTGTAGCTAAAGCATGATCTCTTCAAGTTCTTGGACATTTTGGAAACATGAAACATTTTCTACAACCTTCATCTTAACCAATTTGTCTAAATCAACTTAGAACTTGGTGAAACATTGCCAAGAAGTTGGGACAAAAAATCCGCCTAACTTGATGAAAATTTCACTAAGTGTTTATACAAAAATGTCATGACTTCATGGGCCTATATCTTCAAATCCAAGCTTTTTTTTGGACACCAACCCTATTGAAAAAATTTTAGAATTCATCAATATCTACAAATTTCATGTTGAAAGTTTTCCTTGAATCATCTTGCATCATGGTGAAAAAATGTCATGAAGTAGTGAAATTATCAAGGATAAAAACACTTTGAATTTTTCTAAGTATTGAAAAATTTGACTTTTTGTGGAATTTCTTGACTTTCTTGATTCTTGTTGACCAAGTTTGATGTTTTTTAATATCTTGATGAATCTTGATCTTTGAAATTCAATATTGATCAAAAAATTCAAAGTTTGACTTTTTGTGTATATCGGTTGACTTTTCATTAGTTGATCAAATTTCAAATGTCAATCCCATGATCTTGAGGAATGATTTGAGCCATGGAATTAGGTCAAGATATTTTGTTTGAACCCTTAAGATCATGCTTCAAGCCATTAATTCATGTACTAGGTCAAAAGTTAATGCTTAGTCATTCTCAATCAAAACCCTAATTTTGACAATTTTGCCCCTTTGATGATTTGAGTGCTTTTCTTGAGAAATTGTGATCAACACTTGATCAATTTATGAATATGACTTCAAAATGTTGATGTTGGCCAAAAATCATGAACTTTGACTATATTTCGACCACAGTTGACTTTTTACCCAATACAACTAATTTTCAGTCATTTGAGCAATTGACTGAGCAAATTTGTGATGCAAGACTTGAAACTTGGTATGAGAAATATTGGAGACCTATAATGAACCATGAAAGTCATTTGAGGAATCAAAAGTCAATTTTCCTTGAGAAAACCAAAACCCTAATTTGGAGGCTCAGTGCTTAGGAGGTGAGCTTGTCTAATTAAACCCTTGAGCATTTGAGATATTTGGTGAGAAATGTCGTGAGAAAAGAGAGGGAAAATTTTGGGGTACACCATAAGGCATGATAATCCTATACAAATTGCTATTGAGAGAAAGATTACTGACAGCACCAAGGAGTGCAGAAGGATCTTTGACAGAGGCAAGAGGTGGACGACCACTTGAAGTTGGTCAAGTTAGTGTGGTTCCATTGCTAGTGTTTGTTTCCGTCTGAGCTTTGAAGTGCTTGCTTCCATTTGTGTTATTTCTTGTTTGAAATATGTGTACTTCCAATTGCTTTTATATTTACTTTATTTTTGTCAATTTTTTAACTTAAAAGTGGGAGTAAAGTGTCAGTGTTTTTGTTTGTCCTAGTGTTATGTCATATGTCTTGACATGTTGATTACATTATGATAGGATTGTACTACTAATAAGGGGAGAGTAGTTATTATGGTTTCTTGTTGTATGCAACTATTTATAGGGGATCATGATTATTGTCATACCCCAAATTTTCCCCATAGAACTCAAGGATGATATTATTATTATATATCTAACTTGTGATCATATTGTCTAATTTGCTTGTTTTGATTTTTGTTTTAAATAAAGGAGAGGGGTCTATTTATAGTATAAGGGGTCTATTTCTAAATCAGAGGCCCACTAAGATTAAGGCCCGTTCAAAATAGAGAGGGGGATGTATGGTTTTTAGAACTTATTTCTTCATTTTTTTCCGGACAAACCCATTTTAAGAAAGAGATGCATTGTGCAATACAAGGGTGTGGTGTTTTGGGCCACCAAAATATGATGGCCCATTAAGGGTTAATGTGTTCTAGTAGGGGAAGGGGTTATGTTTTTGAATTCTATATAGATGGGTGTCTTTATAGTTTGGGATGGCTCAGTAAATAAAAAATGTTGGCCCATTACAAATTTTTGTCACAAAGTCCATTTGCGTTTTTTTTCTATTTACAATTATTATTATTTTTTTAAACATTATTATTTATTATTTATATTATTATTATTATTATTATTATTATTATTATTCTATTTTTAAGAAAAACATGGAAAAATAAGTTTTTGGACACGGTTGACTAAGTCAACCAAGGGTTTTGAAATCCTAATCCCAATCTCAACACAAGCGGCACCCTGTTCTTATCATCAAACAATTGTTGTAGAGATTCACAAAACAGAATGAAATCACAACAGAAATGGATCAAATTTCTAAATCAATTCAAAATTAATATTAACAGAATCAAATTAATAACAAATCAAAGATTGAAATACAAGTGTTACAAAATCAAATTCCTAATATCAAATCTGAATCAATTACAATCTAAGTCTTCCTAATTCTTGATTCAATCAACAATTCATAACTGCAAATCAATATAAATTCCTAATTCATCTAAAATATAACCTATAAATAAAACCCTAAGACTAATTGAAAGAAAAGAAAAAGGAAATTATAACAAAAAGGAGGAGGAGAAGTAGAAACCAGAAATCAACCTTCTTGCTTGAGATCTGGGTTTCAATTTCTGAAACCCTAGATCTGTGTTTCATCGTCGTCGCCTTCAAACCATCACCATCGTCACACCGTCATCTCACATACTTGTCAAACTTAAAGGAAGGATAATAATATTAAAAGGGAGAATCGGAAAACCAGAAAAGAATTGAATACGACAAGAATCACTGCGGAAAGGTAAACCTAATACTTAGTTTGGTTTAAAATTGTGGTTGTTGATTGATTATTGTTTTTTGAATTTCGATTGGAATAAGGGTTTTTGGGTTTTGTTGTAGGGTTAGGTTTAGGGTTCATACGCGTGGAAGGTTTCTGGGTTTAGGATAGGTCAGGTTTCTTCAGAACCCTTAGGGTTCTTAGTGTTCATATGAACCCACATGACGGTTTGGTTTTAATGTGGTTGCGCCTTGGAGCCCAAGGCGGAGGCGATTTGCAGTGATGGAAATATAGAGAGAAGCTAGAGCTTCTCTCTCTAAACTCCAACAAACATTTTGTTTTTGTGATAAGAGAGAGAACGAGAGTGAAAAATGAGCCCTGGGCTCAGGAATTCATTTTTATAGACACTCTTTGTATCATGTACATTACTCTTATTGTGCGCCCTCAACTTCCACCATCTGATCATCATCCAAAGTTCCATAATCGCGCGCCCATCATAAGCATATATGCATGTCCACACAAGGTCCAAACGGACCTCTCAGTGTTCAAGGGTTTTAAGCCTAGCCCATTGCTAAACCAACCACCCTTTTTCCATGACAACAACCAACGATATACCCCCTCTTACGCTATTAGGCTAAGTCCAACATCTGGACTTGAGCCCTTATTTTCTACACCTCCCAATTTTGCTACCACTTTTAAAACTACACCCTCCTACGCTATTGGGCCAAGTCCAATATCTGGACTAGAGCCCTTGTTACTTACACCCCCAGACTTTTACTAACTAATTATTTTAGCACCCCTCTATGTTTTTAATTAAAATCAATTTATTTTTATAAATTTATTTATTTATTCAATTATTTATATATTTATTATCTTGCATAATTAATATTTAATATATTTATAATAAATTCCAAATTTATGTTATTAAATTTTTTTTTAATACTAACTCATTCAAATGTTTTTATTGCATTATATTTTCTCATATTACATATTATATTTAAAAATATTTAATCAATCAAATTTTTAATAATTTTCCATTAACCTAATTCAAACCTCATATCTATTTTCAAAAAGAATTATGGAGATATTTCTCATTAACTGCGAACTTCGTCTAACAACTCTGTGATTTACAAACTCATACTTGGTTCAAGGTGAATTCGAGATATTTCTGTAATCCATAAAAAAGAAATATGTCGGTGGAATTCCAAAAACTAAATATGTCTCAAGATATATCCTATTGTTGGGTAGGACTTTGGAACGAAACATATAACTCTTTGTATAACCATTAAACTAAAATCTCATGTTGAGATCTTTCACGGCCTTAGAGACGAAAGTGTAGGTCTGTAAAGAGGCTCCACTTAAGGGAGGCCCTTGTGCCTTTCCCTCTAGTGTTATCCAAGATACACTTAAGGAAACCACCTTATTGGAAGAGTAGAATATATGTAGGCCAAAACTAGGAGCCTACAAACTAAGGATGCCTTTCATGAAATCTCGTTATTATGCCACACAATCATGCATCCATCCATCTTGCATTTCACATATTCATTGTTCTCCATTCTTTTTGTCTGTCTTACTCACAGGATTTAAAAAAAATTAAAGGTTTTTGGTAAAGTGTCTTAAAAATGAATGCCAGAGAGAAACAACTTGTCTGTGTTAATGCCGTCAAGCCAAATATGACGAAGACGAAGACCATCAAAGGGAAATTGTCTCAAAAAGATTTGAAGATGTTTACTTGATGTTACGGGAAACCCTTGATTTGACAAAAGTGGATGTACAATTGGATGCTATTTCTGCCTTGGTTCAGTTCTATAATCCTTCATTGAGGTGTTTTACCTTCAAAGACTTTCAGCTAGCGCCGACTTTGGAAGAATTTGATATTTTAATTTTTCTAAAGAAAAATCATATGTGGGAATTGGACAAACTATTTACATTAAGTTTTGTTGCACCCAAAAATTTACCCTCTTGATTTAGGCTTATGTTTCATCATAAACATCATATTTCATTGCATTCTTACATTATGATGGGATCAAGTATTTTAATTATCAAGTTTTCCTCAAGCTTTGGAAGTTGATTGTGATGACAGATGGCAAAAGGAGAGCCTTATTATATAAACCTATGCATCTTTCAATCCCAAAGGTTTCACATATCTCAATATATCTTACCCACCTCATTGGATCATCAGAAGATTAAAGTTTGTGTTGATTATAAGGAGAATCACATCCTTTTGATTCATCGGTGCAAAATTAGAGTTATGGTTTATTAAGGTTATTGATGAATGTACAAGTCTTGATTTTGAAGCTACAACACCTCATTGACATTTAAAATATCTTTGTGCAAGAAATTGGCCAAGATATCCAAAGGATTTGAAGTTTTGAGTTTGATTCATCATTCTTCTAAGGTGTTGACCAAAACTAGGGTTTGGGATTTCATCAGGGTTTCTTGAGAATTTTGAGATGAAACTTTTTACATGGACTCTATATGCTTGGAATATAATATGTTTGAAGCTTTGATCATCAATTTTGAAGAGAAGTGGATCAATTGATTCAAAGGGGGAAAATGGTCATTTTAGCCAAAATCAGTCAAAGTCAAAGTTGAACAAGTGAACTTTTGGTCAAACATCAACTTAAGGATATACTTTTTATATTTCAACTTAAATTTGGTCATAAAATCAAGAAAAGTGGAGTGTTGAGTTGAAACTTGTTCATGAAGAGACCCTAAAAAGTTTCTAAAAATGGAAAATAAGGATTAAACTTCAAAATTTCACCATTTATTCATCCTTGATCCAAAAATACAAATGCAATATGCTTGGAAGTATAAGAGGATTATATTTCATCTCCTTTTGGTCTCATGTCCAAATTGTTAAGAAATCAAGAGTTATGGTCTTTGGAGGTTTATGCCTCAAGGTGAAATTATAGGTCATTTTCAAAAGGCAAGTTTTTCAAGCTCAATTTTGAGAAATTTGATGGATTCAAATGAAAATACTCAAAACTACAACATGGTATAGATTTTCAAGAGATTTCCAAATTATACTTATAGGCCTCTTAATTCAAAAGCATGAGCTCAAACGAAGAAGTGAAGTTGAGACTTTTTTTTGAATTCATGCACACCATGCAATTTGCAAATTCTTGATAACTTGATTTGTGACCATTTATTTCACTTCAAACATGTCCCATGACTCATTTTCCATGTACTAAGGCCCATCATGCCAAAGTTTGAGTTGCACATGGGTAACTACAAAGGAAATACGTGGTTTTGCAAAAACGTGACATGAAAATGCCTAATCACCAACACTTGATTAACATAAGGAATTAAGCCTTGATCTTTTGCTAATCTCTTCCTGAGATAAAATGGCCTGAAATGCACGTGACAGGTGATCGCAAAAACTTGATCGCAGGACTTTATCGTCTGTTAATCGGGAGACTGCAAGTGCACAGTCCTATCGCGTAGTTTTAAAAGATATCGAACCCACAGAGACTATAAATCGATCTATTGTTATCCTAAGTTACGGTACACAGCTAAGGCGAATAGTTCTTTTAGAATATTGGTTAAGGAATATAAATATAAATAAAACGGATATCGGTACGTAAAGTAGTGAACCTAAGCGGCTTAAATTGAACTTAAGCGTATAAAGATGGTTAACTTGATTGTTCTGTAGAATTTATTAGTTTAAATATCCTCGACTCACACTTTCATGGTCTTATCTCGGATTATACGTCTAAAGCCCTATACCTGCTTTCGCTAGCCTATAAGTGTTTAGAAGTATTTTTTGGAAACTTAATTAATTCTAATTTGGTTTAAAGCGCTTTCACTGTATTTAAATCAAATGCCTAACTTTAGCTATCCGGTTATAAACCTCACACTTTCGTGGTCTCGATCTAACCTATTTACTTTCCTTACTTTCGTAACAAAAAGCGTAGTTTTAATTATAAAAAGTCATAACTAGAAATTAAGTTAATTAGTATTTTAACTTATGAACAATTTAATTCCTACTCTTACTACTATTACTTACCGATACCTAAACGGTTTAGCCGGACATATTTATTAATTCGGACATGCATAAATAATAAGGTTCAATATATTTAAACATTCCCATAATCAAATAAATAAATACCAAGCAACAATACTTAAATAAAATAAAATAATTATATTTAGAACCTGGAAATAATAATGCTTGAATAATCTTGTTCTTCGAAATAAACGAGCATTCCCCCACAAGTCGGTTGGATCTGCTCGGAGACTTCTTGAATTGAAAAGAAAAATTACGACAAGAAATAAAAAAGAGCACTAGGTCTAACGTAAGGTTAGATCAGTGAAAATTATAGAAACTTAAACTAAAATAAAAACTAAAGAAAGAAACTGAACTAGAAAAGTATGGTAGAAATACAAAACTGAAAAGAAAATACGAAAACAGAAAAATAAAGAAAGACTAAATAACGGTTGTTCGGTAAAATTGCCGACCCTTTCTCTGAAGGTTGAACTTGTATTTATAGGCTTCATTTGTAACTTCCCGTTTCCATGTTGTACGAAGGCTAGTGGAGATCATGGGAATAACTACCAGAATCATGGGAGAACATGGGAATAACTACCAGAATCATGGGAGAACATGGGACACGTCTCCATGACGTGAGGAAGTTGAAATATAGCGTGTTACGGTCGTCACAGGTCTGTTACGGTCGTCACAAGGCTATTAGCGTGTTACGGTCGTCACAAGGCTGTTACGGTCGTAACATCTTGTGGACTGAACTTCTGCTGGGCTTTTGCTCTTCTGGGCTTAGTCTTTTTCTTTGTATAATTATTTCTTTCTTCTTAACTCCTCCTTTTTGCTATATCACCCCTTTTGCTTCATTTCTTTGGCTTTTTAATCCGATTTTCCCTCAATTTTGTTTCTTTGCTCAGTTGATCTTTTATTTAATACAAATACCTGAAACAAAAGAAATACCAACGTAATACAAAAATAAAATAGAATAAATGAATAAAAATACTAATATTATCTATGAAAATTAAGCCAAATATGTTATATAAATTCGTGTTATCAACACCCCTATACTTAAACCTTTGCTTGTCCTCAAGCAAAAATAAAAAATGAAAAATTACTTAAGCATAAGTCAAACGTAGATATAGAACACAATTCAATTCGTATTTGGTTGCAGGTCAATTCTTTTGTTTGGATAACTCAAGTTCAGACTTCGACACCAAAATTACCGTAATGACACTAGATACCCTCATTTATGCAGACCAAATTAAGTCATGAATTATAACTCGACCTAATACTTTCGTTTCGTTTCACCCGTTTTTATTCTGGTGCAATTACATTAAGCCCTTTACCTTATGCGCACATAGTGGAGTAACCGGTTAGTGACTTTGATCTTTATAATCTAGCTTGGAGTTCTGGTAGTTATATTTGGTACTCCTTTATCCAATTACAAATTGTGGGGGATCGGACCGTCGTCCGCCCTACCAAGTTCAGCACCAGAGACCACTGAACCAATTCATAATGGTTGTTTGCATAAATATTTTATAGTTTCTGCAACCGTTGAATTAAATGATCTGGTAAGGATCATCTAACTTAATAAGTGCATATTCTAATAAAAATTTCTCTTTAAAAATCTTGATCAAACACTTATATTCATCGATTCTCCACGTAGTTTGTCGTTCAAGGCGGTGCTGACTGCTTTTATAAACTACTCGGGATTACTTTAAAACTAAGTCTTAAGGTGTTGGTATAATAAGTACTTAAATCAATCTAACACGTTGGGGTATTGAAGTGTTATGATGATAATAATTTTGCTTTAGTCGCGCTCGAGTTCTTATTTATAAAAATAAGCAACCTTAATACTAGTTGAATATGTTAATATAACGTTTGAATTTTTTCGTTATGGCTCAAGAATATGGAGGAATTCGAATAAGCACGAGAATTTTTACATAAAAGGCTAAAATTTCATAAACATGTATTTTATTAAATGGAAATTTCGCAGTACATAGGAAAAAAAAGGAAACTAAAGGGGAATAGAGCAAAGATAATAAAAACGAAGTAAGAAATGTTCTGACTCCCCTAAACTTAAAGTAAGCATTGTCCTCAATGCGATAGTACCAGGAGAAATCAGAAAAGAGAAGGGTGATCACTCGTCGCTTGGAGAATTTTGTCCTCTTGCTCCTCTATTTTTATTTCGTTGTCTTCTACGTCTATCAGAGTCGTAATCATGCAATCCATCGATTCTAAGGTTTAAGGCATGTATGGACTCGTTGAAATCCTCCATTTGATTTGATATCGCTTCGTAATTGCGGTTATTCCAATGTGCGTAGTCGTGTTGGTCGCGTTGCATTTCTCAAACTAGGCGCAATGTTTCATTTTGAACGACTTCCATTGCCTGGAAACGTTGATCTTGTTGTAGAATCGTAGCATACATTGCTTCTAGAGTAGCCGGAGGATGATCATTATCTGGTTGTGCAGCCGGCTTGACTGGTGCATTCAAATTGAAACGCCAATTTTGGAAATTTTGCATATTAATCTGATTTGGAAATGGAAGTATTATATTGGGAATCAGATGTGAATCGCGGCAGTACATAACATCTAGCGTCTGGGCCGGCATCATATATTGTCCCAAGGACAAAAGCTCGTCGAAAAAGGCCTAAAGCATATGCTAAAGATGTGATGATTCCACCAAAGACAAATGGGTTGGTACCGGCCGCATTTACGCATGTGTGAAAGTGGCTAAGCATGAAGGGAGCGGCGTTGACAGCTTGACCGTTGAGGGCACAGAAAATAAGAAACATCTCATTTTGGTTGACCTTGTGATTATTGGTCCTCCCAAAAATGATGTTTGCGAGAATTCGATGAAAGTACCTCAGAGCGGGATTGTGAATATGCGAAGCGCAGAGATCTCGCCAACTTTCCGTGGGTTGACCGGTTAGATCATCCCAAAGGGAAAAACCAACTTTATCCCAAGAAATGTCGCCTTCGGGGTCGAAAGGTTTGTAATGAACGGTCGTACCTCTAGTGAATTCTAAGAGTTCAGCGACTCTTTCTTGATCAATTGAATATTCTTGATTAAACATGCGGAAGTTCACGGTACCGGTTGTGAATGGATCGTCGGGAGGCGTATTATATGAGAATGAACTGAAGAACTCAAGCACGAGCGGTTCGAAGGTCGGAGAAGGATTTAAACAGAGATTTAACACACTCGTATTCGTAAGCATAAAAGTGATGCTTTCCGCCCTACCCAAGGCATCCAAACAATCAGTGTCCACATATTTAGTGGGGACAACCGAACGAGAATAGAATTTCATGTACTTTCCTCTTTGTTGGCCATCATCGTCTTCTCAGAATATAATCGTGGATAGGTCGGGTGGTGGTCGGTCTGGCCTCACTTGACGTTGAGTGTTTCGTGGAGCCGTGGAAGAGTATGAAATGAAGGATAGAATGGTAGAAAATGAAATGGATGATAGAAAGTATATGAGAATTAGATGGAAGGGACGTGAAATGAGAAGAAATGTAGAAGAGTGTTTATAGAGGGTTAAGATTGAAGAGGAATTATTATAATAATAATGTGTTGGGAAATGAAGAGGGAAAGTCTGAATAAGAATTATGGTGGAAGATGAATAAGAAGAATATTTTGATGGAAGAGTAAATAAGAGTTGAATGGGAGTAATGTGGGGAAATGAAAAGAAGAAAAGGACGAAACAGACAGTCAGTCAAGGGAGCAGAAAAGACAACATGCATCTGGAGAAGCACGAGATGAGGCGGGGGTTATGGACGTAGTGGGACGGTTATGGAGGTAGTGGAAGAAGAAGAGTGGGAGGTTGAAGAAGAAGAAGAGATTCTGTCTGCTATAGGGGTTACTGATATAACCCGTGTTACGGTCGTAACACGGGCATGACGGTCGTAACACGCTAAAAGGCGTGTGACGGTCGTAAGGGCTTTGTTACGGTCGTAACAGCTACAAATTTTGTAACTTTTAGCAGAACAGAGCTGTTTTTGTTTTGTGACATTTCTTTCTTACTACAGATACATTACAAAGCATTATTTCGTCCAGTATTTATTTTCAAACTAGTGCAGATATATTCCAGAGCATGGTGTGGGGACTTGAGGCGACCGTCTTGGGTAGCGATTTGAATTTAGGCAGAATAAGGAACAAGGAATTGTATTTCAGCTCACATGCATACATACTACATACTGTATATATATATATATATATATATATATATATATATATATATATATATATATATATATATATATATATATATATATATATATATATATATATATATATATATATATATATATATATATATATATATATATATATAACAGATAAATCTAGAATTTTAATTAATAGTATATATATATAATACTAGTATATAATGCATTATGATTGATACTATAAATATTGGGAAGTATTAGTTCAGTGTATTAATACGAGACGGGGAAATACGATAATTAAAATAATACTCAATTATAATTATAAATATTAACGTGAATTACTTAATTGAGTATAATTATCGGTATTACGGGGAAATAGTTCAAACGCATCAGATGAAAGGGTGCAACTGATAATTGACTTAAATATAAAATTTAACATAAAATAGAAAAAATGAAAATATGGAAGAGAAAATTTAAAATTAGAAACCAGGACGACTATTGGTTGATTTTCCATGGCCACTTATCAAGCCATCTCACATATCCCTCACCTTTTCTTTTCTTTCTTCTGTAGGGTGGTTTATTCTTTCGAAATTGTGGTAGTGGTTCTGGATCTATCATAAGTATAAGTTTTTCAAATTTGGGCTTAGTGATTTCATCCATCGCCTCATAAGTTAACCTCACCCTTTTAACAGCAATTATACCATTAATTTTATGGTCCTCTAATTTTCGCTTTTTAGGCAAGACTTCAAATAGTGGTACATTAATGTGGATATTTAATACCTCAACATACGTTTTAAATTGGGAGTCTACCGGAGTTTCCATAAAAAATTTCGGGAAAGAAATCAGTGGGATGTAGTGATTTGGGATTACAATTTGCGCTTCCTTCTCTACCTCGTTTACAACCTCCTTTTCGAACAGCGTTGGTGAATCTGTCTCAATCTCCACTATTTTCTCGTCAAAACTTTCCTTGGCCGCAATATCACTCTCTTCAAACTCATCATCACTCTCTAGATTTTCAAATAGTTTTTCTATAATGGTTGTTTCAACATCCACATCTTCTTTGGGGAATGGTCCTAGAAGGTTTTGTTCAAGTTGGGAGATTTGAGTTTCTAAGGCCAAGTTGTGAGTCGTGAGGGACTCAACCACAACGGTTAGTTGGCTAAGGTCTTCATTATTTTGAAAACTTTGTTTTATTACCTCTTCATTTTGGACAGTTTGTGTTTCTACAAAATGCTCAATCATAGACTCTAACCTAGCGTTGGTTATCATCTCATCAGAATCCTCTATTGGTGTTTCGAAGTTAAAATCTTGCGATTCTTCAGAGTCTTGGAAGTAAGTTAAAGTCTCCTTTTGTGTTTCCCCTAAGTGTTTTATCATCCTAGATGTTTCATTAAAATTTTCCATTAATATTTCGAGATCAGATTTATATGGTTCAGGTGATTCTTCAAAATATTGGGTGTGGTAATTATAGAGAGAATTGGGTTGAGGAAAAGTTTGGTTGAAATTATAAGTTTCTTGTGGTTCCTCAAAATGTGGGGATTGGTAGTTTTGGAGGTAATTTGGGTAAGAGTAGGTTTGTGAAGCATTGGTATCTTCCATCAGTATTTCAAGGTTGGATCTATGATATTCTTGTGGTTCCTCAAAATACTGATAATGGGCGTAGGAAAAATTTGGGTTACAGATAGTAAATAAAGTAAAGGTGCCTTAGTCTATATGGTGTAACACCAGAGTTACAATATCGACTTAAATAGTCCCCGGCAACGGCGCCAAAAACTTGATCGCAAAAACTTGATCGCAGGACTTTATCGTCTGTTAATCGGGAGACTGCAAGTGCACAGTCCTATCGCGTAGTTTTAAAAGATATCGAACCCACAGAGACTATAAATCGATCTATTGTTATCCTAAGTTACGGTACACAGCTAAGGCGAATAGTTCTTTTAGAATATTGGTTAAGGAATATAAATATAAATAAAACGGATATCGGTACGTAAAGTAGTGAACCTAAGCGGCTTAAATTGAACTTAAGCGTATAAAGATGGTTAACTTGATTGTTCTGTAGAATTTATTAGTTTAAATATCCTCGACTCACACTTTCATGGTCTTATCTCGGATTATACGTCTAAAGCCCTATACCTGCTTTCGCTAGCCTATAAGTGTTTAGAAGTATTTTTTGGAAACTTAATTAATTCTAATTTGGTTTAAAGCGCTTTCACTGTATTTAAATCAAATGCCTAACTTTAGCTATCCGGTTATAAACCTCACACTTTCGTGGTCTCGATCTAACCTATTTACTTTCCTTACTTTCGTAACAAAAAGCGTAGTTTTAATTATAAAAAGTCATAACCAGAAATTAAGTTAATTAGTATTTTAACTTATGAACAATTTAATTCCTACTCTTACTACTATTACTTACCGATACCTAAACGGTTTAGCCGGACATATTTATTAATTCGGACATGCATAAATAATAAGGTTCAATATATTTAAACATTCCCATAATCAAATAAATAAATACCAAGCAACAATACTTAAATAAAATAAAATAATTATATTTAGAACCTGGAAATAATAATGCTTGAATAATCTTGTTCTTCGAAATAAACGAGCATTCCCCCACAAGTCGGTTGGATCTGCTCGGAGACTTCTTGAATTGAAAAGAAAAATTACGACAAGAAATAAAAAAGAGCACTAGGTCTAACGTAAGGTTAGATCAGTGAAAATTATAGAAACTTAAACTAAAATAAAAACTAAAGAAAGAAACTGAACTAGAAAAGTATGGTAGAAATACAAAACTGAAAAGAAAATACGAAAACAGAAAAATAAAGAAAGACTAAATAACGGTTGTTCGGTAAAATTGCCGACCCTTGCTCTGAAGGTTGAACTTGTATTTATAGGCTTCATTTGTAACTTCCCGTTTCCATGTTGTACGAAGGCTAGTGGAGATCATGGGAATAACTACCAGAATCATGGGAGAACATGGGAATAACTACCAGAATCATGGGAGAACATGGGAATAACTACCAGAATCATGGGAGAACATGGGACACGTCTCCATGACGTGAGGAAGTTGAAATATAGCGCGTTATGGTCGTCACAGGTCTGTTACGGTCGTCACAAGGCTATTAGCGTGTTACGGTCGTCACAAGGCTGTTACGGTCGTAACACCTTGTGGACTGAACTTCTGTTGGGCTTTTGCTCTTCTGGGCTTAGTCTTTTTCTTTGTATAATTATTTCTTTCTTCTTAACTCCTCCTTTTTGCTATATCACCCCTTTTTCTTCATTTCTTTGGCTTTTTAATCCGATTTTCCCTCAATTTTGTTTCTTTGCTCAATTGATCTTTTATTTAATACAAATACCTGAAACAAAAGAAATACCAACGTAATACAAAAATAAAATAGAATAAATGAATAAAAATACTAATATTATCTATGAAAATTAAGCCAAATATGTTATATAAATTCGTGTTATCAACAGGCTTGAGAATTGATGAGGGATTTGAGTGCTTCATGTGCATACCCCACTTTTGCAAAAAAAAACTTTGATTCATTCTTTCTAACTGTTTTCAGTGTGAAAAGCCTATCCTACCCTCCTCCTCATGCTCTATATATTGAGAGGCAGGCTTCATTAAGCCTCATTGGTGCCTCATTTTCTCCTAAGCTCAGAAAACTCCATAGCCGCTTGCTTTGAAAATCTCTTCGATTCTCCCAATTTGCTTGGGCATTTTGAGTGATTCTTCTTGCATTCTCTTTTCCAAGTGATAAGCATTGTAGATCGAGGCTTGGTTTGCAACTGGAGTGAAGGAGACGGTAGATTCATTTTTTCCTCAAAGGTTAGAACCCTTAACTTTGGATCCATATTTCTAGTCGTGCATTGTGTGATTTGAGCTTGGAATCATGTTGTTTGATGTTCATTGAGTGTTTCTGCAGCTTTAGAGCTTTTGATTTGATGAGATATGCATGTATAATGGTTCTGAAATTTATGCTCAGTGTTTTTTTTTTGCAACTTTCATGAGATCCGTTCTTGGTCTATGGTTAATCATTTGATGTGATTCGAATAGCATGATGTAGATGTTGTTTCTGGCTTTGATTTGCACAAAATTTCATGATAAATGATGAGGAAATGAGTATGTACGATGGATCTGAACATGAGCCCTAGGACTGTTCTTGCACGTGTTTTTGAACTTGTCCGGAGATTGAAGATGATGTGGTGGCGCGATTCCATTGGTCCATTTGAATTTTGTCTCATTTGAATTATTTGTTTTATTTGATATTTTGTTTAATTTTATTTTCTGATCAAAACAATTTCAAAAATTATGAAAAAAAATGTCATAGGCTCAGAATTTCATGCAGTATTTGATTTTAATTTTTCTTGAATTTTTAAATATCATTTGATTGGTTAAAATAATTCGTGAGTTTAATGAATTTTTTGTTTGATGTTTATTTTTGTTTTAATATTTACTTTGATCCAAAAATCCCACAAAAAATAATTTTAGACTCCTAAAATTACTTGGAAGTTGATTCTGAAATTTGTTTGGTATCTTTCCTATTTTTGGTTAGAAAATTAATTTGAGAGTTTTATTTGATTTATTTTGTTTCGTAATTTTTCTTTTAATATTTTCCTTAACCTAAAAATTCTGAAAAAATTCACGAAACTTAAAAATAATATTTCTGACCTTGTGTATTTTTTTCAGAATTTTTGAAATTGTTTTGATTGCTTTAAAAATTCGTGTGATTAATTAATTGTTTCTTTGAAATTTGATTTTATTTTGATATTCCCTTTGATCCAAAAATTCAAAAAAAATCAGGTATTCTTGTTTTTAATTCTAATATTTGAATATAATTTTGGTTGGATATTTTTCTGACTTTTGATTAGGGTTTTTATTTTTGTGGTTTGATTAATTATTTAATTGATTAATTGCTTGGATTTTATTTTATTTTTGACTTTTATTTAATTCAAAAATGTGGAAAAATATATCTTCTGATCTTTAGGGTTTCCTTTTGATTTGTATGATTTTGGTTTGAGTTGTTTGAATGATGATCTTATCTAATTAATAGTTAAGACTAAAATTCAAACAATTAGGGTTTTGTTGCTTACATAGCAAGTTTCCATTTCAAAATCAACTTGCCTTGAGTTATAATTAAAGTTACCTCTTGTATGAAGTTCATAGATGGATTGAGGATCTTAAAAAGATTTTACTTGAATTAATTAATAATTTTTGGTATTTTCCATTGATTTATTTTGAAAACTTGTCTAGTTTGACACTTTGGTCAATTAGTCTTGATTGTTGAAGTTTATTTAATCTTTTCCTCATCCATCATGAACTTGTGACTTGCTTTCTGACTTCTATACATCTCAAAGATGTTAAGTAAATTATGGTTTGAAATATTGAAGTCCCTTTCTATTTTTGATGAATTTTCAAAGTGAAAGTGTCCAGTTGATGTTGCATATCTTGTTGCAATTTTTTTGGTGGCCAATGAACTTGTGTGAAGCCTATAGTTTGGCACTTAATGATCATGTTTCTTATGTTTCCTCACACCAATTCAAATAAATCCTCTTGATTTCCCATAATTGGTTGATGAGCCCTTTTGATTCATGCCTCCTAAGTAATGTTCTCTTCTTGTTTTTGCTTTGAACTTTAAACTTTTGGCTTGAGTTTGAGGTCATCAAATGACCAATGATAACATGTTGAGGAATGATACATCAAGGATAGTATCATAAAGACTTGAGATAACTTAACCTTTAATGCTTGAACCAATTTCATTCATATATTAATTTGATGTTCCTTTCTTCTTTCCTTTTGAATCCTTGAGGTATATTGAATGCACTTGTGCAACATGTTTTAGAATCAAATTTCTAAAATTTTGATCATATCCTCATATCATGTTAGAAGATTGATTTCAAGTCTTTGAATGGTTTAAGCCCTCCAACTTCGCTTTTGTTTGAACTTCTTTCATTGCTAACTTGTGATCCAAGCTTTGTAATACATTTTGTGGAATCCCTCTTCTATTATGCTTGTGAACCATAATGAAATGAAAAGGTATGGTTGAGTAGTGTTTGTTACTGACTTTCAAGGTATTTGATTGTATTCTTCTCTAGCTCCTTTGATCCTTTATTGATATTTACTTGTCAATTTAACATGATGATAAAAAGGAGCAACAGTTTTTTTAGCTTTGACCTAATTGTTGCCTATGCCTAATTGGTGTTTCTCATATCTAATGTTGATATTTGCTATCATGCTTTTCCATTGTCTTGTTATGTCACCATCCATCCCTTATTTGATTCATCATTTCTCTTTGAGATCACTAATTTTTCTGTTGAATGTGCGGGGTACTCTGAGAAAAGTTTTTTTCCCCATTTTGACTTGATGTTATAGTGTTCCACTTTATTTGTGGAACACAATTGGTTGTCCCTGCACCACTCGTGTGCCTTGTATATTTTTTATTATCTTGAAGGATATATATATATATATATATATATATATATATATATATATATATATATATATATATATATATATATATATATATATATATATATATATATATATATGTGTGTGTGTGTGTGTGTGTGTGTGTGTGTGTGTGTGTGTGTTTGTGTGTGTGTGTGTGTGTGTGATTGTGACTGCTATACATCACCTGTGGGATATGTTCATCTTTGAAGCCTCAGTGCTTATATTTGACGGCGTGATTTCTGACTTGATTTATTCGTTGATTCTAGCTTGCTTGAAGTTCTCTAGTTTTTTTTTGCTCAGTTGCTGCGGATAGTTATCCATTTGGTATTGCATTATTTTCTTTTTATTGTTTCCTCTCTTTATTGCTTTCAATTGCATGATGGGACCTCCGTTGCTAGTTTATTTAAGGACATGTTTAAGGAAATTCTATCGGCGTGCTAATTGTGATTATTTAAAATTCTAACTTCGGAGTAGGTATTATGCATGTGTGTTTATATTTGTGCCTGCATTACATTACAGGTGATAAGTCCTCAAAAGAGGCAAGCGTGGAAGGGTCTGTAATCGACCCTCGCACATTCTAGTCCATATCGTTCCTATGATCACTTTCTACAAGTAGATGCTCTGAACATGTGCCCAAGATCTGAATGAATTTAAGTCCTTTAAAGGTAAGTGAAAAGGGTTCCCGCAATCGGATACCCACACTTTCTCTAGCTCGTGTTGACTAACACGGATGTTTAGTGTACGCATGCATTATGTCTTTTCCCCCAGATCTTTCTTTCCCTGGTAATTGATATCACGGTTAAGGACCCTTTTGTATTCCTATAATTCTATAGCTTGCTGACTCGGGGGATACACTCCCATTGGCTATGGCTTGACCCTTTGTCTAATGCTTGGTTGCTTGTCTATGGCGGAACCTCCCTTTCTACTACTAGGCATGCACCTTGTAGGTGGTTGATATTCGAGTGATGCTCCAGTTGTTGTTTGTCCAGATGTTTTGCCATCTGTTTGCTTGTTTTTGTCACAGGGTCTGTGACATTTTTACCATGCCCCCTTAGGATTACTCGATTAGAATAGATTTCGAGCCAGCCATTAGGATAGATATCCATGCATGCTAACATAGGGTAGAAGCTTCCTTTTTTCATCCTCAACCTTAGGGTCAATCATTGTATGATAACATTAGGGGTAGTTCTAGGCTAGTCTTCCTTAGTTGTTTTCTTTTCTTTGCATATTGCATCGTAAAACTAGAACTTCTTCTTGGCAAATCATACAATATCCCTAATGAACTTAAATCCTTCTTCAAGATAAAAAATACAAACCAATCTTAATTGTTTGTGCACCTTTTGATTTTGTTTTAAACCCTGTCAAATTGATGTTTTACCATCTTTTCCATGTCATTTTGTTATCTTTTTAGCCGATGTTTTGCCATCGCATGTTTGGTATCCTACTTTGATTTTCAATATCATTATTAGGTGTGATGTTTTATCATATGGTTAATTGATGTTTTGTCATCTTTGCCATGTCATTTTGTTATCTTTTTAGCCGATGTTTCGCCATCGCATGTTTGGTATCCTACTTTGATTTTCAATATCATTGTTAGGTGTGATGTTTTATCATCTGGTTAATTGATGTTTTGCCATCTTTGCCATGTCATTTTGTTATCTTTTTAGCCGATGTTTTGCCATCGCATGTTTGGTATCCTACTTTGATTTTCAATAAAATTGTTAGGTGTGATGTTTTATCATCTGGTTAATTGATGTTTTTCTATCTTTTCCATGTCATTTTGTTATCTTTTTAGTCGATGATTCTCCATCGCACATGTTTGTCATCCTACTTTGATTTCCGATATCATTGTTAGGTGTAATGTTTTACCGTCTTGTCTGGTACTGTGCTATCATGCTGACGTTTTATCATCTTATCTAAGTTTGTGTTACCATGTGATGTCTTGTCATACTTTTTTGTTGCTTTATCATCATTGTTGATGTTTTGTTGGTTTATCTGATGTTTTGCCATCTTGATTGTTGCTTTTTTACTTCTTAACTAAAAAACACAAACCAACCAAAATATAAGGGCTGAACTGCGGCTGCTCTAATTCCTTAAAAGGGATATGTAGGCATAGGCTTTTGTGGGGCCTAATCGAGCATATCTTTGTAAATATTACTTTCTTTTCCCCACACTTTATTTTCCTTTTTCTTTGCATGCATTCCCTTTTTTAGCTTTAAGCCTTAGATATAGATTTACACACCCATTAGATTAGAACAACAAGAGTGGATACCATAGAGTACTACGGGCATGTGGGGTGCTAATACCTTCCCCTCGCGTAACAGACTCCCTTACCCGATCTCTCGGTCGCAAGACCGTGATTTCTCCCTCTTCAGGTTTTCTCAATGTTTACCTTTCCCTTTCAGCAGGATAAAAGACGTTCGGTGGCGAATTCATTGATTTTATTATCAGATGACAATTCAGCCGGTTGTTTCAAGTACTTAGCAAATGGTTTAGGGATCCATTATCCTGAATTTTCACTTAATTACAAGAAAGAAGGTGATGTACAAGGGGTTAAAAGACACTATTTGGAAGCTAAAGCCCTTTCTTTTTTCAATAACAAAGAATGGGAGTCTTGTGTTGATTGTTTAGGGTTACTTGTATTTGGTCTAATTTTGTTTCCTCTGATTTGGACTATATTGACCTTGCAGCTATTAGTGTATTTTGGGGAACAAACGCTTTGAATGCGGGCCTAACTCCTACTTTGCTTGCTGATATTTAATATGCTCTTCACACTCATTACGGAAAGGGGAATGGTACGCTAAACTGTAATATCTCGCTCTTATATCTTAGTTTATGACTCAACTCTATAAAGAAGACTACATGGTCCCAAATCCGACAAGATACTAGTGGCCTCAAAAATTAAGGTTTCTCACTGCTGATTCTATGTTGTGGTATGCGAGAAAGCTAGACATTAGAGATATCATTTACAATTATGGATATTTTCCAAATGTTTCATTGATTGGGTCGCGTGGTTGCATCAACTTCAACCCTACCTTGGCTTTACAACAACTTGGGTACCCTTTGGAGGATAAACCCTCTGATGAATAACTTTAACAGTTAATCATTCATGACATGGACAAAAATGACTGAGAGTTGCCCAACAAGATCATTTAAGCTTGAAATAAGGTTAACAAGAGAAAAGCTAAAAGGAAGAATGCGGTGGAAAAAGAACCTTACAATCTATGGGTTTTGGATAGGGTGCAAATTGTTAATATACCATTTGACATTGATCCTGAGTACAAGCCGGATGTCCCGAATTCGCTGCCTATGTCCTTAGAGGAAATAGACAACTTTAAGAAAGCCTTGGATCAATCCCAAAAGGAGAAAGAAGAATTGGAGCTTAGCCTTCATAGCTTATCTAAGGAGAAAAGACATATGCAACACGAGCTTGAGTTCAAAGATCAACAGATTCAGAAAGATGGTGAAGCATTTGAAAAGGAGGGTCTTAAGCGGAAACGTTCGACTGAAGGGTTGTTGAGTGCTACCTTCAACTTAGATTCTAACAACCAACATTTGGAAGATGCTGCTAGTGAAATTGGGAGGCTAAGTAGGTGGTACGAAAAGGCAATGCAAGACAAAAAGGAGATGGAAGAAGACTTGATGGCTCAAATCCAAAGTTTGGCATAAGCTTCTTTAGATCAAGAAGAGCAAATGAAGTATCTTACTAAGAGACTCCAAGATATCCAAGAATTGGATGTAGGGGAACGTCTCAAGAAATGAGGGCAGAAAGACTTCTCGCTCAAAATAGTGATGAATACGAGCAAGTGTGTCATGAGATAGAAGACCTCCGAAAAAATTTCCTCATATAAAGGAAGCTCTATACGGAGATGAGGGCTGAAAAATTATATTGGGAAGAGAAGTATGCAAAGATCACCAAAGCAGGAAAGGATAATCATAATATAATTTTATACCTCTACCAAGAATGTCGGTTCTACAAAGACAAGCAAGCAAAACTCACCTTCTTAGCCAACAATCTCATTGAGGACATCCCTAGAAGTTTGAGACATGCAGAAAATGTGATGGTCCCTCTCCCAAAGGATGTTGAAGACTTCCTCAAGCTTTGTAGGACTATGGTTGATGGTTTCAAGGTAGAGATCCGCAAGCACACTTAGAAGATTTTGTTTCCCTTTATTATTTCTTTCAGCAAGTTAAATGTTTTTTGAATATTTTTCAATATTTTAATTGTATTCTCTTTTAAAGACAATTATTTCAATAAACGTTTTGTTTCCATATCTCATTTGTGTATTTATTTTTAAGACAATCACCAATACAAAAAAGCAAAACCTAAAAAATATAGATATACAAAAATATATATATATATGGAAAATCCAAGTGACTAAGACATTCAAAAATGGAAATTTAACATATTCACATGCATCCATGCATTTGCAAACATCGCGTCATTTCATATTTCATAACAAAAAAACTCATTAATTTTCAAAATCATCTCCAGTTAAACCATTGGAAGAAAAGCACCACCTCTTCGACCGTCATATCAAACAAGGGCCCATCAAAAGAAAGTGATGGAACAGATCGAAGAGAACCAAGCCGCATTCAGTGAAGATTTGGAGTAGGTAAAAGGCAACATTGACTCGATGAAATGAGATATGAGTCAAGTTCTTTTAGCCTTGAAGAACATCATTGAGAGGCAAGAACAGATTCCTAGGGTAGCCTTTGAAGAAGTAGCCCAGACTATTGGTGCATCGAGCGGTCACTAACCCAGAAGAGAACCAGGGTCAGGACCTCAAAAGTCAACTATGGCTCAACAAGAGGTCAGATAAGTTGATACTAAAAGGGTTTGTCCCACCTCCACCGAAGGTAGGGGCATCTCATACCTTGCAAATTACGGTCAACAACGCAGACAACTATATACACCTACAATATAGAGACCATGACTAATAAGATGTCAATCAAGCACCTCAAAGGAAAACCCACACCCATGTCAGTGAAAATCCCTTGTCACTCAACTAGTACAAAGCTCTTGAAGAAAGGTTGAAGGTTGTGAAGGGTTATGATTCTTTCGATGTGGAAGCTCTTGAAATGGTTCTAGTTCCTGATGTGGTGATCCCTCCAAAATTCAAAGTCCCTAAATTTGGAAAATATAAGGGGCTCACATGTCCGAGGAACCATCTATGCATATATTGTAGAAAGATGAATGTATATGCTCAAGATCAAAAGTTGATGATCCATTGCTTCCAAGACAGTATGAGTGGGGCATCCTTAGATTGGTACATGTAATTGGACTGAATTCATATCTAGATATGAGAAGATCTTGCCGATGTTTTCTTGAGACAATACAAGTACAACTTGGACATGGCACCTAACCATATGCAACTCCAAAACTTGTCTCAGAAGAATGAGGAATCTTTCAAGGAGTATGCTCAAAGATGGAGAGAAATGACAGCCTTTGTGCAACCACCACTCCTAGTGAAACAATTGGTCGATATGTTCATGGGTACTTTACAAGGATTGTACTATGATAAGATGGTAGGAAGTGTCTCTTCCGAATTTTCAGATTTGGTGACTATTGGTGAAAGAATTGAAATAGATATAAAGAGTGAGAAAATACCAGGGGCATCATCTAGTACCTCTTATAATTCAAAGAAATGAGTTCCTAAATTCTCAAAAAGAATGAAGGAGAAATTAATGTTGTCGTGTCACACCTAAGGGCACAAAAACCGTTGTTAATTCCACGAGAACAACAATACAACTGGTTTTAAAGGCCTTCGAGAAGATTTGATTATCTCCCCATACTGCACAGTTAATTACTGCAACATATACTTAAAGCATCTTTGGTAGAGAAGAAGCCTCTAGCTCCTCCAATTGAGGCACTCCCACCAAAGTACGATGCAAATTCCAGGTGCAAGTATCATGCATATTCTCTGGGGCATACCATAGAAAAATGTTGGGACTATATACATAAGGTTCAAGATTTGTTGGACTTCTAAGATATCACTTTTGATAAACCAAACATCAAGACAAACCCCATGCCTCCGCATGGTGGACCAGCGGTAAATGCAATTGAAGATGTTACTGACCTTGGGGCAGCCAGACAAGTGAAGGCCCTGATAAACTTTCTGAAAGAATATTTGTTGGAGTGTGGGTTCCTCTTAGAACATAATGAAGCTTTTGAGAAGAAATTACAAAAATTGGTGGATCAGGGGATAGTTCAATTCAGGAAATACCGTAAAGAAGAATACATAGCTGCAATCTATGGGAGTGTGAATAAGTCATTGGATCTTCCTTTCAAGATCCGGCCGCATATGTTTTATATCACTTTTCAAGTAACGGATATAGAACCAGCACATACATGTTTACTCGGATGACCTTGGATCCATGAAAAGGGGGTTGTTACTTCAACCCTACATCAGAAATTGAAGTTCTTCATTGAAGGAAGATTATTTATAATCTATGATGAAGAGGACATCTTTGTGAGTCACATAGAGTTCTACAGATATATCCGTGCAGATGAGGATTGCATAGCAACACCATTTCAAGTCTTAGAAGTTGCTTCAATGGTAACCCTACAGGTGGAGAAAATAAAGAAACCTAATGTGACTTCGTGGAGATACTTAAAAACAATTGTGGAAGATGGTACCTCAAAAGGTTGGGGTAAACTTGTAGATATACCCGAGAAAAAGAATCGTTTTGGTTTTGGCTACGAATCATTAAAGGCTACCCTGAAAGGCAAGGTGCAGTTTCCTTCCATTCAAGAAACCTTTATCAACAAAGGAACAGAGCATGGCAGATAAGTGACAGTGATATCTAACAAGAGCAGCGCCAAAAAAGCACCTGACTTCATCGGTGAGTCCGCTCCAGGCGAAGAGCTCAAGAATTGGACAATCATGGAGATTCCAGAGATCTTTTTCTTTCCAAAGTAAATTTTCTTGTTTTTGAAAGAACCTATGTCAAACATGAGGCATATTGGTAGCTTGTAAGGGTCCCCTGATTTTATTTAGAGTGTATTCACAATTAATAAAAGTTATATTTTGCATTCAATTAAGATCCTTGTCTTTCTCTTGCATTTATCTCTTATATTTTAAAATGGCAATACTTTTCTTCATATGCATTTTCCAAATTCACATACTAAAACTACACCAAAACATGATAAATGTATAGATCCATGCCTAAAAACATTGATAATATTATTGCTGTTATCCGATATACTTTTGATGCACTCATCAACCAAGAAGAAGAGGAAGATGATGAAGATCTTGAACTCTCTAAAGAATTGGCGAGGGAGATAGAGCAAAAAGCTGACAATATACAACCACACCAAGAATATACTGAGACCATTAACCATAGCACAGAGGAAGATTGAAAAGAGATCAAGCTAGGGGAAACGTTGGAGAGAAGCGTCAAAGAAAGAATGGTCAAGTTGTTACACGAATATGTGGATATATTTATCTGGTCTTACAGAGACATGTCTAGACTAGATACAAACATTGTGGTGCATCCACTACCTCTCAAGGAGGGTTGTTCTCTAGTTAAACAGAAGCTCAGAAGAACTCATCCAGACATGTTTAGAATGATTCTAGAAGAAGTCTTTAAACAACTTGATGCAGGGCTCTTAGTGGTGGTATATTATCCACCTTAGATAGCTAACAGCGTGCCAGTACCCAAAAAGGATAGCAAAGTATGCATGTGTGTAGATTATCGGGATATGAACAAAGCAAGTCCCAAAGACGATTTTATATTACCCCATATAGATGTTTTAGTGGATAATACAGCTCAAGCTTCGGTATTTTCATTCATGGATGGTTTCTCAGGTTATAATCAAATCAAGATGGTATTCGAGGATATGGAAAAGACTATTTTCATGACTCCTTGGGGAACTTTCTGTTATAAGGTAATGCCTTTCGGTCTGAAGAATGCAGGGGCAATCTATCAATGAGCTATGGTCACTCTATTCCATGATATGATCCACAAAGAAGTTGAGGTATACATAGATGATATGATTTCCAAATCTCATACAGAGGAGGATCACACCGTACATTTGCAAAAATAATTCGAACGTCTGCGAAAGTTCAAACTGAGGTTGAATTTGAAAAAATGTACATTCGGTGTCAGATCATGAAAGTTATTGGGTTTTATTGTAAGTCAGTGTGGTATTGAGGTAGATCCCGACAAGGTAAAAGCCATACAAGAAATTCCAGCTCCAAGGACGGAAAAAGAAGTTTGCAGTTTCTTTGGAAGGTTGAATTACATTTCAAGGTTCATATCCCACCTAACTGCTACGTGCGAGCCTATATTTAAATTACTTCGAAAAGATCAGACAGTGGTGTGGAATGATGATTTTCAGACAGCCTTCAAAACAATAAAGCAATATTTACAAGAGCCACCAATCTTGACGCCGCCAGTTCCTAGAAGACAGCTCATCATGTACTTAACAGCGCTTGAAGGGTCAATAGGGTGTGTATTAGGACAACACGATGAAACAGATAGAAAAGAGCACGTGATCTACTACCTTAGCAAGAAATTAACTGACTGCGAAACCAAGTACTCACTTCTCGAGAAGATTTATTATGCTTTGGCTTAGGATACTAAATGATTTAGGCAGTATATGTTAACTCACACCACCTGGTTAATAGCAAGAATGGATCCTTTAAAGTATGTGTTCTAAAAACTAGCTCTTACAGGAAGAATTGCCTGATGGAAAATGATACTATGTGAATACGACATCATATATGTTACTTAAAAGGCCATCAAGGGTAATGTACTAGCTGACCATCTAGCTCATCAGTCATTAACAGAATATCAACCAATGAAGTTTGACTTTCTAGACGAAGTTGTCATGACTATAGGTGACTATGAAATACCAGAATCCAACGAAGGACCTAAACAAGGGGCACGTTGGAACTCATGTTTGATGGTGCTTCGAACGCACTAAGGCATGGTATTGGAGCAGTTTTGAGTTCCATGGAGAGTTTTCACAAACCATATACTGCAAGGTTATGTTTTGACTGCACCAACAATATCGCTGAATATGAAGCTTGTATCTTGGGTTTACAAGCTGCTATCGATATAAGAATTAAACAACTCAAATTAGATGGAGACTCAACATAAGTATATACCAAGTCAATGGTGAATGGTACACTAAACATCCAAAATTGATTCCATATCGGGATCATGTTTTGAAGTTAGCTAGGGAATTCACTAAGATTACATCCAGTCATATCCCGTGAGAAGAAAATAAGATGGCAGACACCTTGGCAATTTTATCAGCCATGTTCAAAGTAACCTGGCCAAATCACGAACCGCGTATTACAAATAGACATTTTGAAGAACCAGCACATTGCCTTGTTATTGAATAATGACCAAATAATAAGCCTTGGTTCTATGACATTAAAAGGTATCTCGAGAAGCAAGAATACCCAGAAAATGCCTTTGTAATTGACAAAGGAACTCTGTGGAAGCTAGCATCATAGTTCTTTTTGAATGGTGATGTGTTATACAAAAAAAACTATGATATGGTATAACTTAGGTGCGTGGAGAAACATGAACCAGATACACTTATGAGAGAAATCCATGAAGGCACTTTTGGAACTCATACAAATGGACATGCCA
This sequence comes from Vicia faba, assembly GCA_948472305.1. Classification (NCBI taxonomy): domain Eukaryota; kingdom Viridiplantae; phylum Streptophyta; class Magnoliopsida; order Fabales; family Fabaceae; genus Vicia; species Vicia faba. The sequence goes on from OX451741.1 coordinate 185,937,781, forward strand.
TGGCCAGAAAGATCTTGCGAGCAGGTTATTATTTGTTGGAAATGGAAGTTGACTTCTACCATTATACAAGACATGTCACAAATGCCAAATCTACTCCAACAAAATGCATGTGCCACCGACTCCTTTGAATGTCCTAAGTTATCCTTGGTCATTTTCAATGTGGGGAATTGATATGATAGGAATGATCGAACCAAAAGCTTCTAACGGACATCATTTCATACTAGTTGCCATTGATTACTTCACCAAGTGGGTGGAAGTTGCGTCTTACACAAGTGTGACAAGACAAGTGGTTACTTGGTCATCAAGATAATCTTATATGCAAATATGGGGTTCCTAGAAGAATCATTACAGATAACAGATCCAATTTGAACAACAAAATGATGAAGGAGTTATACGATGACTTCAAGATCGAGCATCACAATTCTTCGCCATATCGACCCAAGATGAACGAGGCCGTTGAAGCTGCCAATAAAAATATCAAGAAAATCACTCAAAAAATGGTGAAGACATACATAGATTGGCATGAAATGCTTCCCTTTGCTCTACATGGATATCATACGTCCATACATACATTAACAGGTGCAACTCCATTTTCCCTCATATATGGCATGGAGGCAGTACTCCCTGTTAAAGTAGAGATTCCATCGTTGCGGGTTCTAATGGAAACAAAGCTTGAAGAAGCAGAGTGGGTTTAGACATGACTTGATTAGCTTAACCTCATAGAAGAAAAATTCTTGACATCTCTGTGCCATGGGAAATTATACCAAAAGCGAATGAAGAAAGCATTCGACGAGAAGGTCCATCCTCGGGTGTTCAAAGAAGGAGATTTGGTGCTCAAAAAAGATTCTACTTCCTCTCCTTGATTCACGTGGTAAATGGACACCCCACTACGAACATACGTGGTAAAAACATCATTCTCAGGTGGCGGTCTTATCCTTGCAACAATGGACGGGGAGGAACTGCCACATCCGACAAACTTCGACGCAGTAAAAAAATACTATGTATAAAAAGATCGCTAAGTTCAAACCCTAAACTGGGGACTTAGGCAAAAAGGAGCGTCCCATGTGTATTGAAAACCCTAAATGGAGATCCAGGCAAAAATTAGGGACATACACAAAAAATTCATCCCGGTAGATTGAAAACCCGAAAGAGCGGTCCAGGAAAAAGTTAGGGATCTTAAAAAATAAAGAACAAAAAGATTGCAATCTAAGAACCACGGCTACGACCATGAATGAGAGAGATTGATCCAAACCGTTTGAATCATAAGAAAAGGAGATTGGAGCTATCAAAAGGACAATGGAGAAGCAACAGTAGCAAGTATCATTTTCGTTGCCATTACCAGTTTTAAAACTCTCTGTAATTACCTCTTTTAAGGAATTGCATCTTGTACTCTCGCCTATTTAAAGGAATATTTATCAATAAAACATTTACTTTTTTAATCTTCCAATTGTGTTGTTCCTTTTCAGACTTGTTTGCAAATACTACGATTATTTCTTATAAATACTACGTTGAAACCATTTTGGGGATTTGACAAATGAATAAAAGCATTTGGATATGACATCAAAAAGCATTTTGGTTAGAAAAACATCAAAATAAAATCCAAGCTTACATCCACATCTATGTATACGTCCACGCATGCTCCTGTGATACAAATATCAAAATCCTGCTGACACCATTCATCTTGGTCAAATCAATTCAAAATACCATGACAATGCAACATACAATGTTTGGGGAGTCGGTGACACAAAACCAATGGCTTAAAAGGAGAGAACATTAAAAAATTCACAACAAGCATTTGGTGCATATATAAACGTTAGGGGCATATACAAACACTTGGTACATAGTCCATATACAAATACTTGGTGCATATACATTTGGGGCATATACATAAAAATTCAGCACATATACACTTGGGGTTCCATGTCAATCTAAGACATTATGTATATACATCGTACATGGAATTTTCAAACATATTTTTTGGTTAAACCACAGACTTTCTTGGGGCTCATCATTGGATCATTTGGTCCATAAAACAAACAAATACCTTGGTTGAGAACAAACACAATTGGTAAACTCGGATCTTATCTTTGGTCTAGTCATCTAAGATTCGATTACCAAAACACTTTTCAAGTATCTACCCTCTAGGTTGTGGTAGGTATGTGAACTTTTAGAATTATGTTATTTATCCTCTAGGTCGTGATAAATACGTAAGACTACTCTTGTCGTTTATCCTCTAGGTCGTGGTAAACGCACAAACTCTTCAAGTATTTACCCTCTAGGTTGTGATAGGTATGCGAATTTCCAAGTTTATACTATTCATCCTCTAGGTCGTGATGAATACATGAGCTTATCCCTATGTCATTTATCCTCTTGGTCGTGATAAAAGCACATGTTCATCCTCGTGTTGTTTACTCTCTAGGTTGTAGTAAACATAATGAAATTTATGGTATAATCCATTGTGTTAGTCTATATGCCGCAATGTATTATCAAGTTTTGTTTTATTCATCCCCTAGGTTGTGATGAATAGATAAAATCTAAGTTTTAAGATTATTGTGTTAATCTCGAAGCATTAGTAAGTCAAATTCCAAACTTGTGTTATTTACCTCCTAGGTTATGGTAAATACATGGAAAAAATCTATGATAACTTTTCTAGGTATTGACGAGTTACCTGCGTCACCACATCTAGATTAATCTAAACTTTTGTTCAAACTCTCGTAAGATGATATGTCATCATTTGTTCCTCTTTCTCAGTACTCATAGGAATGATGTACAACGTATCCTTATAATCTTTTGGTCAAATTTTGGGGTCTTCCACTATTTAATAACTCTCCAATTCGAATGTGCGAGACTTGCATTTCTCGTACCATTCAATTGAAGAGTAATTAAATAGGGGCAGATGTTATACCCTAAATTTTTCCCATCGGACTCAAGGATCATATTATTACTATATATCTAACTTGTGATCATATTGTCTAATTTTCTTGTTTTTATTTTTGTTTTAAATAAAGGAGAGGGGTGTATTTATAGTATAAGAGGACTATTTCTAAATCAGAGACCAACTAAGGTTAAGGCCCATTCAAAATAGAGAGGGTGTATGTTTTTTAGAACTTATTGCTTCATTTTTTCCGGACAGGTCCACTTTAAGAAAGAGGTGCATTGTACAATACATGGGTGTGGTGTTTTGAGCCACCAAAATCTGATGGCCCATTAAGGGTTAATGTGTTCTAGTAAGGGAAGGGCTTATGTTTATGAATTCTGTATAGAGGGGGGTGTGTTTATAGTTTGGGATGGCCCAGTAAATAAAAAAAGTTGGCCCTTTATAAATTTTTGTCACAAAGTCCATTTGTGTTTTTTTCTATTTACAATTTTTTTAAAACATTATTATTTATTATTTATATTATTATTATTATATTTTTAAGAAAAACATGGAAAAAACAAGTTTTTGGACACGGTTGACTAAGTCAACCAAGGGTTTTGAAACCCTAATCCCAATCTCAACACAAGCGGCACCTTATTCTCATCATCAAACAATCATTATAGAGATTCACAAAATAGAATCAAATCACAACAGAAATGGATCAAAATTCTAAATCAATTCACAAATAATAGTAACATATTCAAATCAATAAAAAATCGAATATTGCAATACAAGTGTTACAAAATCAAATCCCTAATACCAAATCCAAATCAATTACAATATAAGTCTTCCTAATTCCCGGTTCCATCAACAATTCGTAACTCCAAATCAATATAATTTCCTAATTCATCTAAAATATAACCTATAAATAGAACCCTAAGACTAATTAAAAGAAAATAAAAAGGAAATTATAACAAAAAGGAGGATAAGAAGTAGATGTCGCAAATCAACCTTCTTGCTTGAGATCTGGGTTTCAATTTCTGAAACCTTAGATCTGTCTTGCATCGTTGTCACCTTCAAACCGTTGCCATCGTCACACCATCATCTCACGTACATGTCAAACATAAATGAAGTAGAAAGAGATTATAAGGGAGAATCAGAAAACCAAAAAAGAATTAATGCGACCAGAATCATTGCGGAAACGTAAACCTAATACTTGGCTTGGTTTAAAACTGTGGTTGTTGATTGATTGTTTTTTTTTGGATTTTGATTTGAATAAGGGTTTCTGGATTTTGTTCTAGGGTTATGTTTAGGGTTCATATGAAGAACCCTAGGGTTAGAATTCATATGTGTGCAAGGTTTCTGGGTTTAAGATAGGTCAGGGTTCTTCATGAACCCTTAGGGTTTTTAGGGTTAATATGAACCCAGACAAAGGTTTGGTTTGAATGTGGTGGTGCCTTAGAGCAGCCTCCGACGGAAGCAATTTCTGGCAGGTGCTGCCCAAGGCGCGGGAGATTTTCGGTGATAGAAATCTATAGAGAAGCTAGAGCTTCTCTCTCTAACCTCCAACAAACATTTTGTTTTTGTGAGAAGAGACAGAACGAGAGCGAAAAATGAGCCACGGGCTCAAGGATTCACTTTTATAGACACTCTGTATATCCTGTACATTACTTTTATCGTATGCCCTTAACTTCCACAATCATGCGCCCATCATAAGTGTATTCGTGCGTCCACACGATGTCCAAATGGATCTTCCAGTGTCTAGGGGTTTTTGGCCTAGCTCATTGCTAAACCAACCATCCTTTTTCCTTGACAACAGCCAACGATATATCCCTCCCCCCCTTGCATTATTGGGCCAAGTCCAACATCTGGAGTTGAGCCCTTATTTCCTACACCTCCCAATTTTTCTACCACGTTCAAGACTACACCCTTCTGGGCTATTGGGCCAAGTCCAATATCTGAACTTGAGCCATTGTTACTTACACCCCCAGCCTTTTATTAACCAACTATTTTTGCACCCCCCTGCGTTTTTAATTAAAATCAATTTATTTTTATAATTTTATTTATTTATTTATTTATTATTTTGAATAATTAATATTTAAATATTTAATATATTTATAATAAATTCCAAGTTTATGTTATCAGTTTTTTAAAATACTAACACATTCAAATGTTTTAATTGCATTAAATTTATTTTCCTCATGCATGAATATATTTTCTCATATTACATATTATATTTAAAAATATCTAACCAATCAAATTATTAACAATTTTCCACTAACCTAATTCAAACCTCATATCTATTTTTAAATAGGATTATGGAGATATTTCTCATTAATTGCGAACTTTGTCTAACAACTTCGCTATTTATAAACCCAGACTTTGCTCAAGGAGAATTCGAGATATTCCCGTAATCCATAAAAAACACTAACCAAGAACTCTGAACTACGAATTGGGACTCTGATTCCTCATAAGAGGATATGTAGGCATACGACTAAAATCGTGGCGAGTTCCCCTAATAAAAATTAAAACCCTATTTCCTTAATTGTAAATATAAACCCTAGTATCTTTGTGAACAAGGTAGATGGGGGGTGCCTAACACCTCCCCTTCGTCTAAAAACGAGTCAACAACTTAGAATCTCTTACCAAATTAGGGTTATCTATTATATTCTCTTCCTTAGGATAAATATTAATGGCGGTGACTCTCATTTTAAAACTGGTTATTACAATTGTCTGTCATGATTATTTGTGCTTTTGTTGTTGCTGCTACTGTTGATGTGGGGTTATGTGTGCATGATGTCTTACGTGATGTTATGACATCTTTCCCGATATGAAAGTTTTAATGTGAGGCTATTTTATCTCCTGCTGCATATGCACGTGATATGTGAACTTGGGTAGTTCAGATTAGTTTGGTATTTTAGATTTTTTTGGTGTTTTGGGTTTTCCCTTTGAGGGGGGTACTCGTTATGTGTGATAAGGGGAGTAACGGACCTATCTTATTTGTCTAGTTCTTGTGTTGTGTTGGAGTTATGTTATGTGATGTCAGACCACATGTCTTGACACCTGACTTCTAGAGTATTGAAGATGGTGTTATGTAATTACAATGTAGTCACTGATACATTTTTATGTTTGCAGTTTGTACAAAGTTTACATGTTTGCATGTAGCTTGTGTTTTATGGTTGTGGTTTGATTCCTCTCTCCAGTTTGGTTGTGTTAAGGTTGTTTTAGCCAAAATTTACCAAAGGGGGAGATTTTAGATCCATGGTTTTATGATTGGCATACAATTTTTCTAAAACATGGTTCTTAATTGATGTTGAGAAAGATGTCACAACATCTTGACCAATTGTCATGACAGGTTTTGTTGTTATGTATACCAGACAGATATTGAGTCAGGTGACTTGACATCTTGTCCAATTGTACAACACGTGTTGATGTTATTTTTCTTGACAGACTTTATTTTTTTTGTGAGATCCTATTGGATATATCTCACTAAGTTTTGCAGGTCAGGAATATTTTATTAGGAAAGGTACATATTTGATTTAGTTTCATTAAAAAGGATCATTGAAACAGTTTAGGAAACTTTGAAGATTGGTTCCTATTTTTGTTAAATATCTTGCAGCTGGTTTACAACTATAAGATTGGATATGATTTGAAGAGTACAAGCTCATTGTGCAAGAGTGTATAAATAAGGACTTGCTAAACCTAAAACAACAAGCATTCGCAACAATAAAAACCATGGGTTCAATATAAGGGTTTAGGATTTTGGGAGTCTTTTAGAGTTTTCGTGTTTTCTTTGTAAGTCACTCATGTATACATTTAGGTTGACTGATTGTTCTTAGTTTAAAGCTTTAAGCAAAACTAAGTATTATTCTCACTCATGAGCTTTTAAGAAAATAGTTGAGTTTTATATTTGAAATGTAATCTTCTATTTGATTCTTTTTATTCTAGTCATTGATTTGTGACTGTATTTATCACTGAGGAGATTGGTCGGAAGTGAGAGGGGGATCTCATATCTAGAAGGTGTCTAGGTAGAAGTTGCACAAGGTAGGGATTAGGAGATAAGTTGTAAACTATGGTTGTTTAGGCTTTGAACTAATATTATCATAGTGGATTTCCTTCCTGGCTTGGTAGCCCCTAGAGTAGATGACATTGCACCGAACTGGATTAACAATTGATTGTGTTGTTTATTTTTCTGCAATTTAATTTCTGCATAATCTCCAGTTTTAGCAAGTGTTTTCTGTTAGCAGATGATGTAATAACATTTGTCTTAATATTGTGTTGGTGTCAGGACACCAATTTTGACATCTGTATTGCAAGTGCCAAAATTTCAGTATGCAACTATTTAGGGGGAGCATGATTTCCTATCATGCTTGTTGGTGCTTTTGCTTCTTCTACTGATGGTGGTAAGTGTGATGATATTCATAGCTGATTTTGAGCAAGATATCACAGCTTCTTGACCAATTGTCATGACAGATTATGTTGTCATGTATATCAGATAAATGTTGATCCAGATGTCTTGACATCTTGGCCAATTGTACAACAGGTACTACTTTTATTTTTCTTGACATATTTGATTTGATTTTGTGAGTTCCTCTTGGATATATCTCACTTATTTTTGCAGGCCAAGAATATTTTATTAGGAACAATACATATTTGATTTGGTTTCATTAAAAATGATCTTTTAGACTTTTTAGGAAACTTTGAAGATTTGTTTCTATTTTTGTAGAAGATCTTGCAGCTGATTTAAATCTAGATTCTTGTATTTGATTGAATAAGTCCAAGCCAATACTGCAAGAGTGTATAAATAAGAACTTGTTAAACCTAAAATTAGAAATCATTCACATTAAAAAACAATGGGTGCATAATATAAGGGTTTAGGGTTTTGAGAGTACTTTAGGTGCTTTGTTTGTTTTTATAAGTCAGTCATGTATCCTTTGATACATTGATGTAGACTAATTGTTCATTGTTACTTGCCCATCACTCATGAGCTTTTAAGCAAAGAGTTGATTGTGTGTAAATTTATTGTTCTTAGTTAAAAGCTTCTAAGAAAAACTAAATATTATAGTTGGAAGTGTGTTCTTTTGTTTTTGTTATAGTCACTAAAGTGACCGTGGGAAGTGAGAGGGGATATTATATCTAGAAGGTTTCTAGGTAGAAGTTGCACAAGGTAGTGATTAGGTGATAAGTTGTAAACTAGGGTTATTTATATTTTAACTAATACTATCATAGTGAATTTCCTTCCAAGCTTGGTTTCCCCCAGAGTAGGTGAGTTGCATCAAACCGGGTTAACAATTGATTGTATCTTTTACCTTCTGCATAATTATTGTATTGGTAAAAAAAAATTCTGTCAGCAGATGATGTCATAACATCTGTCTTGACATTGTGTTTTGGTGTTGGGATATCAGTCTTGACATCTGTTTTTAAAGTTCCAGAATTTCACAACCTAACTGGTAAGAATAGTTATGCATATATCAAAAGTTGCCTCACGGAGCCTATAAGCTCTAAGATTTGGATGGACGAATCATTCCCAGAACTTGGAACTCATTCATTTTGAGATATTATTATAGTTAATTATTAAAAAAAATCAAGTCTCCTGTTTGTCCTTTGTAAAAACAATTATCATGTGCAACAAGCTTTTATGGTTTTACTCCCAATTCAATTGTTGGACTTCAACGGGAAGATCATTTCTGCCCTATAGAGTAAATTCATTGATGGACTTCCACATGAAAATCTTTATCTCTCTACATGGTAAATACATTTTTGGACTTCCATAGGAAGATCCTTTCCACCCCTTGGGGATAAATACATTGCTAGACTTCCACAAGACGATCATTTATACCCTACGGGAAAAATACATAATTGGACTTCAACAGGAAGTCCTTGCTTCCCTACGGGGTAATTACATTGCAAGACTTACAGAGGAAGATCTTTGGTGTACTATGGGGTAAAAGCATTATTGTACTTCCATAATAAGGCCCTTTCCACCCTACGGGGTAACTACACTATGAAAATATCTTTTCAAACCTCAATGGATACTCAGCTAAGTCTCATCGGGAGGACCTAACTAAGCCTTTCCTGAGGGACTCAAGTAAGTCTTATCAGGAGGACTCAACTAAGTCTCTTCAGAGAGACTCAACTAAGTATCATTAGGAAGAATTAATTGAATATTGCTTGAGGGACTCAACTAAGTCTTTCCTAAGGGATTGAACTAAGTCTAATCAGGAAGACTTAACTATGTCTCTCTTGGGTACTATACTAAGTCTCGTCAGGAAGACTCAACTAAGTCCCGCCTGAGGGACTCATCTAAGTCTAATCAAGAAGAATCAACTAAGTGTCTCCTAAGGGACTTAACTAACTGTTGTACCCCAAAATTTGCCCTTCCATTTCTCATTGATTTCTCACCACAAAGCCCTTGAAGATCAAGATCCAGTTAGGGTTTCATCTGCTCAAGACTTCTCCTTGCACTGCTGACCCAAATTAGGGTTTGTGTTTGCACAGAGGTGTTTTGACCTAAAATTCCTAAGATGACCTTCATGCTTCATATTGGACTCCCAAGTTTATCCATATCAAGTTTCAAGTCTTGATTCCAAGTTTTGCCCAGTCAATTGGACAGTTGACCTAGAAATCAGCTGTATTGGGGAAAAAGTCAACTGTGGCCAATTGACAGTCAAATCTCATGAAAATTGACCCACATCAACATTATGAACTCATATGGACCATTTGATCAAATTTGGATCATAATTCCACAAGAAATTTGATCAGATCACCAAAAGGGCAAAATGGTCATTTTTAGGGTTTTGACTGCACAAAGGCAATTTTTGACTGTTTGACCTATCCAATGGCAAATCAAGCTCACATATGGACTCAAGGACCCCATGGAATTATCTTGGCATGCTCAAGAAGTTCAAAATATTCCAAGTACACAAGATTGACAGTTGAATTTCCCAGTCAATTGATCAATTTTGACTGTATACTGAAAAGTCAAACTTTGACTTTTTGGTCAAAATCAAGAGTCAAGATTCATTTTTCATCAAAACATGCCAAATCATGAAACTTGTTCACCAAGAAACCAAGAATTGCAAATTAGGGTTTGAAATGGGAATTTTTCATAACTTAGAATTTTTCTAAGTTATGAAAAACCCTAATTTTTTCCCAACTTTGCCCCACTTTCTCACCAAGATTCATTTGGATTCAAACAAAAGTCAAAACATGAAAGTTGTAGCTTGTTGCATAATCTACAACTTTGATTCACAAAATTTTCCCAAATGAGGCTTGTATCTCAAGTTACAATTTTTTGAATAAGGGCACTAAACCATTCTTAACTTAGTGAAATTTTAACCTATTTTGGCAAGGTTTTCTACCTAACTTCAAGGCCATTTTCCATACACTTCCACTTGGAATTTCAATTTTCATTTCAAAGATGGATTGTAGTACACATTTCAAGATTTCCAAAATGTCCAAGAACTCATCAAACAACCTCATAACTTGGGAGAATTGAATTTCACAATATGGCAAAAACTCACTTTTGAATTGATCATGTACATGTTCATAACTTAGGCCATTTTCAAGTCAGCATAGTTTATGCTACATTACAGGTCCTTAAACCATCCAACACTCAATAATTTAATGCATATTCATTGTGTTAAAGTGTTGTTCTATGAGTTCAAGCATTACACACAAGTTTAATCCATTTATGGAAAAAGCAAAATGGCCATTTTTGCAAAAGCAAGCTTTATGTCCAATTGAAAATCCAACAAGTACAGATGAAATATAATTGGCACAAGATTATGAGCATAACACACTGATCAAGAAGGAGTTTTTCAGCATGATTAGGGGCCCTTTACCTGCCTAGAACACAACTTGGCTTTTGTTGGCTTAAGTGTTAAGAAACATCCCATAACATAACATAACTTTGATCTCAGCATGAGGAACCTTAAGCAAATATTGTAGACACATTCCAAACATCCTAACCAAGCACGACCCTAAGACCATCAACACCTCCCCATTGCCAGAATCACTCTCAAACTGCAAAAACAGGGCAAGGCCTGCAGTTTGAACACCATCTCTCATTCCTTGCATGTTTTCTTGACCAAAGCTCATCAAACACATTCCCTAACATCAATGCAAGCTAACCAAAACCTAAAACACGACCTGTAATTCCTCTAACCAGTTCCACCATTTTCACTTTTCTGATTTGCAGGTGAAAAGCTCTAGCACGTTTCAAAAGGTTTCAAAACAAAGTAAAGCTTGGAATAGCATCCCTGGACATCAAGGAAGCTATACCAATCATCACTTTGCACTGAAAGTTTCTCCATTGCCAGATAGAACTTCAACTGAACAGGTAAGTTCATGGATTTGTATCTCTCTTATTAGGCATTGATAGCTTTAGGTTTGTGAAGATAATATGTCACATTCATAACCCTGAACATGCCCATGTAGTTAGATTTCATTTATGTTATGTGTGCTGCAAGAATTTTGAATCTGAACATGGCAGAAAACTTAGGTCAGGATTTGGGAATGTCAAAATTCTCTCTCATTTCTGAGAGTTAGGATGAGTTTTTTATATATTTGGAATCGTGATTCAATGCTTAACATTTCTTATGTTGGAAGTTTGTGCAAAAAATCAAAGAATCCAGGTGTTTGAGTGTGAAATACAGGCGCGCGTTTTGACATGTTTTTTGTCTGAAGGTTGAAGAAGAAGGTTCATGGGCTGGGCCTTCTGTGCAATTTCTTTTCACACCACATTATTTCTCCTGCACCCCCTGAGCCCATTTGCTTTATTTCATTGATTTTTTGACTTTTCTTTTTTCATTCTAACTTATTTATTTTTGTTAATAATATTAAAAAACTAAAAAATATTTTTTGCACCATTTTTATATTTTTAGGCATTTATTTGATTACATTGATATTTGTATATAAATAAATACATATTACATTATTTAGAATAAATAGGAAAAATAATATAAACACTTTGTATTTTTCCATTTTTATTTTATTTTTATCTTCTTAAAATACTTTATATGAAATATACTTTTTTATAAAAATTAAATGTTTTTTTATTTTGTGCATATTTAATATATACTTGTAAATAATAGGAATAAATACATATACATTAGTACACTTAAAATAAAAATACCAAAAATATACATATTTTTATATTTAACACTAAAAAATGTATTTTTATAAATATACTTCATTTTCATTTTATTTTTGTATATAAATAATAAATATTATATATATTGAATAAATACTACATTTTATTTAATAAACTAGGGTTTTGCCCTAAATATGAAAATACTCCAAAAATAATACCTTTTTATTTTGTTTATTTGAATACATAAATAATACCTTTTTATTTTGTTTATTTGAATACATAAATAATACCTTTTCTTTTCATATACATAAAAACCTTTTTGCATTTTTGCATCTTTATTATTTTCCATTTAATTTATGCAATCAATTATTTGTAAATATTTCAAAAATGATGTAATAGCTAGGTTTAATTTCTTTGTCTAAATATCCCCCCATTTGAACATTTGTACCCCCCTTCCCATATTGTGTTGTAATAGTATAGGAATTTTACTTTTCGCACTTTAAACGCTTCCTAAATATACCATGCTAGAATTAGGGTTTGTATGCAAATAAAAAGAACAAAATAGCTTGACCTAATTTCAAGATAAATGAGCATGAAATATGGACAACACATATCACACTTGCACCCCTAGGGTATTCCACTTTGTTGCCTTCAAATAATTGGGCCATATTGCATGTTAGGTTTCTTTGGGTAAAACAAACAATCAAATGATCATAGTCCCTCGATGACGCTTTCGAAAAGTTGCCTAAAATGATCAAGTCCCTTTCAAAGAAAAAATTGCCCAAAGACATTTAACACTATTGCAATTATGGTCTCAACGATGACCCGCGCTCGTCCTTTTCACCTCCTAATACAAGATTGTCCACCAAATGCAATGGTGGAACAAAATTGTCAAAAGGTTTAAAACATAACAAGAATCTTTGAGAAAACTTTAGGGTAGATAACTCTTAGGTACTTGTCAATTTGCAAAGAAAACACTTGCCTAATTTCAAACCACACTTCACAAATACTTTCAAAACAAACTTTCAAAAAACCTTGAAACATCTTTTCAAAAGACAAAACACCTTTTGTAAAACATTCGAGTAAAGAATTGTTACAAGGGTAGCCTATACAAGGCATCTTTTCAAAACATTTTCAAAACCACACACCGAGCACCATTTCAAACAATTGAAAACCAAGGCAAGTTGATCTAAGCAAGTACCTAAGAGCCCATAGATAACCATGGATAGAAAGGGTGCTAATACCTTCCCTTTCTATAATCTACTCCCCGAACCCAAGAAAAATCTCAAAGGTTTTTGCTGTGCTTTTTAAACCTTTCCTTAGGATAAAATAAAAAGTCGGTGGCGACTCTTGCTCAACCGAAACATTTGCAAAAACAAACGCAAAACCATAGTCAGTTCTCCCACTGTATCACAGAACTGGCGACTCTGCTGGGGAGTACTTTAAAAGTGGAGTAACCTTAGGGCTTAGATCACCCTCTTGCATGACTAATTGTTTGATTTGTTTGCTTTATATCTTGGCTCTATTGTTTGGGTTTGCAATCCTACACCCGGATTTTGGGAAACATTCATAGGTAGCAATATGTTGTGGAAACTGTGCGGGGTATACCGACACGGTCGAAACAATAGCTATATTAGTGCGACATATTTGTGAGTACCGGTAACCCTTGAGTTCAATCAAGGAGAGTACGGGGCCGCTGAGTGATGTCACTAAGCACTAGTGACCTAGAACCCTACTTGACCATCTTGGCCTTTTATTAGAGGTAGTGAGATGACCGGCTTTGGTGCAGTCCGAAGTTGGTAGATACTCGATACTACACTCATTGAGGGTTGTTTTCTTGGAATATTTTGGTCGCTAGTTAAGTGGCTAAACCAAAACAATGAACGATGAAAACAATCCAATGATATTGAGCTCCTTAGAACCCGGTTACTATTTATAGGACAGGTTTTTAAGCCAACTACACTCAAGAGGGTACTTACCTATGAAACCCCATGCAAGCCTGAAACTAGGGTTTGGTGTGATTTGCTTGTACATATGTTTTGTACATACATCATAAACATCATAAAACATCATATGCATTCACTAACCATTTCAAGGGTTTTGGATCTTCATATTTGTTCTTGTTTTGTAGGACATGGAAATTCCTCGCAGAAACACCATTCAAGTCAACCTTGTGAGAATCTCTCCTCAACTCAAGGAGCTCACCTCAAGAATTCCGGAAAATTCATCCTTCAGTGAAAGACATGGTAGACTGCTCAGCCTAGTAAACACCAACATTGAAGAAGACTTGATGAAAGTGCTATTCCAGTTCTTTGACCCTCTTCACCACTGTTTCACTTTCCCTGATTACCAGTTGGTACCCACTTTGGAGGAGTTTTCTCAACTCCTAAGAATCCCTATCCTTAATCAACTACCATTCAACGGTACGGAAAAGGAACCAAAGCCGGAATATGTTGCTCGAGCATTACATCTACAACCATCCGACATCAAGGGGCATTGGGAAACCAGAAGCAGCGTCAAAGGATTCTTAGCAAAATTCTTGTTTGAGAAGGCACAAGAATGTTGGAATTCATTGGACCTACAGGCCTTTGAAGAGATTATGGCACTCCTTATCTATGGGTTGGTCTTGTTCCCAAATCCTGACCAATTGGTAGATGTCAACGCCGTCAAAATCTTCTTGTCCAGAAACCCAATACCAACATTGCTTGGGGACATTCTTCACTCATTTTACACACGAACAATGAGAAAGAGGGGTGTTCTCATGTGTTGTACTCCTCTTCTTGCAAGGTGGTTTATTTTGCACCTTCCACAATCTGTCCTGAAGAATGACCAAGGCTCAAGGTGGTCCCAACGGTTGATGACTCTTACCCACTCTGATGTACATTGGTGTTCTCGGTCCAGAAAAAATGTCATCATCGTCGATCGTTGCGGAGAATTTCCTAATGTTCCTTTACTTGGAATCAGAGGAGGTATCACCTACAACCCTTGCCTAGCTTTGAGGCAATTTGGATATGCACGGAGGGATGGCCCTCATGACATGTTGATTCCTGACCTAGTGTTTGACTTCGACAACGATGCGTAAGGACTTCGCCAAAGATTCATCAGAGCTTAGGGGAGGCCCAACAAGGTTGATAGCAAGACTCTGGGACACAAGAACTCCATACCTCTTGAGCCCTATCTCAAGTGGGTACGAGCCCGAGCCCAAAGTCTAAGGATGCCTTATCCTCATGTACTCCCTGTGATTAAAGAGCCCGTCAAGGAAGGAGAGGTCCCCTACACCATCCTACATCCAGACATGCCTACATCGTGGGAGGAAATGCAGAAAAGTTGGATTCAGCTCAAGGAGGAACGGAACACTTTCGAAGCCAGCTTCTATGCTAGTGAGAAGAAGGTTCTAGAGCTTACCCGCCGACTCCATGAGCAAGAGGTCCTCAACACCTACATCGCACCAAAGAGGATGCGCAATGTCTTTTTGCCTTGAGAAGTTATTTTGTAATATTTGGCCCATAGGGCATTTATGTACTAACAAATTTCTTCTTATTAATATGACGTGCGTTCTTCTTTGTCTGAAACAATTTTGAATGTCCTAAATCCTTGAATGCATTTCATACATAAGCATACTATTCATCATGTGCATAAGCAGGTCTCACTCCAGGTTTCCTTATCTGTCTGCTGTTTATTTCAGTAGGATGGATCTCGAGCAAACAGTCAAAGACCTGCAAGCTCAGAATGCACAGTTCCAGCAACTCCTGATGACCTTGGCTAAGGGTCAGGAGGATATCAAGACTCAATTAGGGAACAAAGACCCAGTGAAAAAGAAGAAAAAGAGACTCGGGGTGGCCACTTTGGGGAGAAGATTTGACGGAGAAGCTCGGAGAGTGCTTGAATTTCCTCCTATCTCTGATGAAGGAACCAGCAAAGGAGGTGGAGCTGCGGTACCTTCCGAGTCTGATGCGGAAGAGGAAGAGGTCGAAGAGGATGAAGATTATTCTGATCAGCAATACCCTCCAGTTGATGATAAATACAAAGGGCTAGAAGACATATTGGTCGCCATGGAATTACAAAGAGTACCGGGTTTGGATTTTGAAGACTTGGGTTTGGTCGCCGGGATTGTGATTCCCCCAAAATTCAAAGTGCCAGTGTTTGTGAGGTATGATGGGCTGTCTTGTCCCAAAATGCATCTCAGGTCCTACGTGAGAAAGATTCAACCCTATACGGCAGATAAAAACCTCTGGATTCATTTCTTTCAAGACAGCCTTTCGGGAGCTCAGTTGGAGTGGTTTTATCAGCTAGAAGGAACCAGTGTCAGAAATTGGGAGGATTTGGCCACCGCTTTCTACAAACAATACCAGTATAATTCTGACCTTGCTCCTACTCGTACCCAACTTCAGGGTATGTCATTAGGAACAGGCGAGGGATTCAAAGAATATGCACAAAAATGGAGGGATTTGGCTGGCAGGGTGCAGCCTCCTTTAACCGATCGTGAGCTCGTTGATATGTTTCTAGGGACCCTATCTGGGCCGTTTTTCAATCATCTAATTGGTAACTCTTCCGCGGGGTTTACCGATTTGATCTTAACGGGCGAAAGAATAGAAGCTGGCATCAAGTCAACAACTGTGGTATATTCTCAGAGAAGAGCAGGGAAGATGGAGCGTCGGCCGACTGTGGGGGCCGTAATGATTCAAAACACTCCAAGTGAGCAGCCTCGCTATAACCAGTACAGACCAAATCAACAATGAGTGGAACGGCCACAACAGCAGTTCACCCGTATTAATATGACTCCAGCGCAAGTGCTTCCCCATCTGTTAAAGTTGAATCTTGCCACCATCAAGGAGGCACCAAAGAATGTGAATACGTCCTCTCCATATTATCATGCTAATGCTAAATGTGCCTACCATTCGGACAGTGTTGGACACGACACCAATGATTGTTGGGCACTCAAGCATAAAATCCAAGACCTGATAGAGGCGAAGGAGGTGGAGTTTGATGCTCCAGAGAAGCCTAATGTGATATCTGCACCCATGCCGAAGCACGGCCAAAATGTCAATGCCATTGAAGAAGATTTGTATGTTGCTGATGTCAATGATCTGACTACTTTGTTGCTGACCATTAAGTTGAATCTGTTAAGGGTCGGGATCTTCCCGGGATGTAAGGAAGACTGCTATTGTTGTTACTCTCTGCCGTTTGAGTGTCCGTTACTGAAGAAAGGCATCCAAGGCCTTATAGATAGTCGACAAATTTTGTTTGAAAAAGTTTCTGCTGTTCCAGTTCATACTGAAGATGTCTCAATCATAACCATTCACGCCAATCTTTCCAAGGCCGTCAAAAAGCCTGTTAAGATTACACCAGCTACGAAATCTGTTCCTTTGAAGATAACAATGCCAGGGCCTGTTCCCTATGTTTCTGAGAAGTCGATACCTTGGAACTATGGCGGTGACGTCTACTACCATGGTATTAAACAAATCGAAATAACTGAAGAAAGTTCGGATGATGAAGAAGCCAGCATTAGTAACATTGCAGGCACGAGCAAAATCACCAGGAGCGGGAAAATATTTTCTCCAGAGATTGCCCCTCCAAGAGCAATCTTTGGACCCTCATCTACCGACAAGGTCATCCCTGCACCGATAAAACTCTCTGCCAGAACCCCTTTAATTGAAGATGTTGTTGTTCCTAGTACTGTCCCTCCTACCACTGCTGATAAAGGTAAGGGAATCCAAGATGAGCCCGTCAGGACGAGGGCTCAACCCTTGGTCATCCCGGAAACCTCCAAGAAGGAAATGGATGAGATTTTGAGGATAATCAAAAGAAGTGATTACAATGTGGTAGAACAGCTGGGGCAAACCCCCTCCAAGATTTCCATGCTGGCACTGCTACTTTGCTCGGAAGCGCACGCTAAAGCCCTGATAAAATTCCTGAAGGCAGCCCATGTGCCCCAGGAAACTTCTACAGATCAATTTCAAAATTGCGTGGCTAGCCTTACTGCGGACAATGGACTAGGTTTCTCTGATGCCGACCTAACTCCTAAAGGAAGAAACCACAATGATGCTTTGCACATTTCAGTCGAGTGCCGGGGAACTACTCTCGCACATGTCTTAGTCGACACTGGTTCGTCGCTGAATGTTTTGCCTAAGAAGTCCTTGGACCGACTAGATTGTGAAGGGTTGGAATTGAAGCCGAGTGATATTATTGTCAGAGCTTTCGATGGTTCGAAGAGAATGGTCCATGGAGAGGTTGAAATTCCCATCAAGATAGGCACTGAGGTGTTTAAATCCACTTTCTATGTGATGGACATCCGTCCGTCATACTCTTGCTTGCTGGGTAGGCCTTGGATACACCATGCTAGGGAAGTCACCTCCTCCTTGCATCAGATGTTGAAGTATCCTGTCAAGGGAAAGATCATTACTGTCCATGGTGAGGAGGAGTACATGATTAGCCACTTAAACTCCTTCCGATATGTGGAGATTGAAGGGGAATTCATTGAGACGCCTTTTCAGCATTTCGAAGAAGTCCTTCCTGAAATAGCAGTAGCAAAATTGGCAGCCGAGACACCGAGGCAGATGGCCAGGATGGCATCTCTGGAGGACGCGAGGGCCGCAATAAAGGAAGGGAAAAATTCAGCATGGGGGCAGTTACCTGACATTCCACATAAGACAGACAAATTTGGATTAGGGTTCACAGCCGCAGGCCAGAAAGCGATGCGCCGTTCGAAGATTGAAAGAGCGCCAGTCAAAATTTCTCCCTACGGAATCAACGCTTTGGAGGATGAGGACAAAGAAAGCAACATTGAAGAGTGGATTTATCCAACCGTCAAAGGGGGGTTGAGCAACTGGGAGGCAAAAGACTTTGTCCCCATCACTTTTATTCATCAGTAATTTATCTGTTAAACATTTTCTTATTTGGTCTGTAATATTTATTTTCAAACAATCCGTACACTATCTTTTCACCTCATGCCTTGCCCGGGGTATGTAGGTCCACTTGTAAGGGTTTTGATTATTTTTCATATCCATATGCCATGTTTAATGATTCATTGGACGTTTTTCATTTGATAAACTGCTTGTGTTCATTTTCTTTCCTTTTGAATTTTTTGTTTAAGGATGGCTATCCCTTACACACACCCACACTCACCAATGCAGGTACCCATCCACTCCGGATTCCATGGGTAACGATTCTGCTATATCTTTCAATAACTCTGAAGATCTGGTCAATCTAGCCGAGTATGAAGATGACGAAGGTTGTGAAGTACCCGGGGAACTAGCCAGACTTCTACAGCAAGAGGAAAGGGCCATCTTACCTCATGAAGAGTCGTTGGAAATTGTCAACTTAGGGACCGAGGAAGACCGGAAGGAGGTACAAGTGGGTACCAATCTGGAACCAAGAGTCAAGGAGCGCCTGGTACAGTTGTTGAATGAGTATGTTGAAATCTTCGCTTGGTCTTACGAAGACATGTCGGGTTTAGACACAGACATCGTGGTTCACCGTCTCCCCACAAGAGAAGATTGTCTATCGATCAAGCAAAAAGTTCTCCGAATGAGGCCTGACATGTCTGAAAAGATCAAGGCAGAAGTAATGAAGCAATTTGACGCTGGCTTTCTGGCTGTTACGTCCTATCCTCAATGGGTCACTAACATCGTGCCAGTACCTAAGAAAGATGGCAAAGTCAGGATGTGTGTGGACTACCGGGATTTGAATAGGGCCAACCCCAAAGATGATTTCCCGCTACCTCACATTGACATTTTGATCGACAATACAGCTCAGCACAAAGTGTTTTCCTTCATGGATGGATTCTCGGGCTACAATCAAATCAAAATGGCCCCCGAGGATATGGAGAAAACGACTTTTGTCACGCAATGGGGCACTTTCTGTTACAAGGTGATGCCGTTCGGGCTGAAGAACGCAGGGGCAACTTATCAACGCGCCATGGTGGCTTTATTTCATGATATGATACATCATGAGATTGAAGTTTACGTAGACGATATGATAGCTCGGTCACAAACAGAGGAAGAGCACCTTGAACATCTAGAAAAGCTGTTTGCCAGATTGAAAGAATACAAGCTCAGGCTGAATCCAAGTAAATGCACTTTTGGAGTTAGGTCTAGTAAACTCCTGGGATTCATTGTAAGCAACAAAGGCATTGAAGTCGATCCCGCAAAAGTAAAAGCAATACAAGAGATGCCTGCTCCCCGTACTGAGAAAGAGGTTAGAGGGTTCTTGGGGCGCTTGAACTATATTGCCAGATTCATCTCGCATCTGACTTCTACCTGTGAGCCAATTTTCAAACTCTTGAAGAAAGATCAGGTAGTCGAATGGAACGACGATTGCCAAGCTGCTTTTGATAGAATCAAGGAGTATTTGCTAGAACCTCCTATTCTGATGCCACCCGTCGAAGGAAGACCATTGATCATGTATTTGACCGTCTTGGATAACTCAATGGGGTGTGTTTTGGGCCAGCATGACGAGTCTGGTCGAAAAGAGAATGCTATTTATTACCTTAGCAAAAAGTTTACCGACTGTGAGACTCGCTACTCACTGCTCGAGAAAACTTGATGCGCTTTGGTATGGGCTGCTCGCCGACTAAGACAGTATATGTTGACTCATACTACCTTGTTGATTTCCAAAATGGACCCTATCAAGTATATTTTCGAAAAGCCCGCTTTATCTGGAAGGATAGCTAGATGGCAAATGATCCTGACTGAATATGACATCCAGTACACTACCCAAAAAGCTATAAAAGGGAGTGTACTAGCTGACCATCTGGCTCATCAAGCTATCGAAGATTATCAACCCATGAGATTTGACTTCCCAGACGAGGACATCATGAATTTGGACAACATTGAAGGCAACGGACCGTATGACGGACCCGAAAAGGGATCCCGATGGACCTTGTACTTTGATGGTGCTTCAAATGCACTTGGAAACGGTATTGGCGCAGTACTCATTTCTCCGGAAGGCTGTCACACGCCTTTCACGGCCCGACTTTGCTTCAGCTGCACAAACAACATGGCTGAGTATGAAGCTTGCATCTTTGGTCTCAAGGCTGCTATAGACTTGGGGATCAAATCTTTGATCGTATTTGGGGATTCGGCTTTGGTTATCAGTCAAATCAAAGGAGAATCGGATACCAAGCATCCTAATCTTATCCCATACAAAGAACATGTCCTGACATTGTTGCCTCATTTCGAGCAAATTACCTTCGAGCATTTCCCGCGAGAAGAGAATCAGCTAGCAGATGCTCTAGCCACAATGTCCTCCATGTTTAAACTCAACTGGGATAACGAGGCTCCCCAAATCACCATCGAGCGAATGGATGAACCTGCGCATTGTCACGAGATTAATACCGAAGAAGTAGTGGAACAACCTTGGTTCCATGAAATCAAAAGGTATCTCGAGACCAGAGATTATCCTGAAGGAGCTTCCGTAAATGACAAGAAGTTCTTAAGGAAATTCGCTGCTAAATTCTTCCTGAGAAACGGCATCCTTTATAAACGAAGCCATGATTGTGTGTTACTCTGATGCGTAGACAAAGCTGAAGCAGAGTTGATCATGACTGATATACACAGCGGCACATTTGGCACTCACTTAAGCGGGCATACGATGGCTAAGAAGATCCTAAGGGCAGGCTATTACTGGTCTACCATGGAAGCTGACTGCCATCAACATTCCCGTACTTGCCACAAATGTCAGGTCTACGCTGACAAAGTTCATATCCCTTCGGTCCCTCTCAACGTTCTGAATGCTCCGTGGCCCTTTGCAATGTGGGGCATTGATATGATTGGAGAGATCAAGCCCACGGCTTCCAACGGACATCGCTTCATCTTGGTTGCCATTGACTATTTCACCAAATGGGTCGAAGCAGCTTCCTTCGCCTTTGTTACCAAAAATGTGGTTGCCCTCTTTATCAAGCAAAATCTCATATGTCGGTATGGTGTTCCGGACAGGATCATCACAGACAACGGTACAAATCTGAATAACACAATGATCACCGCCTTGTGCGAACAGTTCAAGATTTATCATCACAATTCATCTCCCTATCGGCCGAAGATGAACGGTGTTGTTGAAGCTGCGAACAAAAACATTAAGAAGATCATTCAGAAAATGACAGTCACTTACAAAGACTGGCATGAGATGTTACCGTTTGCTCTGCATGGATACCGTACGACGACACGTACTTCAACTGGGGCAACCCCATTTTCTTTGGTTTATGGCATGGAAGTTGTTTTGCCTATGGAAGTCCAGATTCCTTCTCTAAGGATTATGAAGGATGCAGGTTTGAATGAAGATGATTGGATGCAGACCCGACTTGATCAACTCAATCTGATCGACGAAAAGCGACTTGCTGCTATATGCCATGGTCAGACGTATCAAAAGCGGATGATCAAGGCCTTCAATAAGAAAGTCAGACGTCAAGTGTATCAAGTCGGAGATCTCGTAATCAAGCGGATTATCTTGCCGCAAAGTGATCCCAGGGGCAAATGGACTCCTACATATGAAGGACCATTTGTGATCAAGAGCATATTTTCTGGTGGTGCAATGATTCTAACCACCATGGACGGCGACGATTTCCCGCACCCTGCGAACGCAGACATAGTCAAAAGATACTACGCATAAAATAACCCGACAAGTCGAAAACCCGAAAGGGCGGCTTGGGCAAAAATGGGCATCCCGGTGAATCGAAAACCCGAAAGGGCGATTCAGGCAAAAATTAGGGATAAAAACAAAAAAAAAATCTGTACACCCGGCAAGTTGAAAACCCGAAAGGGCGGCTTGGGCAAAAAGGGGTTTCCCGGTGGATCGAAAACCCGAAAGGGCGATTCAGGCAAAAGTTAGGGAATTAAAGCGTATGACTATGTCTCGTCGGATCACTTCAAAGACAATCTCTTCATCAACCAGTTCCAGGCTTCTGATCAATCCAGTCATCGGCGAACGAAGCATTGAATGGACAGATATTCAGAGTTGTGAAAGCTATAGCGGAATGGAATCCTATGGAATTATTTCACATAGCCATCTTTATTTTGTATAAATTTTTCAAATATTTACGACAAAATCCTCTTACTAGGATGATTGTCTCCTTTGTACAAATATACTCATATAAATTAAATACAAATACTTTTCCCAGAAATTTGTGTCATTTCCTTTTCTTTTCTTTTGCACTAATTGTTTACTTTGAGAAACGTCCAATGTTTTGTTAAATAGGCATATGCATTTGAACATAATCATTTCCTTATGAATCAAGAGAGAGGATTACTGATAAGTCAAAGGAACAATTGGATGTCTTGATACCCTTTCAAAAGGAAACCCCCAGGAGATTTGGAATCCATATCCCAACAAACCCTGAAGCTGATCCCCAGTAGATTTTGGAAGCTTATCCCCTGCAGAGTACGGACGTCTCTCCCGAGTTTTATTCAAAGTTATTCCTCACAAGGGCTTATAACTGGGTTATCCTCAGCTTATTGTCACGGAAGATCGCACTCGCCAAAATTCTTCCTATCCCCAGCGGAGTTCATCGGAGTTCCCGAACATAACTTATCTTTGTTATCCCCAGCCAGAGAATCCTCCAGAACTCAATTCCCCTCAGAGTTTAAGTTCCAGTATCCCCAACCGAGCTAAGGTTTCAAATTGTCAATCCCCAGTGAAGCCAGACTAATGAACCTTCTCCCCACAGAGTTTTTAGGAAGTAAAATCTTGAGTTCCCCAGTGAAGTCGCCAGAGATACTTCCCACCAAACTGAAGATTCTCAGTCTTACCTCCCCAGCACGAGTCTATTAGATTGGAACTCCCCGGTAGAAGTCATCAGGAATTCCCTAGAAGATTGGTATACAACCCAAGTTCTTTATTCTCCAGTAACAACCAGGAATTATTCTTCCCGGCAGCAGTCAAGATACTCTTATCCTCAGCCATCTCGGATTCATCTATTTGTTGCAAGACAACTCTCCAGCTTACATACGCATTCATTTACATTCATATCATATAGCATACATTGTGTCATGCATCATAACATTGCATATAACTAACTCTTTACCTTTTCAGGTAAGATCAGTCGAAAGACTAAAATCATTACCTTCCAAGATTCTTTCCAGGAATAGTTCATATGTGACCCAGACACGGCAACATTCTAATGCTTATTCCAAATTTATCCAGATGCAGTTTTACACGAGCTCATCATCAGGGAGCCCTACACCGGTTCCTCCTCAAGATTTCTGAAAACAGCTTACGGGTTCTCCAAGTAAACGGATGTTGACCTATCGCTTGTTCAGATTCTTCTCCAGACTTCTGAAAACAGTTTATGGATTCTTCCCAACAACGGATGTTAATCTATCACTTGTTCAGACGCAACCTTTGAAAACAGTTTACAGACGCTTCCCAACAACGGATGCTGCTCTATTGCTTATTCAACCTCAAGACTTCTGAAAACAGTTTATGGATTCTTCCCAACAACGGATGTTAATCTATCACTTATTCAGACGCAACCTTTGAAAACAGTTTACGGACGCTTCCCAACAACGGATGCTGCTCTATTGCTTATTCAACTTCAAGATTTCTGAAAACAGTTCACGGGTTCTCCAATGACGGATGTTAACCTATCGCTTGTTCAGATTCAACTTCAAGACTTCTGAAAACAGTTTATGGGTTCTCCAAGTAACGGATGTTAACCTATCGCTTGTTCAGTTACTTCTCAAGACTTCTGAAAACAGCTTACGGATTCCTCCCAACAACGGATGTCAATCTATTGCTTATTCAGACCCCCAGTTCAGAGATGGTCCAAAGCTTGGACACCTTCCTGATACTCATTCCAGATGGCATCTTTAAGCCCATCCCCGACAAGATTTTGTCGCCCCTCCAGATGGCATCTCTAAGCCCATCTCCAAATGGCAACTCTAAGCCCATCTCTAAATGGAATCTCTAAGCCCATTCCCGCATCCTTTGCTTTAACGAGTGCAAATTTAAGGGCACTCTAGTGTCCAATCTCCTTTTACCCTCGAGTCACGAAAGGCAAACTTGCCAATCTAACTCTTCGGATTCAAGAAGATTGAACAGGGGCAACTGTTGTACCCCAAAATTTTCCCTCCCATTTATCATTGATTTCTCACCACAAAGCCCTTGAAGATCAAGATCCAGTTAGGGTTTCATCTGCTCAAGACTTCTCCTTGCACTGCTGACCCAAATTAGGGTTTGTGTTTGCACAGAGGTGTTTTGACCTAAAATGCCTAAGATGACCTTCATGCTTCATATTGGACTCCCAAGTTTATCCATATCAAGTTTCAAGTCTTGATTCCAAGTTTTGCCCAGTCAATTGGACAGTTGACCTAGAAATCAGCTGTATTGGGGAAAAAGTCAACTGTGGCCAATTGACAGTCAAATCTCATGAAAATTGACCCACATCAACATTATGAACTCATATGGACCATTTGATCAAATTTGGATCACAATTCCACAAGAAATTTGATCAGATCACCAAAAGGGCAAAATGGTCATTTTTAGGGTTTTGACTGCACAAAGGCAATTTTTGACTGTTTGACCTATCCAATGGCAAACCAAGCTCACATATGGACCCAAGGACCCCATGGAATTATCTTGGCATGCTCAACAATTTCAAAAGATTCCAAGTACACAAGATTGACAGTTGAATTTCCCAGTCAATTGATCAATTTTGACTGTATACTGAAAAGTCAAACTTTGACTTTTTGGTCAAAATCAAGAGTCAAGATTCATTTTTCATAAAAACATGCCAAATCATGAAACTTGTTCACCAAGAAACCAAGAATTGCAAATTAGGGTTTGAAATGGGAATTTTTCATAACTTAGAATTTTTCTAAGTTATGAAAAACCCTAATTTTTTCCCAACTTTGCCCCACTTTCTCACCAAGATTCATTTGGATTCAAACAAAATTCAAAACATGAAAGTTGTAGCTTGTTGCATAATCTACAACTTTTATTCACAAAATTTTCCCAAATGAGGCTTGTATCTCAAGTTACAATTTTTTGAATAAGGGCACTAAACCATTCTTAACTTAGTGAAATTTTAACCTATTTTGGCAAGGTTTTCTACCTAACTTCAAGGCCATTTTCCATACACTTCCACTTGGAATTTCAATTTGCATTTCAAAGATGGATTGTAGTATACATTCCAAGCTTTCCAAAATGTCCATGAACTCATCAAACAACCTCATAACTTGGGAGAATCGAATTTCATAATATGGCAAAAACTCACTTTTGAATTGATCATGTACATGTTCATAACTTAGGCCATTTTCAAGTCAGCATAGTTTGTGCTACATTACAGGTCCTTAAACCATCCAACACTCAATAATTTAATGCATATTCATTGTGTTAAAGTGTTGTTCTATGAGTTCAAGCATTACACACAAGTTTAATCCATTTATGGAAAAAGCAAAATGGCCATTTTTGCAAAAGCAAGCTTTATGTCCAATTGAAAATCCAACAAGTACAGATGAAATCTAATTGGCACAAGATTATGAGCATAACACACTGATCAAGAAGGAGTTTTGCAGCATGATTAGGGGCCCTCTACCTGCCTAGAACACAACTTGGCTTTTGTTGGCTTAAGTGTTAAGAAATATCCCATAACATAACATAACTTTGATCTCAGCATGAGGAACCTTAAGCAAATATTGTAGACACATTCCAAACATCCTAACCAAGCTGAAGCACGACCCTAAGACCATCAACACCTCCCCATTTCCAGAATCACTCTCAAACTGCAAAAACAGGGCAAGGCCTGCAGTTTGAACACCATCTCTCATTCCTTGCATGTTTTCTTGACCAAAGCTCATCAAACACATTCCCTAACATCAATGCAAGCTAACCAAAACCTAAAACACGACCTGTAATTCCTCTAACCAGTTCCACCATTTTCACTTTTCTGATTTGCAGGTGAAGAGCTCTAGCACGATTCAAAAGGTTTCAAGACAAAGTAAAGCTTGGAATAGCATCCCTGGACATCAAGGAAGCTATACCAATCATCACTTTGCACTGAAAGTTTCTCCATTGCCAGATAGAACTTCAAATGAACAGGTAAGTTCATGGATTCGTATCTCTCTTATTAGGCATTGTTAGCTTTAGGTTTGTGAAGATAATATGTCACATTCATAGCCCTGAACATGCCCATGTAGTTAGATTTCATTTATGTTATGTGTGCTGCAAGAATTTTGAGTCTGAACATGGCAGAAAACTTAGGTCAGGATTTGGGAATGTCAAAATTCTCTCTCATTTCTGAGAGTTAGGATGAGTTTTTTATATATTTGGAATCGTGATTCAATGCTTAACATTTCTTATGTTGGAAGTTTGTGCAAAAAATCAAAGAATCCAGGTGTTTGAATGTGAAATACAGGCGCGCGTTTTGACATGTTTTTTGTCTGAAGGTTGAAGAAGAAGGTTCATGGGCTGGGCCTTCTGTGCAATTTCTTTTCACACCACATTATTTCTCCTGCACCCCCTGAGTCCATTTTCTTTATTTCATTGATTTTTTGACTTTTCTTTTTTCATTATAACTTATTTATTTTTGTTAATAATATTAAAAAACTAAAAAATATTTTTTGCACCATTTTTATATTTTTAGGCATTTATTTGATTACATTGATATTTGTATATAAATAAATACATATTACATTATTTAGAATAAATAGGAAAAATAATATAAACACTTTGTATTTTTCCATTTTTATTTTATTTTTATCTTCTTAAAATACTTTATATGAAATATACTTTTTTATAAAAATTAAATGTTTTTTTATTTTGTGCATATTTAATATATACTTGTAAATAATAGGAATAAATACATATACATTAGTACACTTAAAATAAAAATACCAAAAATATACATATTTTTATATTTAACACTAAAAAATGTATTTTTATAAATATACTTCATTTTCATTTTATTTTTGTATATAAATAATAAATATTATATATATTGAATAAATACTACATTTTATTTAATAAACTAGGGTTTTGCCCTAAATATGAAAATACTCCAAAAATAATACCTTTTTATTTTGTTTATTTGAATACATAAATAATACCTTTTTATTTTGTTTATTTGAATACATAAATAATACCTTTTCTTTTCATATACATAAAAACCTTTTTGCATTTTTGCATCTTTATTATTTTCCATTTAATTTATGCAATCAATTATTTGTAAATATTCCAAAAATGATGTAATAGCTAGGTTTAATTTCTTTGTCTAAATATCCCCCCATTTGAACATTTGTACCCCCCTTCCCATATTGTGTTGTAATAGTGTAGGAATTTTACTTTTCACACTTTAAACGCTTCCTAAATATACCATGCTAGAATTAGGGTTTGTATGCAAATAAAAAGAACAAAATAGCTTGACCTAATTTCAAGATAAATGAGCATGAAATATGGACAACACATATCACACTTGCACCCCTAGGCTATTCCACTTTGTTGCCTTCAAATAATTGGGCCATATTGCATGTTAGGTTTCTTTGGGTAAAACAAACAATCAAATGATCATAGTCCCTCGATGACGCTTTCGAAAAGTTGCCTAAAATGATCAAGTCCCTTTCAAAGAAAAATTGCCCAAAGACATTTAACACTATTGCAATTATGGTCTCAACGATGACCCGCGCTCGTCCTTTTCACCTCCTAATACAAGATTGTCCACCAAATGCAATGGTGGAACAAAATTGTCAAAAGGTTTAAAACATAACAAGAATCTTTGAGAAAACTTTAGGGTAGATAACTCTTAGGTACTTGTCAATTTGCAAAGAAAACACTTGCCTAATTTCAAACCACACTTCACAAATACTTTCAAAACAAACTTTCAAAAAACCTTGAAACATCTTTTCAAAAGACAAAACACCTTTTGTAAAACATTCGAGTAAAGAATTGTTACAAGGGTAGCCTATACAAGGCATCTTTTCAAAACATTTTCAAAACCACACACCGAGCACCATTTCAAACAATTGAAAACCAAGGCAAGTTGATCTAAGCAAGTACCTAAGAGCCCATGGATAACCATGGATAGAAAGGGTGTTAATACCTTCCCTTTCTATAATCTACTCCCCGAACCCAAGAAAAATCTCAAAGGTTTTTGCTGTGCTTTTTAAACCTTTCCTTAGGATAAAATAAAAAGTCGGTGGCAACTCTTGCTCAACCGAAACATTTGCGAAAACAAACGCAAAACCATAGTCAGTTCTCCCACCGTATCACACTAAGTCTCATCAAGAAGATTCAACTAAGTCTCTATTGAGGAACTAAACTATGTCTTGCTTGAGAGACTCAATTAAATCTTGTTAGGAAGACTCAACTAAGTCTCGCTTGAGAGACTCAATTAAGTCTCATCGGGAAAACTCAACTAAGTCTCACCTGAGAAATTCAATTAAGTCTCATCAAGAAGACTCCAATAACTCTTGCATGAGGGATTTAACTAAGTCTCATAAAGAAGGATCAATTAAGTCTCAATTGATGGACTCAACTAAGTCTCGTTAGGAACACTCAACAAAGTCTCGCTTGAGGGACTCAACTAAGTCTCATTAGGAAAACGCAACTAGTTCTCGCTTGAGGGACTCAACTAAATATCATCAGGAAGACTCAAATAATTCCCGCTCGAGGGACTAAACTAAATCTCTTAAGGAAGACTCAACTACGTCTCTCCTGAGGGACTCAACTAAGACTCATTAGGAAGACACAACTAAGTCTCATTAGAAAAAAACTAGAGTCGTCTATATAACTTTGTTAAGGCTCCTCTACAACAATCAGGCTGACACTTACTGTTTGATTGGGCCAGTTTTTCAATTCTTTTTAATTTTGAAAATTATCTCTTTGCATACAAACTTTTGCAACTATAAATATATCAT
Organism: Vicia faba; assembly: GCA_948472305.1. Classification (NCBI taxonomy): domain Eukaryota; kingdom Viridiplantae; phylum Streptophyta; class Magnoliopsida; order Fabales; family Fabaceae; genus Vicia; species Vicia faba. The sequence continues at coordinate 185,967,575 of OX451741.1, forward strand.
TCATACACCATTCCAACTTGATGAAACTATAAGCATTTACCACCATTTCTATTCACCTTCAACCTCGAACCTATGCATACACACTGATAAATCACACATAATTATCTTTTTTCGGTGTGCCTTTTAGGCGAGGTTTGATAACGTCCAATTAGGATTTTGTGTAACTGAGAATATTGCATTGAGAATTGTAGGGGGTTTCATTCGAAAAAACCTAGGGCTTGTCCTCCAAGATCTTTGGTATATTTGAGGGTTTTGTTCAAGACTTTCAAAAGAGGATTGTAGCAAAGTGAAAAGCCTTTGGAGTTTAGTACCCAAGGAAGTAGCAATAGAACGGTGAATCAAATTGAAAGTGCTTGTGTTCAATAGTTATAATTTATCATGTGAGAAAGAACTTTGGAGTTTGGTAGCCAAAGGAGTAGCAAGATTTGATAAACCAATTTGTAGCTATTGTATCTTAGTCTTTCTCAAGATCAAATGAAAATAAGGGGTTAAATCAATAACAATTAGTTAGGGTTTGTAGGGTTACTCTTGGAACACTTCTCTTGTAATCAACTTTTTACGTAGTAAGAAATTATCTTAATTCCAAACCAAAATTGGGGGAGATGTAGCCATAGAAAGGACGATTTATGAAATTCCTAAACAAATCATTGTATCTCTCTCTCTTATCTCTTTACTTTATTTACTTTTCATTAAGCAATTTATTGAATTATATTGATTGATCGATTAACTCGTAAGATTTTTTTTGTGGCTGTTTTTTTTAATTGGTTGTTGATTAGCTTATAATCACTTTGATTATAAGTGCTTTTTTATATCAACACAACTCAAGGAAAAATTCTGGAAATTAGTTCGCACACTAAGTGTTTGACAAATTGCAATATTCATTATTTTTTTCTTAATTCCATTGTAAATAGATTGCTAGTGAATTATAATTGTTAGTTCCATGGTTTTATGATTGGATAAATTTTGGTAAAAACATGCTTCTATACTAATTTTGAGCAATATGTTGTAACATCTTCATCAACTATCATGACAGTTCACCTGTTATGTGTTTTAGTAAGATGTCGAAGACAGATGTCATGACATCCTAGACTGTGTACATTAGGTGTTGTTGTTGGTTATCTCTTGACAGATTTGTTTTGATTTGATGAGATCCTTTTGGATATACATCATCATTACGCGCAAGTCATGGATATTATTTAGGAACAAGGTGAAAATTTAATTGGATTTTTTAAAAAGGATCTTGGAGACTTTTTATGAAGATTTAAAAAAATTTGTTCCTATTTTTATGAGAAGATTCTACAGTTGTTTTGAATGTGAAGATCAGATCTTTTGAAGAGTCCAAGCCCATAATGCAAGAGTTTGTAAATAAGGAATTTCTAGACCTAAGATAGCAAGCACTCACAACCACAAATTGTGGGTGCAACATAAGGGTTTAGGGTTTTGGGAGTCTTTTAGGTTTTTGTGTTTTGTATGTCATTCATGTACCTTTTGATGCATTGAGTTGACTGAGTTTTGCTTGTTTATCAAGCTATTATTCTCACTCATGAGCTTTTAAGCAAAGAGTTAATTATTGTTCTTAGTTGAAGATTTTAAGAAAAACTAAGTATCATTTATTGGAAGTGTAAACTTCTTTTGGGTTCTTTATGTCTAGTCACAAGGTTTGTGGTTGTATGTATATCACTGTGATAATTGGAAGTGAGAGGGGGATCTCACATCTAGTGGTCTCTATGTAGAATTTGCACAAGGTAGTGATTAGGCGAGAAGTTTTAAACTAGGGTTGGTTTAGCTTTGAACTAACACTATTATAGTGAATTTCTTTTCTAGCTTGGTAGCCCCCAAAGTAGGTGATGTTGCACCGAACTGGCTTAACATTGTGTTGTTTGAATTTCTGCAATTTATCTTTCTGCACAATTTATAGATTTATCAAGTTTTTTGTCAACAAATGTTATAACATTTGTCCTGACATCGCATTTTGTGTTGAAACATCACTTTTAACATTTATCTTGTAAGTGCCAGAATTTCAATTGGCATCAGAGCAGGCACCCTGTTCTGGTTATTGGGAGAGCTCTAGGGAGAATAATTTCAGGTACTATGGATAAAGAAGGAGAATATAACAACATACCACTTCTGCTAGATGGTTCAAATTATGATTGATGTAAGGTTAGAATGGTGACTTTTCTAAAGTCCATGGACAATAAGGCTTGGAAGGTTATTTTGAAAGAGTGGGAACACCTATTAATACAGACAAAAATGGGAATGTGTATGTGAAGCCAGAAGAAGATTGGTTTGTTGAGGATGATAAATTAGTTATTAGGAATTACAAGGCTTTGAATTATGTATTAATTGGAGTGGACAAGAATGTTTTCAGGTTGATTATTAATTGTATTGTTGCTAAGGATGCTTGAGAAATCCTCAAGACAACTCATGAAGGTACATCTAAAGTAAATATGTCAAGACTCCAGCTTCTCATTACTAAATTTTAGAATCTAAAGATGAATGATGATGAGACCATCTAGGAATATCATATGAAGGTTCTTGAAATAGTAAATGCATCAATTGCCTTAGGAGAAAAGATGTTAGAACAAAAACTTGTTAGAAATATCCTTAGGTCTTTACCTAGGAAATTTGACATGAAGGTAACAAATATTGAAGAAGCCCAAGACATCAACAACATGAAGGTTGATGAACTTATTGGCTCCCTTCAAACTTTTGAATTATCTATGAGTGATAAGTCTGATGAAAGGAACAAGACCATAGCTTTTGTATCTAATGCTGAAGAAATAAAGGGGAAAGCTTATCTGGATACTGATAAAGGACTGTCCAAAACCATTGTGTTACTTGGAAAGAAATTCAATGGAATATTGAAGAAAATGGACAGAAGAGAAGGTCAGGATGTCAAGAACAACTCATATGACATCAGTAGTAACCTTTATTTTCAAAGGGAAACAAGAAATGAAGAGAAGTCAATTCAAGGCAAAGGTATTCAGTGTAATGAGTGTAAAGGATTTGGACACATTAGAGTTGAATGTCCACATACCTCAAGAAACATAAAAAAGGTATGTATGTTTCTTTGACAGAGAAGGATTCAGACATTGAATCTTATAAGCATGTTAAATCCTTTTCAGGAAGATGCAAATCTTCTAAAAATCTTGATGAGAAGAGGGAATTTCTTATCAAAGTGTTTGGCCTTCTGAAAGAAGTATTACTTCTGACATTTATGCTTGAAATAATGACCAGAATGTTTAACAATGGAACAGACTCGTCAGGTAAAATTCTCCAAGCAGGTAAATGTGTTATAATGTCAAAAAAAGGTTCCAACATCCTGTGAGACATCACAAACTTTTCGTCAAACCCATAAGGCATCCCATAAGATATCATCATTTTAGGAAATATGGTCATATAAGGCCCTTTTGCTACAAGTTGTATGGTTATCCTAAATAGTGCACTCATTTCGAGAGCAGTATAGGGAGTAAGTCTAAAACAAAATGGAGTCCCAAAAATGATAACATTTGTCTCTTTTCTCATTTTTCTCTCATATTTTTATCAATAAAAGATGAGCTTTTAGACAATGGGTGTTAAAGAAAAATTAAAGAAAGTGAAACAGATGACCTTAGGAAATTCCTATGTGGACACCTCAGGAAATTCCTAAAATCTACGTGGAAGGGTTTCAAATTGAGTGGAAAATTCTGAGGGAATGCAATTTCAGACAGAATGTCATGACATTAGACTGTAAGTTTTTGGGTAACACTGATATAGATTTTTTTTTACTAAACTTGACTGAACAAGGCAAAGTGGTAATCTCAATCATCTCATCAATGATCTGATAAGAAACGAACCTGTTGTTGTTAAGGAAGTTATGATGTGTAAAAATCTTGCCAAATTTTTTACCAAAGTGATGGTGGTAATTCAACTTAAGAAGCAAATGGGTGAAGTTTTCATTGCCAAGAAATTATGGCAATTAGTAATATGGAGGCATGCAATGAATAGTCTATTTTCTTTCCATTTATTCGTTTATGAAAAATTGAAAACATCATTACAAGGCCTTGACATCTCCAAAGTTACATGCTATTTAAATCTCATTACCTACTACAATATTAAAAATTCCTATTATAAGGGCAAACATCACTTCATTCGCTCCAAAGAAGTTATTCAAGATATCTCGTTCTTAGGATTTCAAAAACCTAATATGTCTAAAAAAGAAGACATGTTGGATTACACTCCCTATAAACCTAAGGTTTTGAAAGGCATGTCTAACTTTATAAAAGATGTTGTTCCTCTCTCGATTATTCCTAGTGGGACTCCAAAGAAAAGAAGAATAAAGACCGTTGCAGGAAGAAGACTGCACTCCTCTCATGTAAGTGCTTCTTACAATCCTTCCATATCTGTAGAAAAAGCTTTTGAGGTAATCACGACGTTGAAGTTGACCTAAGCATAAGAAGGTTATTGTTAGACATTCAGAGTTGGGAGGCTACTCCAAATGATGCACCTGATGTTGGGACATCATTAGGTAAGTCATCTGGTACTGATATGAATGAAAATCTAAATGTGTGTGAAACTGAGCTTAAGGGTACTACTACATCAGATGTTGAAAAGAATGTTGATGGGGATAACATAGTCAACATTGACAATCTGACTTCTGATGTTGAACCCATTAGTTAGAGATTAGCTCATGGAATTTCCAAGAGATTCAAAACAGGAAAGAAAAGGTTAATGGTATGATTAACAAAATTCCCTCAAAAAAGGTGTGAGTGCAGGTCCAGTGGAAAGGTGGAGCAAGGTTCTGGATCCTGTGTCTAAAAATAAGTACCTAAAGAGGAGGGATGTTCCCTCCAGTGACTCGAAGTTTGATGTTGAAACTGATGTCGAGGATGCTATGCATAAATGCGTAGAAAAGGGTGCAACAAAAAGAAGTCTTGTTGAGATTATTGATGTCCCTTTGGATAACGTATCTTTTCACTCGGTCAAGAATGTTGATAAATGAAAATATGTCTACCATAGATGTATTGCTCTTAAACAATAACTGGGAAAGGAGGATTTAGAATACAAGGAGGTTATGGATCTAATTGATCAAGATGATATGATGAAGACAGTGTACAATCTAGGTAAGTGCTATGAAAAACTAGTAAAGGAACTTATTATGAACATCACTCAGAGATGTGATGATAGAAGAAGCATGGAGTTTAGGAAGGCTTATGTAAGAGGAATATGCATGGAATATTCTCCAGTGATAAACAATAGGTACTTGGGAAGATTTGAATCAGAAAAACTAGAAATGAAGGTATCTGATGACCTCATCTGTAGGGAAATTACTGGAAATCAAGTGAATCATTGTCCTAAGAAAGGAAAGTTGTCTGCAAGCTATTTAAGTGTGAAGTATGCAATTCTTCACAAGATTAGATTAGTCAATTGGGTGCCAACTAATAATACATCCACAGTAGCTATAGGTTTGGCTAGGTTTATCTACATCATTGGTACTAAAATGACTATGATTTTGGAACTTATATATTTGAGCAGACCTTGAGACAAGCCACATCCTCTGCAGTAAAGCTGCCAATAGATTTTTCTACTTTAATATGTGGAATAATTCTGAACCAATACCCTGGAATTTTGACTGATTCAGATGGAACTGGTAAGAGGAAATGTCCTCTTATTTTTCATCACAAACTCTTTGAAGGGACACATTTTTTAGACATTGCCACAACCTCAAGAAAAGGGAGTGTTGTTCCCATTTCTAAGGCTGATGTCATAGCAGAATTCAAGGACACTTGCAAAGAACTAGATGAGACCATTAAAGTCATTACTGCAAGAAGAATAACTCTTGAAAAGGTTATTGAGGCTTTGGCTAAACAAGGTGATCAAGAGGATGCTAATGTTGAAGAAGATAATGAGAAGGGGAAGGTAAAGTTGGTGAACTATGATAATTCTCTATGTTTTGTTAAATTATGTTTCTTCTAATATAATGTGTAAGGGATTATGACCCAGTATTTTGTAAAGCACCTTGTGCTATTGTGGTATAATTCCTAACATTTTGTGTGTTTCCAATTTTTTCTTCCATTTATGTTTATTGCTTATGTGCAATATTTTGTGCTTCTATTGTGTTTGTACATTTACTCTATTTTTGTCAAGTTTTGGATAAAAAAGGGGAGTAAAGTGTTAGTGTTTTTTGTGTGTCCTGATTTTATTATACATGTCTTGATATGTTAATTAGCATTCTAATAGGATTGTGTTACTGCTAAGGAGAGAGTAGTGATTGTGTTTGCTTGTTGTATGCAACTATTTAGGGGGAGCATGATAGTCTGTCATGTTGGTATGGAGTTGGATCTTCTCTTGTTACTGACTGCTGGAGAAGTTTGTGTGCATGATGTATTATCTATTGTTTTGACATCTTGCCTGATGTGAGGAAATTCAGATGTGAGGCTAATTTGTTTTCTACTGCCGTTGCCTCTAATTTGTGAACTTGGGTAGTTCATATTTTGTGATTTGGGATCTTCCCTTGAGGGGAGTCTTCATCTTGTGTGACAGGGGGAATATTGGACCTGTATAATCTTTCTAGCTCCTATGTTATGGATGAGCTTTGTTGTTTGATGTCAGACCACATGTCTGGACATCTGGTCTTCTGTATTTTTGAAGATAGTGATCTATAACTACATGAAGTCTTTGATACATTTTTAGGAATGTATTTTATATCTCCAGTTTTATCATGCTTTAGTTGTTTTAGCCAAAAATTTCCAAAGGGTGAAATTGTTAGTTCCATGGCTTTATGATTAGTTAAATTTTGGTAAAACATGGTTCTATACTGTAATATAGTGGGAGAGTTGACCTTTGCATTTTATCGTAAATGTGCGGATAGCTAGAGTCATCACCGACTTTTCTTTTATCCAATAAGGGAAAGGTGAAAAGAACAGGAAAGACCTTGAAGGTTTTGAGTTCGGGGGGTAAGATATGAAAAGGGAAGGTGTTAGAACCCTTTTCATCTGTATTTATCTACAGCCTCTTAAACGCTAGCTCACTTTTCAAAATTTCTTTTTTGTGTAAGTGTTTTGAAAAATATTTTGAAAAGCCAAAGCACGGCTAACTTTGTAACGAGTCTTGTATCGATCCTCAAGAACGTGTACAAAGTGTTTTAGAAAATATTTTTTAAAGTGATGTGTGAAAACGTTTTTTAGAAAACTTGTGAGCGGGAGATTAACAATTTTACCCACTCAAGGTCATTCTTGTTATTTTCCTTCTCCTTTAGATATAGTGTTATCTGTACCATTAGTTGGTAAGTAGCCTCATCTATTGGATGTGAAGGGACAATCGAGGGTCATCGTATGGTCATCGAAGGAAACAGATAAGGATACTTTAGAAATTTATCGGAGGGACTAGATCATCCTTAATTTTGAAAAGAACCCAAATCTCGGAGTCAATAATTTATGATTCATTTTGGAATTCTTTTTTATTTTTCCCATCCAATTTAGATACTTTCTATTCAAAAAATATTTCCATTATTTCCATATCCATATCTATAATACCATCTTTTTCTATATAATTTTGGATAAAACTATCGCCCATTATATCAAATAATTCTTTTTTTATTTTTAGGTCTGTTGTAATTAATCGTTTGGTTTCATCTATTCGTAGGTAGCATCAATGGATCATCGAGGGACTATGATCTTTTATTCGGAGGCACTTTGCTAAAGTATCCCTATTTTCAAGGGACATGACTGTGTTTTTGAAAGGCAACAAAGGAAGGTTACCCTAGAGGTGCATGCGTGAATAGAGATTCAATTCATTTATTTTATCTTGTATTTAAGGTTATGTTATCGGTTGTTTTTATCTTGCCATACACGCCTAATTACTAACAGAATACAAATCAAGAAAAAATATAAAGTGCATAAAATAAAGGTCCTACGCTATTACATGGCTTCGGGGCAGTTAAATAATAAAGATGCGAGAAAATAAAACCCCTAACACTATTACATCCTCAGAGCAATTACATAATAGAAAAAAAACGAAAAATATAAATCTAAGTTGTTACATAAGGAGGCGACCTATACACTTTTATCTAAAAATAAAATAAACAAGAGAGAAAAAGATTTTGAAAAGAGAGGAGAAAATGTTTCAATGTTTTAGAAAAATAATTTTTAATGATCAAAAATAATTAATAAACCTAAAATTTCTAATTGATTTTAATATTTTAAACAAAGGTTTAATTAATTTAATTAATAAAAATCAAAATCAAAATTTTAATTGTTAAGAAAAACTAAATCTAATTTAACTAGTATTAGAAAATTATTAAGTTAAAATTAGGGTTAAACTAATATTATGGTTAATTAATTAAAAAGAAAGAAAAAAAGGGTTAAAAACTAAAAGTAAGAAAAATTGCATGGGGTAGGTTTTGAACACATGCCCTTCAGCACTTCCCCACGCTTTGCTTGCCACTGCGCCAGGCGTTGGTTAGTGTTTAGAAACAAGCGCATTGCATAATATAAGAAGCCTGCATGAATTGGAAAAATATGAAGAAAAAAATAGCAAAAGGCAGGGATCGAACTCACGCCCATGTATAGTAATGCCTTAACGCGCACACTTCTGCCACTGAGGTGGCTGTACATCCGTGAATTAAACTAAACAAAATAAATATGAGATAAACAAAACCATATGGACCGGAGAAGCGTCGGAGCCCTAGCTCCGGTCGTCTTCTCTGGTGAGTACTTTTCATCAACCAGCAAAATAGAGCACATTAGTAAACAAATAGGACCTTATCCCCCTAAATCAAGGGATGTGAATATAACAGTGCCCTTAATTTTGGCTAATTCTTCTTGCATGATGAGATATGAACAAGATAACATAAAATGGTGTAAGCATGGTGATACGCGATTTTGGCCTCATGGGCCTTATGTAAGGGGTTAGACATGTATATTTACATCTCAGAAACACAATGAAAGCATTAGTATGGATCAAAGCATGGTAAAAGTAAAAAATCGAAATTCATAAAAATATGTCAACTAACCATGCTTAGAATGCTCGTTTTATGCACTTTTGATCATCAACGACGATCAAGTCTTACCCTATAACACCTCATGGATTGATTGGAACGTCTGATTTGCTTTGATAAGGGTTGGAACAATGATTTCATGTTTGCCCTAGTTTGGACAAATTTTGATATTTTTGAGAGGGTTCTCTTGCAAGGGTTTTCGTGCCTGTAATGTCTGAATATGATGTATATTTATAGGCCATGAATTAGGTTAAAAAGATGGGCTTGGACTTTGAATGAGATCCTTTGATTTTATTTGAAAATAGAACTTGAATAAGACAAAACAAGAAGATTTGATACAAGAATAACCTTCACATAGTTTTTGTACCATCTTGGGCCTCCAACATGTTTGAATAAAAGGCCTCTTAAGCGTTGCACCTCCATTTGATATTTTTTTATTTAATTTTGAATTTAAATAAATAAAATCAAAATAAATGAAATAAAAAATTAAGAGGGTGTATGAATAGATTTAGAGGTTCAGTATGAGATCTAGAACATGTTTGGACCTTGAAACATATGCCCATTAGCCCAAAACTTCAAGTTTGATCAATTTGAGTTTCATGCATTTTTTTAAAATTGTCCAACTTGTGCAACTCATAACTTGCTAAATTTTCATCATATAGAGGTGATATTTGACTTTTTGGAAAGCTCAAAATGTCCTCTACAGTATCTATGTTGGCCATTTTTCCATTTGAAGATTTTAACTTGATGTAAATTGCTTTGACAAAAAGTGTCTTTTTGTTGACTGTTAAAATGACATGTAATATTTTGGCTCATATCTTTCAAATTAAGCATTTTTTGGCCTTGAGCTTAGAGAGACAAGGCTATATATAATTGAATTTCCATAAAAATGAGATTTGGTTGAGAATTTTTTGATGAAGCATGTGAAAGTTATGCTTGGTCAAAGTTCAATTGACTTCTCCTTAAGAAAACCCTAATTTAGCAACTTTTGACTTTTGATGAATCTTGAGTTTTCTTGATGAATCATGATCAACCCTTGAGAAAATTATTAATGTGACCTTAAATTCTTGATGTTGACCAAAAATCTTGAAGTTTGACTGTATGTTGACCATAGTTGACTTTTTGTCCAATATAGTTGATTTTTAATCATCTGAGCAATTGACTGAGCAAATTTGTGATGTAAGGCTTAAAATTTGACATGAGGATAGCTTGATACATGTGAGAAACCATGAAGTACACTTGAGGAATTAGAAGTCCAATTTCCTCTTAGAAAACCAAAACCCTAATTATAGGCCACTTCTTAGGAGGAGGATCATCTAATCATTCTTGAGTAGTCTTGAACACTTGATAAGCTTAGGAGCATGAGTAAGTCTTTTGGAATGGAAAGTAAAATTTTGGGGTATAACATATACTGATGTTGAGCATGATGTTGTAACATCTTCATCAACTTTCATGACAGTTCAACTGTTAATTATTTTAGTAAAAAGTCAAAGATAGATGTCATGACATCCTGGATTGTGTACAACAGGCGTTTCTATTGGCTATTTGATTTGATGAGATCCTTTTGGATATACCTCATCATTATGTGTAGGTCAAGGAGATTAGTTAGGAGTAAAGTGTAGATTTAATTGGATTTCTTAAAAAGGATCTTGGAGACTTTTTAGGAAGATTGAAAAAGATTTGTTCCTATTTTTATGAGAAGATATTACACTTGTTTTGAACGGAAGATTAGATATTTTGAATATTTCATGCCCATAATGTAATTGTATATAAATAAGGACTCACTAGACCTAAAATAGCAATCATTCACAACAACAAATTATGGGTGCAACATAAGGGTTTAGGGTCTGGGGAGTCTTTTAGGTTCTTTGTGTTTGTATTCTTTGTATATCACTCATGTCTCTTTTGATACATTAAGTTGATTGATTGTTGCTTGTTTATCAAGATATTTGTAGCGGTGAAAATCGGAGATCAAGCTAATAATTAACTTGACTCGCAAATAAGTAAGAGTAGCCACCGCGCTTTATTATTTCCAAGGGAAAAGGGAAAAGTGAAAAATAAAACCCATAAATATGCAAAGCAAGTGCAATAGTAAAAGTAAATAAAAATACAATGCATTTGAAAGAGATCGAAGGTTCGGGGGTTTGTTATACAAAGGGAATGTACTAGCACCCTATATATCTACAGTATCCTATAGGAACCTTTTGAAATATCTATTTTTGGTTAAAATTTGTTTGCTTGCTAAATGAGTGTGGGGATGAGATTTTGAAAATGCGACGACCTAGTGTCGAAGTTTTTGGATTAAAAGAGGTGCGAGTTTTTTAAAATTAGGGTTTAGAAGAGAATTATTTTTAGATTAATAAAACTAAAAAAAATGTACAAATGGGTTTTCGCACAATCGTATTAAATATATTTGATGACATGAAGTCAATGAATTCGATTTTTCCTTTGGAGTTATACAAACAAAATATAAAGACTAAATGATCAACAAAGGGAAATTAAATAACTAAATAATTAACAACCAAAATTAAATAAAATAAAGAAAGACAAAATTATAATATATATTTTTGGTATTTTTAAAGAGGGCAAGAAAGAAATAATTATAATCCTAATCTAATAGTTTTTTTTTGTATTTTTTGTATGGATTTTTAAATGAAAATAAGGCAAAAGACTTAAATATTAGAAATAAAAAAAAATAAACTGAGCAAAGAGAAGATAAATGCTCAAGTGAGCAAAGAAAAAATGCATAAAGTAAAGAAAATAAAATGCTATGGATGATAAATGGCATAAAAGTAAATAGAAGAAAATATAAAGTGCGGAAATATAAATGATATTAAAGTAAAATTAGTACAATATAAAGTTAATAATTTGATTTGGGATAAGTGTAACTTCATATAGAGCATAGAATGTATGTACACATACATGTTAGAGAAATGACACTTTGAAGTTTATTCTCTTATACATGTAGTATAATTAACAAACATGGCGGATCAAGACAAAGTCAAGGAAGATACATTATGACAAACTTATCATCAATCCTAAGTACTTTGAATGATCAAAGGACCATTTAGAGGTAGATTTGAAATGATGAAAGTTCATCAAATATCCGACAAGCTTAGATGAACCAAAAATCTCAAATGCTTTCCAAATTGATCTAAATAAAAATAAAAATGAAATAGATAAAGAAGAATAAGCTGAAGTTTATAATAAAAATAGTATAAATATCATAACTTTCTCAATTTTTTTATGAAATTAAACAAATGAATATTGAAAGTTTATCTACTCAATCTCACGATCAAGGATCCATGCTCAAAATAAGTAAATAAATAACAAAAAAACAGAAAAAATGAAAGTTAAACAACAATAAATCACTTTTGCTTTTGGAGGTTCAAGAACACTTTTCAACTCTTGATTTTGAATAAATGGAGTTTCTTTCCAAAATGATGATAATCATGGTACTAAATAAATAAATAAAGAGTAAAAATGCAATAAAATTAAATAAAGAACAAGTATAATAGCCTACCTATTCAATATAAGAAAGAAATGACTTGAAAGAAAATGAAGAGAAAAAAGAAGAGAGCTTTGGCTTAGTTTAGTGAATGATTTATGGTATTGTTCCCCCAAATGAAAGAAAGAAATGGCTTATTTATAGGGTGAATGAGGTGGGAGTGTTGATGTGGAAATCCATGTGACTTTATGAGAATAGTTCTTGGCCATTGAAAAGTCCAAGTTGGCAATCCACGTGAAGTGTTTGTACTACATTATAGTGGTCCCAACTTTTCTTTATTGACACGAAAAAATAAAAGGACAAAGTAATAATAATAATAATAATAATAATAATAATAATAATAATAATAATAATAATAATAATAAAAACTAAAAGTGTTAGTAATAATAATAAATACAAAAATAGAAAATAAAAGAGACATTAATTTAACTATTTATGATTTTTTCTTGAATTAAAATAAATGAAAATATAAGTGCAAATTAAAAGATAAAAAATAAAATACATATAAGAAAGTAAAATGACTTATATAAATTTTTCTAGATTTTTTTTTGAAATAAATGATACCAATATATAAATTTAAATTAATAAAAGAATATATTTTTGATAATTTTTTAGTAAAGAGGTAAAAATAGTAAATAAAAAAATCACATGATGCTAAGTACATTTTTTTGTATTTTTTTAATGGAAAATAAATAATGAATAAAACACAATAAAAATTAAATTCCACTAAATTCATTAACGACTTCTAACGTTTCTATTTTTCGTGGCTTTTCAAAGCATAATCAGCTCTTGACTTGTAAATAGAAATTGTAGATGATGTCAAGGAGAATCATATACAAAAATAACCGCTAAAAATGTCAAAATTTGAAGAAGTTATAAATTTTTGAAATCTAACTCAAGAATTGGACAAAAAATAGATCAAACCACTTGTGAACACTTGTTATACAATGATGCAAATGGAGAGTGGGATCTTAGGTCAAAAATTGGGGTATGACACTATTATTCTCACTCATGAGCTTTTAAGCAAAGAGTTGGACATTGTTCTTAGTTGAATCTTTTAAGCAAAACTAAGTATTGTTTATTGGAAGTATAAACTTCTTTTGGGTTCTTTAAGTCTATTCAAAAGGTTTGTGGTTGTATGTATATCATTACGGCGATTAGAAGTGAAATCAGGATCTCATATCTAATGGTCTCTAGGTAGAAGTTGCACAAGGTAGTGATTAGACAAGAAATTGTAAACTAGGCTTGGTTTAGCTTTGAACTAATACTATCATAGTGACTTTCCTTCCAGGCTAGGTATCCCCAAAAATATGTGACGTTGCACCGAACTATGTTAATAGTTGATTGTGTTGTTTAAATTTATGTAATTTATCTTTCTGTATAATCTACAGATTTAGCAAGTTTTCTGTCAATAGGTGTTATAATATCAGTCCTGACATCGTGTTTTGTGTTGAAACATCAGTTTTAACATTTATCTTGTAAGTTCCTGAATTTCAGTTATAAACGAATAATTATTTTCATTGTTTCAAGTGTATAAATTCAGCTTATTGATTCATTTATTCCATAAGGCTTGTTGCATTTCTGAGTTCCAATAACGAGGTTCGTATAGACAAATTTTATCGATCTATATCAAAAACCTTCCGCTTTTACTCTTTTAAAATAAATTTTTAAACTCCAATTTTAATTGGTATTATGGTTTGGTGATCTATTCAGCCCCCTCTAGATAAGTCGTTATCGTCTAACAAGTGGCATCAAGAGCTCTGGTTAGTTCCATGCTTCAAAACTCTTATTAGAAAATGGCATACGAACCTAAAAGGGGTTATAAAAGATCCACAATCTTTACGAGAGAAAATATAGTTATTGGAAAGCTTATATGAAAATTCATGTTAACTCATTTGACAAGTGTGTGTGGGAGACCATTTAAAATGCTCCATCAGCGGTTACACATCTTATTGATGGTATTGTCATACCTAATCCAGAAGCACTATTGAATAAGGAAGATAATAAGAAGTAGGGACCCGATTGGAAAGCGAAAAAACATTATTATATCCTCTCTTGGAGTTGATGAGTTATATCGCATTTTGCATTGTGAAACCACTAATGCTATGTGGGACACTCTACAAGTTAACTATAATGGAACTAATAAGGTCAGACAAGCTAGAATTAATACATTTAATCAAGAGTTTTAACTCTTTTGCATGAAGCATGGTGAAACTATGGCCAAATGCAAAATCGGTTCTCGCATCTTATTAATCGTTTAAACTTGCTAGGTAATCCTATTTCCAATGTTATTGCTACTAATAAGATTTTGAGATGTCTTATTATGAATTGGCAACCAAATTTCATAGGGATCAAGGAAACTAATAATCTTACAACACTTGATATCACAACTTTGTTTGAAAAGTTAGAATAACATAAGCAAGAGCTCACTTGTTTGACAAAAATGAAAAGAAGCTTGATAAAAAGAAAAAAAAGGAGAAAGATACTGATAAGGAGGAAGGAACAAAGTCTAAATCTCTTAGGGCTTCAAGTTCAAGGTCCTCAAAGGATGAGCACCCTAATGATAGTGATTCTTATGATGAAGAACATTCAAATGATGAACAAATGAGATTATTTATTAGAAGATACAATCGATAGATTCAGAAGAATGGTGTTAAACACTCTGACAAAAATATTGTAAAATTTAGAAGGCAATCCACATCCTCTAAAGATGAAGACAAAAAAGTAAATCAAGATGGTCTATCAGATGTTGTAACATGGTACTCCCTCCGTTTCTTTTTAAGTGTCGTTTTAGAAGAATTTTTTGGTTTCAATTAAGTGTCATTTTTATAGTTTAATATTATGATTTATCAATTATACCCTTACATTCTCAATAACTCCACTTCACATTTTCCATAAAATTAATTATTTTCTTAATTATTATTGGGGAAAGAAAATAAATGAGAGTATAATAGGAAAAACAACTCCAATAATCCACTATCTTGGTTGAAGTGCTTTATGCTAAAAAGACACTTAAAAAGGAACGAAGGGAGTACAACAGAACATCATGACATTTCAGCTAGCTGATATCCTTGAAATTTGATTAAAAAATATGAGTTTTTGGAGGCTTCTAGTACTCATAATTGGCGCAGACAATCAAGGATTTTTTAGGAACAATTACAAATTTTATTTGTTTCATAAAAAGGATCCTTGAGACTTTTTAGGAAATATTTGAAAGATTTGTTTTTGTTTTTATTTTTATGGAAATGATTCTACAGGGATTTATATCTGAAGATTGGATTTGATTAGAGAGTCCAAGACCACTACATGAGTCAATTTAAGGGGACGTCCAAAACCTAGTTTTTAAGCATTGTTTTTATTGTAAAACCTTGTGAAAAATAAGGGTTTAGGGTTTGATAGTTCTTTAGTTTTTTTGCGTGTTCTTTGTACATCCTCGTGTATCTTTTAATGCATTTGAGTTAACTGATTGTTACTAGTTTATCAATTTATTTTTCTTATCTAAGCTTTTAAGCAAAGAGTTGAGTATTGTTCTTAGTGAAGCTTTTAAGCAAACTAAGTATTGTTTATTGGAAGAGTAATTTTTTTTTGGTTTCTAGAGACATTCCCTGGAATTGGGATTGTTTCATATCACTACAGTGATAGGGAGGGGTTCTCATATCTAAGAGGCTCCTAGGTATGGGTAGGGATTAAGTGGGAAGTTGTAAATTGGGTTTGTTTAGCTTTGAATTGATACTAATGATAGTGGATTTCCTTCCTGGCTTGGTAGTCCCAAGAGTAGGTGAGTTGCATCGAACTGGGTTAATAATTGATTGTGTTCTTTAAGTTTCTGTAATTTACTTTTTTGCATAATCTTTTTGTTTTTAGAAAGTCTATTTTTCTATCAATAGGTGTTATAACATTTGTCGTGACATTTTATGTTATTGAGACATCATTCTTGACTTCTGTAATTCTAAGTGTCAAATTTTCAGTTGGATCAAGAGCACGCATCTTGTTCTGTTTATTGGGTGAGATCCAGAGAGATGATTTTCTGGTACTATGGAGAAAGAAGGAGGTTATAATAACAGACCGCCTATGTTGGATGGTTCAAATTATGATTGGTGGAAGGTTAGAATGGTAGTTTTCTGTAATATATGGACAACAAAGCTTGGAAGGCTTTGCTGAAAGGATGGGAACATCCTGTTTTAAAGGACAAAGATGGAAAATGAATATCTACAAAACTAGAATAAGATTGGGATGAAGTTGATGACAAAGAGGCTATTGGAAACTCCAAAGCTTTGAATGCTCTGTTCAATGGAGTAGACAAGAATGTCTTTAGGTTAAATAATATGTGTACTATGGCCAAGGATACTTGGGAAATTCTAAAGATAACTTATGAAGGTACCTCTAAAGTGAAGATCTCAAGACTTTAACTTCTCAATACCAAATTTGAGAACTTGAAGATGAATGATGATGAGACAATTCAGGAATATTAGATGAAGGTTCTTGAAATTGCTAGTGATTTAAGTGCTTTGGGTGAAAAGATTTTAGAAGCAAAGCTGGTTAGAAAGATCCTTAGGTCTTTACCTAGGAAATTTTAAATGAAGGTAACAACTATTGAAGAAGCTCGTGACATCAACAACATGAAAGTTGATGGACTTATTAGGTCACTTTAAACTTTTGAATTGGCTATTAGTGACAAGACTGAGAAAAAGAACAAAGGTGTAGCTTTTGTGTCCAATTTAATGGAGATGATAAAGGTCAAGTTAATCTAGACATTGATGAGGATCTGTCTAATACCATGGTGCTACTAGGGATTCAATTCAATTTAGTTTTGAAGAGATTTGATAGAAGATGGAGGCCATATGTCAATAACATCTCATATGACATCAGTATCAATCTTGATTTTCTGAAGAAAACAAGAACATAAGAGAATTCAATTCAAGGAAGAGATATCCAATGTTATGAATGTGAAGGATATGGTCATATTAGACCCGAATGTCCCAACTTCCTCAAGAAACTGCAAAAGGGTTTCACTACATCTAGGTTTGATGATGATAATTCAGAAGATGAAGATAATTCTGAGACACCCAAACTTGTGTCGACTCTATCTGGAAGATGGGCAGATGAAGTTGAAGCTTGTGATGATAATAATCTTTATGAAGACCTATATGTGTCCTATAAGGATACTTGTGACATGTGTGTTCAAAGCCTCAAGAAAGAGGAAGAACAAAGGAAGATCATTGCTGACTTGGAGAATGAGAAGAAGCAACTCTTGTGTATTGTCTCTAGTCTACAAAGTGAGGTAACTCGCTTAAACTCAAAGATTCATAACTTGAAAGATTCCATAAATATGGTGAAATAGGATGAAGATTCCAGAGTTCATTATCAATCTAATAATAAACTAAGAAGAATGTTAAAAGAAAAGTCTTTTCCTTCTTGTTGCGACTAGTTTTTAATCAGAGTCGCCACTATCAGGTTTTATCCTAGGGAAGGGAATCTAATAGGAAACCCTAATTCGAAGACATAGATTCTAGGTTTCGGACTTGGTTCTAGACGAAAGGAAGGTGTTAGACACTTTTCATCTACCTTATTCTTAATGATACTAGGTTTAGGTTTAGGTTTGGGTAAAATAGGGTTTTAATTTTTTATTAGGGGAACTCGCCACGATTTTTGATCGTATGCCTACGTATCCTCTTATGAGGAATCAGAGTCTCAATTCATAGTTCATATGGGTTTGTGTTTTTTGGGGGTTGCAAATGTATTTTGAATCGCCTCGCATTTGGACTGGTTGTAGAGATTGCGGAGATTTGGACTAAATGCGCGATTAGTCAAAATTCGTTTGGAACGCTTTAGAAAAAATAGTTTGTTTAGATTAGTTTATTTGAAAAATATTGTTTGAGGTTTGTTAATATTTTTTATCGTATTAACTGCAAAAATTCTTGATTAATGCATGATAAAGAAAAATATTTAAATGCAATATATAGAAAATATGTTCATGAGTTTTCAAATAAAATATATTTACATGATTATAATAATATAAAAATTAAGCAAAATAATGATCATTATAAAATAATAAGAAAATATAAAATATAAATAGAAAGTATAATAATAACTGTTATAAAAAAGGTTAATAATAATAAGAATAAAAAATGTAATATAAAAATATAGATAAAAAGTAATATAAAAGAAATAATAATTTAAATCAGGGGGTGCAGTTTCTAGTTGATAAGTAAAACAGAGGGGGTGTTGAAAGATAATATGGGCTAGGCCCAAGCGCAGTTTGAGAGGGAGGTGTATTTTGTTTGATAGTTTAATAAGAATAGTAGGAGGGTGTGTAAAAACAAGTGGGCTTGGCCCATTAAGCAATTTGAGAGGGGCCGGTTGGTTGTATAAGGCAGGGGTGCATGGACCTTATGGTGGGACTTGGCATGCGGCCGTCTGATGGCAATCCAAAGGGATGAAACCGAGGGAGCAAGCTTATTACTGTGTGCTAGCGCGTATGGGATTGTACGGTATATACATTTGTTTTTATTCATTTTACTATTTTTTTGTTTATAGTGACCCTTCTCTCTTCTCCCTCTCTCGCATAACCACCCCTTTCACCAAACCCTAACCCCCCTTTTTCTCTGTGGTGGCACAAAAAATCCCCCGGTGTTAATCGACCCCACACAATCCCAAAAATAACAACAACCAACCAAACAAAAATGCTAAGTCTAGTTACCCTTTCGCGATTTTACTTGTTCTCTGACTTTGAATGTTCTAGTTTTAGTGTTGATCCCTATTCTCCTTCGTGTTTTCAGGTTTCGAAGGCGGTGGCTGATGGTGGTGAGGCGCGATAGCAATGGCGGCAGGGCATGGTCAGCGGCGGTTAGGGTTTTAGATGTTGAAACCCTAACCGCTTTCCTCCTTCTTCGGGCTTCGACAGAGGGTGTTCATCTTCTGAGTTTTCTTCCAAGTCTCTTCCATAATAGGTCCTTCTGTCCCTCCGGATTCAAGCTTCTCCCCTTTGCTGTTAATGTTTTTCTATATTTATGGGCTTTAGATTTTAGGGTCGTTACAAATTGTTGTCTTATTTTTAGGGATTATATACAATTAGGGATTTTGATTCCTGTAATTGATTCGCAATTTATATATTAGATATTTGTACTTGTAATTGATTTGATCCTCTGTAAATTATGGATTCGATTTGTAGTTGATTTGTGATTTTTCTGGATTTGATTTGTATTGGCTCTGTATATATTTTAGCTTTGAACTGTAAAAGATTTAGTATCGGATTTGAAGATTTGGTTTTCGTAAATTTCTACAGTAATTGTTATTTTCAAGAAGCGTGCATTAATTGGCTTTGATTACTACAATGTTTGTTTATTAATTGGGTTTTGCGTTATTATTTTATCCAGCATGCGCTTAATACTATAACCAAAAACAACAATATTGTAACCAAAAACATTTGTTATACGGACTGAGCCTAACTGACTTTACTAATCTTAATCCAATAAGTTTTTTTCTAAAAAAACTCTTTATTAAAAATAATTTAATAATATGTTAAATCATTTAATGATAAACAACAAAATAATTATAATAACAACCTTTTCCTAAAAATAAAACCAGTAATGATTGTCCAATAGGCCAAAAACTCGGTGGGCATGCGGTTTCTTATGAACTTATTTTTTCCATTTCACCCCCTTTATTTACTAAAAGTGTAAACTTTAATAATTAATTTTGAAACAGTTTTCCATTTTCGAATCTCATGGGCCATTGGCCAACATGCTTCGTAAATGGGTTTATGGATACATAAGTCTTTCTGACTTAGAAAGCCCCATTCCCTTTAATTAAACTACACCCCCTTGATTGTCTTGGATTTAAGAATGAGCCATCAGATATTGCTGAACCATTCCTAATTAAAATGTCTTCTATTTTTAATCTTGAAAATAAAGGTAGGGCAAATTTGGGGTACGACAGCTGCCCCTATTCAATTATCTTCCAATCGAATAGCATAAGAATACACGATTCTTGCGCATTTTGATTGGGAGTTTATTGAATACTTAGAATACCCCAAAATTTATATGACGCACATAAGGTTACACTGATATAGCATACCCTTACGAGTCTTGAGGAAATAGGCGAAGCTGATGATATATCGCTTACTAGGGTTTAATGACGAGGCAAATGGTCTTGAGCTTGAGAGAGCAATCTTGTATGTCCTGGTTTGGTTTTTCTTATTCACCCATTTGGCGGATGAATAAAACACCAATTTATTATGCATGGCTGCTTGGAGACTGAGGCCATGGGTTATGATCGTGAATCGTTGTGTGACGTCTTAGGCGATAAGCTAGATTTTGTATGTTTCGAGCATCGCCGCATGATGTATTAGGCGATGGTCAGTGTTGCAGAATAAAGAAACACATTGTTGCACGACGTCTCAGGCAATGGTCTTTATTACGGAACAAGGTACCACATTGTTGCACACCGTCTTAGGTAGTGGGTTAGGTTCAGGAATCGCTGCATGTCATCTTAGGCGATAGGCTAAATTTTTGTTTTCGAGCATCGTTGCATGATGTCTTAGGTGATGGTCTGTGTTGCGGAGTACAGAAACACATTGTTGCACGACGTCTTAGGCAATGGTCTACATTACAGAACAAGGAACCGCACTACTGCACGACGTCTTAGGCAGTGGGTTAGGTTTGCGAATCGCTGCATGTCGTCTTAGGCGATAGGCTAAATTTTGGTTTTCGAGCATCGATGCATGATGTCTTATGCGATGGTATGTGTTGAGGAATAAAGAAACACATTATTGCACGACGTCTTAGGCAATTGTCTATATTATAGAACAAGGAACTGCACTACTGCATGATATCTTAGGCAATGGGTTAGGTTCGCGAATCGCTGCATGTCGTCTTAGGCGATAAGCTAAATTTTGGTTTTCGAGCATCGCTGCATCATGTCTTAGGCGATGGTCTGTGTTACGGAATAAAGAAACACGTTGTTTCACAATGTCTTAGGCAATGGTCTATATTACGGAACAAGGAACCGCACTACTGCACGACGTCTTAGGCAGTGGGTTAGGTTCGCGAATCGCTACATGTCGTCTTAGGCGATAGGCTAATTTTTGGTTTTCGAGCATCGATGCATGATGTCTTAAGCGATGTTCTGTGTTTCAGAATAAATAAACACATTGTTGCACGACATCTTAGGCAATGGGCTTTATTACGGAACAAGGATATGCACTACTGCATAACGTCTTAGGCAGTGTATTGGGTTTTGCACATTACTACATGGAGCTTAGGTAATGTACTTGGTTTCGCACATTACTGCATGGAGACTTAGGTAATGGATAAGATAATGGGAATACACTGCTGCCTAGAGTCTTAGGAAATGTACCGAGCTTCGTACATTACTGCATGGAGACTTAGGTAATGAACTACATTATTGAGGGAAAACATCACTACGTGGAGTCTTAGGTGATGGGCTGAACACGTCACGACATGCAGTCTTAGGTGATGGGCTAAACACATCACTGCATGGATTCTTAGGTAATGTATTGGATTTGTAGAAGAAGTGTGCTTTGCTGATTGACACTTAGATAGCTAAATCGGGGGTGAGGTTGTTTGTTTGTTGTATGACGCATGCGTATAACGTCTGATATTGATTTGGGACCCTGAGTGTATGTGTGTTGAATGTTTGATATTGATATGGAACCCTGGGTGTGTGCATATTTAATATTTGATATTGATATGGAACCCTGAGTGTATGTGTATTGAATGTTTGTATATGCAAAATGTGTGCAAAGTGTGTGTATGCTTTAGAATATTATGAAGATGCTTCTGGCATTCTCTCTTTTAAACCATTGGTTTTCAATTACCAATTCCATGGCATTGTATGTTGCATTGTCGTAGTATCTTTGAATTGATTTGAATATGATGACAAGTATTAGCAAGGATTTTGATTGATTTTTGTATTGTAAGCGCAGGCGTAGGTCTAGATGTATGTATTGGACGTAGACTTTTGGGTTGTAAGTGCTGGCATAGAAATGTGTATTGGAATATTTTTATGTTGTAAGTGCAGGCATGGGAGTATACATATGTATGGACGTAGGTGTACGTGTGGTCGTAGAAATAGACGTGGATATGAATATTAGGTAAGCTTCCTAGTGAGATTTTGATAGTGGCACCTTTGACGATTATGTTCGTTGTCAACCGAGGTATCTATAGTAAGGTAAATGGATAATGTTGAGCTTGGATTTGAATTTGAGTTTGTCTTAGCTGGTAGTCATGCCTTGAGATTTTTCTGCAGTTTTCTATGGGAATGTATGATTGCATGTATGTATGTTTGATATGATTATGCTTGATGTATGCATGATGTATGGTATGTATGCTTGATATGATAATGTTATGAATTGAAATGATGCGATGATTGATAAATGCAATGCCCCTGTTATTTGAATTGCGGAACCGATGCTCAAGGAAGACTATTAGCCAAGACTTATTCTTTCTGAGAAGCCATGCCAATTAGGGGCTGGGCTTTTGAAAAGATGTGCCAGACGGGAACTGGGATTTTGAAAATATGGGCCAGACGGGAACTGGGCTTTGCACCAATATCCATATGGTTGCTTGAATAGTATCAACTTGGTGGCTTGGAAAGGTGAAACGGATATCAAGGTCGCTAATATTGGTAAGGTTACCTAGAGACGTTAATTAGGAAGTGTGAGGCTGCTCACGACTTTTACTTAAGGTTTCTTACATAGGATAGCTGATGAATGTATGAGGTTGCTCATGCTTCATATGGCTTCCTATAAATGAATAGTGGATGAGGTTGCGTGAGGCTGCTCACATCTTTTATGAAACACAAATTAGAAAATGTGTGAGGTTGCTCACGTCTTGGACGGTGGTACGTAAGGCTGCTTACGGTTTAGTTTGACAAAGAATGCTTGTATCATAGACTCACTCAGAGGGATAGTCAAAGAGATGTTAGAGATTGCAGTAGTGACTCCCCTAGAAATTGACTCTAGATTTTTACGGAGTCCCAAGTCTCGGCCTATGATATGTTATGTATGCCTGTAGATGCAAGTGTTAATGCATAGAACGACTGACCAATGCATGTAATAGGTGACTTGGATATGCGTTAATGGATGTTGAAATTTTGACACGCCAATGAGAATTGGGCTTTTTATTAGATCCATGTTGTCAGAATTCGTCATCCAGATGAGATGATAGGTATGCTTGATTTTAGATCACAATATCCTAATGAATGTATGCTAATGATTTATGCAAACGTATGCTTTACGATTATGACTCGCATGATTTGTTGAATGATGCCCCTGTAATGGGTCGTTGACGATTAAGCGTAGAGGTTGACTATGTAACACGGTTTCTTGTCACTTGATGTTTGAATGTTGTGCTTGCATGATTTCTTGATACTCTCTTTGAACTAAGAATATTGCTGATATAGAAGAAAGATCCATTGGAGATTATGAAAGTATGCATGGAGCTTGCCTTTATGTCGATTGTCCTTCCCTAATTTGTGGTAGGGTGTTGGAGGAGATTCTCATTGATATGAGCTTGGGGATAGTTTGATCATAGTATGAATGACCCCACTATTTTTCACTTCGAAACATTATGCCCTTGACTAATGGCCTCTTGGATAGTTTGCCCTTGATGGGTTATTTGTGAATTAACTCCTTTTGATGAGCCTCGTTGCGGTTTGCCCCACCATTCGAATTTTGAAAGAGGTGCCCCTCAATTTCCTGGATCTGGGGGAAGTACCCTCAGAAAGAACTTAGACCTCACTATGAACTTTGATATAGATTTCCCTAAGATTTGAATCTTTGAAAAGTTTGTACTTGAAGCCGCTTTAAGAGGAACTTGGACCCTACGGGCGGTAGAATGAATCTGATATGCATTTCCCCAACATTTGAATCTTGGAATATTTCCCCTTGAATCAAAGCCTTGAGAGATTTGTTAAAATGAGGGAACTGAGTCATACCCTGTTATGATATGAATTGATTAAGGAATGTTCCTTCGAAAGGTATGCCCCTAATTGAACAGTGCCTTGAAATTTGATCTGAGTTGATTGAATCTCAGAATGATCACCCCTTGTTAATAGTATATTCATGTGATATCCCCTATGATCATTAGTATTTTCCCCTATTTATAAGGATCCTCTTAAATTCTTTTACCCCAATTATAAGCTTCTTGCAAAATACTGCCTTTGATCAGACCTTTTTGAAATCTCCTCGATGCTAAGTATTGACTTGTAAATAAAATTGTATGTTTTGAAAAGCAATTCTATTTTATGTTCATGCAAGTTTTGAAATTGAAGTTTGAATAGAAATGGATGGTTAGAGATGGAGATTCGAAGCAGCGAAGTGATTAGTAATAAATTTAACAAATGTAGGAGTCAGTTTAACACGAATTTCGCCGAGTATGCTTTCATAGTTAACCTTGCTTCAATTAGGACTTTTGAATGTTGTAACATGGCCATGGTTCGTGGTTTGAGAAACAAAAGATATAAGGCTCAAAATTTATTTATCCCACCCCATTCTCCTTGATGTTCTCCAATCCTAAGTTCAATTAATCCAATGGATACGTTCAATCTCCAAGAGAAATTTCATAGTCGCGCAAATGATGAGAAGCGTAGATAAAGTCCGAGCGTTGAAGAAAAGCATTGAAAAGATTCAAGCATTGATGAGAAGCATTTGAGGTGGCAGTCACAAGATTTTTCTCCAATTTTGTTTTCAATCCCTTATTTTTGCATGGACCAATTTTTTTTTTAATTTTCTGGTCCATCGGGATACCCTAACTTTCTCCTAAGTAAATTTTTTTTGCTTTGACTTAGCGGGCTTTCCTTTTTATTTAATTTCCCATTTTTTGCTTTTGACTTTGAAAATTTGTGACTGCCACGTTGATTGTTGTGAGCTTCTTCTTCATTTTTTCCTCGATTTTGAATGATGTATTAAGGAGGAAGATGTTAATATCTTTGTCTTTATTGATCCCTTCCTCAATCTTTGTTTATGTGCACGAGGAAGATGATGTGCTTGAACCCCTTTCTTAGATAAATCACTTATCTTGAGAATGGAACACGCCATTGAATTTATTGAAAGACTACACAGTCCTTGGTTGAAATTAAGGTTTTTTTAGAAAATAGAAACAACTTCAACTTCTAGCTCGAGGGGGTTGACTACGGATTAACTCCTTATTTCTCCACTATTTAGGAATTGAAACAATGCCTTACATTATCAGCTCGGTCTTACATTGAAAGCATATCTTAGAAAAATCTTGTTATTTAATTTTCATCATTCTCCTTTGAAGTTTGTTAAAGTTGTGCAATGGAAGATGGAAGTGAATAATTGATATTTATGGAAAGTGATATAAGAGTGAATACAAATAGATATATTTCAAAACATGCATGCTTATCTCATTAGAATTACTAATCAAAAGATACAAAGTTACACCAAATACAACTTAGCAACTTAGGAATTACAAATTGAAACTGATAAAGCCTAATGATCCTATGGAAGAGCTTTTAGTTGATCCACTGACCTTAGGGGATGCTTCGTAGTTCTTGGACTTGTCAGAGCATGGGGATGACCCTTGACTTTTCTTGGGCGTACTTAATTCGTTGATAGGGGCAGTTTCTCTTGAAGTAGAGGAATCACCAATGGTATTGGCATTTGAGGCATTGTGAAGACCCGTTGTTGACCTTGTGAAGGGTTTCCTTATTTCTTTGTAGGGCCAAGTTTAATTGAGTCTCCAATGTTTAATCTCTTCCTTCCACATTTTTGGACTTCCTCAAGAGAGTACCAAGAAATCAGCTAGCATGTGGGTAACAGTTGGATAAAGGTGAAGGTGGAAATGCATGAGATGCAAATGTGTGAATGTGTGTGAATGCATGGGTATGCAAAAATGTTTTTGGCTTTAGGGTATGATGCAAAAAGGTTTTATGGATATGTAATGTGACGCGGACGTGGTATGAGGGTAGATGCAGGGGTACCCTATATAGGTTTGATGGTAGATATGAAAATGATAATATCCTACACTCTCTCAAAGATTGAAACATATAAGAATTCCTTAAGGGAGAAGATAATTTGATGTAGATTTGGAGGTACCCTACACTGACTCAGATGTTGAGACAAATAGGAATTCCTTAAGGACGAAGATAATGATAGACATGGAAATGGGGATACCCTAGACTGACTCGGATATTGATACATATAGGAACTTCTTAAGGGAGAAGATAATGATAGACATGGAAATGGGGATACCCTACACTGACTCGGATATTGAGTCAGATAGGAACTTATTAAGGGGGAAGATAATGATAGACATGGAAACGGGGATACCCTACACTGACTCAGATATTGAGTCAGATAGGAACTCCTTAAGGATTAGGGACCGTAGAAGTCGAAGGGGAATCCCCACAAGCTATAGATGGTAATTAAGGGACGAGAATTCCTACAAGCTAGGGATTGTAATAGACTAATGGACGGTTGAAGAATCCCTACAGTCTAGGGGTTATGATCTTCGAAAGATAAACCCTACAGGCTAGGGATTGTAGTATACCGAACGTAACCCTTGCGGGTTTAGGGATAGTGGAAATTAGATTATATGAATGATATCCTTAGAAGGTAGGCTCCTGGTTTTGGCCTACGGTTAGTCTATCATCCCCAAAAGGTGGATTCCTTAAGGGTATCATGAGTAACACCAGATGGAAAAGGCACAAGGGCCTCCCTTAGGTGGAGCCTCTTTATGGACTGATACTTTCGTCTCAAAGTCGTAAAAGGTCTCATCATGAGATTTTGGTTAAGGTCGTTACAAAGAGTCATGGGTGGAATTCCAAAGTCCTACTCGTCAAGAGGATATCTCTCGATAAGTATTCCTTTTTGGAATTCAACCGACTCTAGTGGGAGTTGTCACATAAACTCGTTGGGATGACGTATCTCCTAAGCTAATAGACGAACCTTTTATCTAAGGGTTATATTGAAAATATTTTTTTGAAATAAAATCCCGCCATGCAGCAAATATATAAATGATAAAGAATACACAAGAAATAAATAAATGCAATAAATAAATAAAGCAAATAAATAAATAAAAACCCAAAATAAAACCTAAAACCTAAGGTTGAGGTCCCCAGCAGAGTCGCCAACTGTTGCGACTGGTTTTTAATCAGAGTCGCCACTATCAGTTTTCATCCTAGGGAAGGGAATCTAATAGGAAACCCTAATTCGTAGACAGAGATTCTAGGTTTTGGACTCGGTTCTAGATGAAACGAAAATGTTAGGCACCTTTCATCTACCTTATTCTTAAGGATACTAGGTTTAGGTTTAGGTTTGGGTAAAATAGGGTTTTAATTTTTTATTAGGGGAACTCGCCATATTTTTGATCGTATGCCTACTGTTGTACCCTAAAATTTTCCCTCTCATTCTATCAACTTTTCTCATCACAAGGCTCTTTGAACTCAAGATCAAGCTAGGGTTTGCTCTGCTCAAGACATCTCTTTGCACTATTGACCTAAATTAGGGTTTGAGTTTGCACAGAGAATTTTGGACTTATAATGCTCAAAGTGACTTTCATACTTCATGTTGGACTCATAAGTTTGACCATACCAAGTTTCAAGCCTTGAATCAAATTTTGGCCCAGTCAATTGGACATTTGACCTGGAAATCAGTTGTATTGGGGAAAAAGTCAAATGTGGCCAATTTACAGTCAAACCTCATGAATTTTGACCCACATCAACATTATGAACTCATATGAACCATTTGATCAAGTTTGGACCATAATTCCACAAGAAATTTGATCAGATCACCAAAAGGGAAAAATGGTCATTTTTAGGGTTTTGACTGTACAAAGGCAATTTCTGATTTTTGACCTAGCCAATGGCAAATTGGGTTAAACCATGGACTCAAGGACTCAATTGCATCATCTTTACCTATTCAACAAGTTCAAAAGATCTCAATTGCATTGGATTGACAGATGAATTTTTCAGTCAACTGATCAAAATTTGACTGTATACTGAAAAGTCAAACTTTGACTTTTTGGTCAAAATCAAGTGCCAAGGGTCATTTTTCATCAAGATGTGTCAAAACATGAAACTTGTTCATCAAGAAACCCATTTTTTCAAATTAGGGTTTAAAGTTGAAAATTTTCATAACTTAGAATTTTCTAAGTTATGAAATTTTCTTAATTTTTCCTAACTTTGCCCCACATTTTCACCATGATGCAATTGGATTCAAACAAAACTTCCAACATGAAAGTTGTATTCATCCACAAAGTATACAACTTTTATTCACAAAGTTTTCTTGAAAGAAGCTTGGATCTCAAGTTATGATTTTTGGAACAAGGGTCCCTAAAACTTTTAACTTAGTGAAATTTTGCCCTAGTTTAGGCAGGATTTTGACCTATCTTCATGGCCATTTTTCACATAGTTCCACTTGGAATATCGATTTGAATTTCATAGATGGATTGTAGATAATGTTTCAAGCTTTCCAAAATGTCCAAGAACTCCTCAAACACATTTGTGGTTAAAGAGAATCGAAGGCTTGAAGTTGGCAAAAACTCATTTTTCATCCATGGCATATTCATGTTCATACAAGTTGCAATTTCAAGTCAGCATGCTTTGCACTAGATTACAGGCCTCTAAACCAATTCACACTCAATAATTTAATGCAAATCCATTGGTCTAAGACATTGTTTTGGTCATTAGGGCATTGTACACAAAACTAATCCCTAAGTAGAAAAAGCAAAGTTTCCATTTTTGCTTTAAATCAGGCTTTATGTCAAAACTGATTTCTTGAGCATTGATCCATATCTTGTGCAGATAATCAAATCTACAAGTTGGAGGGGACAAGGTCAAAGTATGCAAGCATAAGGATAGCCTGTACAGGCCTGTTTCAATCACTTCCCACATTTTGCTTCAAAAACAAGAAACTTGTCCAAAACATGAGAACTTGAACACCAGCCAAAACAAACTTGTCAAACATTTTGAACATCTTTCACACATCCCTCTGAGCCAGAAACACGATTGCTTGAGCCTCTAAACATCCCCTAGCCAGAAATCACCATCCATTGGCAAAACAGGGCAGAACCTGCAACTTGACTTCTATAACTCATTTGGCTCGTGCGTTTTGGCCAAAACCTGTTCAAACACTTTCTATTCAACTCATCCAAGCTATCCCAAACCTCACACACCAACTGTAACTCCATTTACAGGGTTTGCCATTTTCATTTTAAGCTTGTGTAGGTTGAGTTCTGTAGGCTGATTCAAGCACATTCAAGGCAAGCAGGCTATTGGATAAGGTCAAGTGAAGTTCAAGCAAGCTCCCAGACATCTCAAGCCTTGTTGAAAAGCTCCACATTTCCTTACACGAAGTCAACTGAAATAGGTTTTTGTCAACTTCCTATCTCTCTATTTAGGAACATTTAGCCTTAGGTTTGTGAATAAGAAATGTAGTATTCATTTCCATGAAGCTGTACATATGCTCAGTTTTCATTTATATTAAGCATGCTAAGAGAATTTCATTCATGAACATGCTGAAAAAATTAGGTTAGATTTTAGGGCCAGAGAAATTCTCTCTGGTCTTTGAGAGTTAAGACAAGTTGTTTATATGGTTGGAAACGTCTTAAAATTCTCTACAAGTTTGATGTTATGTGTTTTTGCAATAGAGCTCGTATACAGGATCTGGTATTTGAACAGGGCGCGCGCGTTTTCAAAGTCTGAAGGTTGAAGATGAAGTTGGTTTGGGCTGGGCTTGGCCTGGCTCACTATTGACACATCCCTTTTCCTTTTTGCACCCCCTGGCCCAATTTCTTGATATTTTATACTTTTGAATTTTTATTTTCATTTCTGATTTTATTTATTTATTCCCAAATATAAAAAATGCTCAAAAATATTTTTATAATTTTTTCACATTTATTTTGCATTTTATTTTTATTTTTCTAACATAAAAATCAATTTAATTACTTTTATCTTATTTATTAAAAAAACTTGAAAATAATATGTAAATTATACTTTTATTTTTATTCACACTGAAAATATTTCTCTAAATATATTTTTATTTTTGTATATATTTTATTTATTATACATATTTAATATATATATATATATATATATATATATATATATATATATATATATATATATATATATATATATATATATATATATATATATATATATATATATATATATATATATATATATATATATATATATATATATATATATATATATATATATATATATATATATATATATATATATATATATATATATATATATATATATATATATATATATATATATATATATATATATATATATATATATATATATATATATATATATATATATTTTATTAAATACTTTTATTTTAATAATATGTAAATTATACTTTTATTTTATTAAATACTTTAGAATAAAAATATAAAATATTACATTTTTACTTTTATTATTATTTATACTTAAAAATACTTTTTTCTAAATATATTTTATTTTTTACACATACTATCTTATTTTTATTATGTAAATATAAATAATATAATGTATTTATTTTCTTAAAGAAAATTAGGGTTTTACCCTTAACCAAATAAAATTAATCTTTTATTTATTTCTTTATTTTTACATTAAATATTTTTACATACTTAGAAAATAAACATAAACTTTTTTGCATAATTCATATTATTTGATATATTTGTTTATTTTGTTTATTTAAATATTGTCCATTTATTTATGCATTTGAATTCAATTTGGATGTAATAGTAAATTAGGGTTTATATTTCTTGTCAAATACACCCCCATTCAAAGATTGTACCCCCATCCCCATAATCATGTTGTAATAGCTTAGACTTTTAATTCTCGCATTTTATGCTTTCAATTACCATGATTAGAGATTAGGGTTTGTATGCAAAAATCCAAATCAACAAGTAGCTTGACCTAATCAAAGACAAAAATGCATGAAAATCAAACACAATACACACTTGCACCCTTACGGTTACAATCCACTTGTTTCTTTAAAATGGGCCATGTTATGCATGTTAGGTACTTTGGCAAAACAAAAACAAAGCAAACGATCATAGTCCCTCGATGACGCTATCTTAGTTGCCTAAACAAAATGATCAAGTCCCTCAAAAATTTGCCTAAGATACTTAACACAATTGCTATCATGGTCTATACGATGACCTGCGCCTGTCCCGTTTAACATCCTAACACAAGGTTGTTCACCAAATGCAATGGTGAAATAACGCTGTCAAAAGGGTTAAAAACATATAGGAAAGATCTTTGAGTAAAATAGGGTAGACAACTCTTAGTTACTTGATCAAAAGCTTGCAAAACATCCTTGCTATTTTCAAACACACCTCACAACACAATTTCAAAACATTTCCCAAAAACAAACTTTCAAAACATTTAAATCTTTTCAAAAGACAAAAACACCTTTGTATACATTCAAACAAGAATCATTACAAAGGTTGCCACAACGATGGCCTCTTTTCAAAACATCTTTCAAAACCACACACAAAGCACCATTTCAAACAATTGAAAAGAAAAAGCAAGTGATCTAAATAAGTAACTAAGAGCCCGTGGATAACCATGGATGAAAAGGGTGATTGCACCTTCCCTTTTCATAATCTACTCCCCGAACCCAAGAAAACATCTCAAAGGTCTTTCCTGTGCTTTTTGACCTTTCCTTAGGATAAAATAAAAAAGTCGGTGGCGACTCTTGCTAAACCGAAACATTTGCGAACACAAAATGTAAAACCTCAAGTCAATTCTCGTACCGTATCACAGAACTGGAGACTCTGCTGGGGAAATAAGTTAAAACTGGATTAACCTTAAGGTTTAGATCACCTTTGCATGCTTATCTTGTTTGCTTTGTTTGCTTTACATTTGGTTCTCTTGTTTGGGTTTTGAATCCTCCACCCGGATTTGTGGGAAACATTCATAGGTAAATAGCAATACATTATGGAAAATGTGTGGGGTATACCGACATGGTTGAAGCAATAGCTATATTAGTGCGACATATTTGTGAGTGCCGGTAGCCTTTGAGTCAATCAAAGATAATACGGGGCCGCTGAGTGATGTCATGAAGCACTAATGAACTCTTAGAACCTTACTTGACCATCTGGCCTCTTTTAGGGGTAGTGAGATGACCGGCTTTGGTGCAGTCCGAAGTTGGTAGATACTCGATACTACACTCATTGAGGGTTGTTTTCTTGGAATATTTTGGTCGCCAGTTAAGTGGCCAAACTGAAACAATGAACACAAAAAATAATTCGGTGATATTGAGCTCCTTAGAACCCAGTTACTATTTATAGGACAGGTTGAGCCAACTAACTTCAAGAGGGTACTTACCTATGAAATCTCATGCAAGCCTGAAACTAGGATCTTGTGTGACTTGTTTGTACATATGCTTGTGCATACATCATGAACATCATAAAGCATCATATGCATCCACTAACCATTTCAAGGGTTTGGATCTTCATCTTTGTTCTTGTTTTGTAGGTCATGGAATCTCTTTGCAGGAAAACAATTCAAGTCAATCTTGTGAGAATCCCTCCTTAACTCAAGGAGCTTACTTCCAAGATTCCAGAGAATTCTCTCTTCAGTGAAAGACATGGTAGACTCCTCAACTTGGTCAACTCCAACATTGAAGAATACATGGTGAAAGTTCTCTTCCAGTTATTTGACCCCCTACACCACTGTTTCACATTCCCTGATTACCAACTAGTGCCTACTTTGGAGGAATTTTCTCAACTCCTGAGGATTCCTATTCTTCATCAACTACCCTACGACGGTACAGAAAGAGAACCAAAGCCTGAAGAAGTTGCTCAAGCCTTGCACTTGCAACCATCTGATATCAAGGGTCATTGGGAAACCAGAAGTGATGTCAAGGGTTTCTTGTCAAAGTTTCTGTTTGAGAAGGCACAAGACTGCTGGAATTCTCTAGATCTACAAGATTTTGAGGATATTGTAGCACTTCTCATCTATGGGTTAGTCTTATTCCCAAACCCAGATCAACTTATAGATGTGAATGCTGTCAAGATTTTCATATCTCAGAATCCTGTGCCTACATTGCTTGGGGACATCCTACACTCATTTCACACACGAACAATGAGGAAAAGAGGTGTTCTCATGCGTTGTACTCCTCTCTTAGCAAGGTGGTTTATTTCTCACCTTCCCCGGTCAGTTTTTAAGAATGAACAGGGTTTAAGGTGGTCACAACGTTTGATGACCCTCACACATTCTGATGTTCATTGGTGTTCTCGGTCCAGAGAGAATGTCATCATCATTGATCGTTGCGGAGAATTACCTAATGTCCAATTACTTGGCATTAGGGGAGGCATTACCTACAACCCCTGTTTAGATCTGAGACAATTTGGGTATGCCCGAAGGGATGGCCCTCATGATATGCTGATTCCTGACTTGGTTTTTGACTTCGACAATGACGCTCAAGGACTTCGACAAAGGTTTACCCGAGCTTGGAGGATGCCCAACAAAGTGGATAGTAAGACACTGGGGCACAAGAATTCCACCCCCCTTGAGCCTTATCTCAAGTGGGTACGAACCCGCGCCCAGAATCTTATGATGCGATACCCTCACATTCTCCCCGTGATCAAAGAGCCTGTTATGGAAGGAGAGGTTCCATACACTCTCCTAAATCCTGACATGCCAACATCATTGGAAGAATTGCAAAAGAGTTGGATACAGCTCAAGGAAGAACAGAACACTTTTGAAGCCAGCTTCTATGCCAGTGAGAAGAAGGTTTTGGAACTTACCCGCTGACTTCATGAAGAGGAGACTCTCAACACTTACATCGCGCCAAAAAGGATGCGCAACGTCTTTTTACATTAAGAATTTTATAATATTTTGCCCATGGGGCATTTATGTACTAACAAATCTCTTCTTATTAATATGACGTGTGTTCTTTTTGTTTGCAACAACTTTGAATTTCTGAATCCTTGAATGCATTACATGAATAACATATCATTCATCATATGCATAAATAGGTCTTCACACCAGGTTTCCTTATCTTTCTGCTGTTTATTTCAGCAAGATGGATATAGAGCAGACGGTTAAAGATCTGCAAACACAGAATTTGCAATTCCAACAACTCCTCATGACCTTGGCAAAGGTTCAAGAGGATCTTAAAGCACTGTTAGAGAAAGAGAAGGAACCAAAGGAGAAAAAGAAGAAAATGGATGGTGTGGCCACTATGGGAAGAAGATTTGAGCATCAGGCTTGGAGAGTTCTGGAATTCCCCTCGACATCTGACGAAGGGGTTGGTAAAGGCAAAGGGGTTGCAATGCCCTCCGAATCTAAAGCTGAAGAGGAAGAAGAAGAAGAGGAGGAAGATTACTTTGAGCAGCAATATCCCCCTGTGGACGATAAGTATAAAAATCTGGAAGAGCGGTTGGCAGCCATGGAAGTGCAAAGGGTTCCTGGATTGTATTTTGAAGAACTAGGGTTGGTTGATGGGATCGTCATTCCTCCCAAGTTCAAAGTGCCTACATTTTCCAAATACGATGGTTTGTCATGTCCGAAGATGCATCTGCGGTCCTACATCAGAAAGATCCAACCTCACTCTTCTGATAAGGATCTGTGGGTCCACTTTTTTCAAGATAGTTTGTCGGGTACGCAACTGGACTGGTTCTATCAACTTGAGAGATCTGATGTTCATAATTGGGAAGATTTGGCTGCTGCTTTCTACCGACAATACCAATACAATGCAGATTTAGCGCCTACTCGTACTCAACTACAAAGTATGGGTATGGCCTCTAATAAGGGATTTAAGGAGTATGCCTAGAAGTGGCGAGATTTGGCTGGAAGGGTGCAACCACCATTGTCGGATAGAGAGCTGGTCGACATGTTTTTAGGGACCCTGTCAGGTCCATTATTCAATCACTTGATTGGGAGCTCATCTGCAGGGTTCACTGAATTAATTCTGACCGGTGAAAGGGTCGAAGCTGGCATTAAGAGTGGTAAAATTCAGAAGGATGCCTCTGCTTCCACTGCTATCAAGAAGATCTTCCCAACCAAGAAGGAAGTTTCTGTTGTTCATACCCAGATAAATCAAGGGATAATGGAGCACCGGCCCGCGGTGGGGGCTGTGATGATCCAGAACTCCTCAGCCGATCAACCTCGCAGCAATCAACCAAGAGCTAACCAACAAAGGGCAGAAAGGCCACAATGACAATTCACCCGAATTAATATGACACCGGCTCAGGTCCTCCCTCATCTATTAAAATTAAACCTTACCAACTTGAAAGAAGCGCCGAAAAACCCAAATACCTATTCTCCCTATTATCATTCAAATGCAAAATGTGCATACCATTCGGATAGTGTAGGGCATGACACCAACAACTGTTGGGCCCTTAAAAACAAGATCCAAGATTTGATAGATGCCAAGGAGGTAGAGTTTGATGCTCCCGAAAAACCTAATGTGATATTCGCTCCTATGCCAAAGCATGGTCATAATGTCCATGAAATTGTGGAAGATCTTCATGTTATCGCTGTTGATGAATTAATGACTCCATTGCCAATGATTAAAATGAATTTGTTGAAAACCGGGATTTTTCCGGGATGTGAAAAAGATTGTTACTTCTATTCAACCATGCAAGTCGACTGCCCACTGTTGAAATCAGGCATCCAACGCCTGATGGATACTCAAGAGATCCTCTTTCAGAAAACTCATGTTGCTACTATCACTCATGTTACCCCTGTTACCCTTGTTACTTCAATCAATGACATTGCTATAATCACCATCTCCGAGAATCTTTCCAAGACCTGTAAAAGGCCTGTTAAGATTACGCCTGATCCTAAGTTTCTATCGCTGAAGATTACCATGCTGAGGCCTATCCCATATAAATCCAACAAGACGATACCATGGAATTAAGGAGGAGAGATCTTCTACCATGGTGTCAAGAAAATCGAATCAGTCGAAGAGAATTCTGATGAAGAAACTCCCGATGTGGGGAATATTGCAGGGACAAGTAAGATAACTCGTAGCGGAAGAATCTTCTCTCCGGAGATTGCTCCTCCACGGGCAGTCTTCGGACCCTCAAGTGCTTCTATGCCTGTCAAGATATCTGTGCAAAGCCC
Source organism: Vicia faba (assembly GCA_948472305.1). Lineage (NCBI taxonomy): Eukaryota > Viridiplantae > Streptophyta > Magnoliopsida > Fabales > Fabaceae > Vicia > Vicia faba. The sequence goes on from OX451741.1 coordinate 186,004,126, forward strand.
AGCAATTGAAGAAATTGTTACTCCTGAAGTTAAACCCTCTACTGTTATTGCTGATAAGGGTAAGGGAACCGAAGAAGCACCCGTCAGGACGAGGGCTCAGACTTTGGTTATCCCCGAAACCACCCAAAAGGAGATGGAGGAAATCTTAAAGATAATTAAGAAGAGCGACTATGATTTCGTAGAGCAGCTAGGGCAAACCCCTTCAAAAATCTCCATGTTGGCTCTCTTACTCTGCTCCGAGGCTCATGCCAAAGCCTTGATCAAATTTTTAAAGACGGCACACGTACCTCAAGAAACTTCCGCAGATCAGTTTCAAGAGTGTGTGGCTAGCCTTACAGCCGACAATGGTCTTGGTTTCTCTGATGCTGATTTGACCCCTAAGGGAAGAAAGCATAATGATGCGCTGCATGTCTCGGTAGAGTGCAGAGGGACCACACTTGCTCATGTTCTAGTTGATACCGGTTCATCTTTAAATGTTCTACCAAAGAAAGCATTAGACAGATTGGACTGTGAAGGTTTGACCCTAAAGCCCAGTAATATCATTGTTAGAGCCTTCGACGGTTCTAAGCGGATGGTTCACGGAGAAGTGGACATCCCAATCAAGGTGGGAACAGAAATTTTCAACTCTACGTTTTATGTGATGGACATCCTTCCTTCATATTCATGCTTGTTGGGAAGGCCATGGATCCACAATGCTGGGGCAGTCACTTCTTCTCTACACCAAATGCTAAAATATCCGGTCCAGGGTAAAATCATAACAGTTCATGGTGAGGAGGAGTATATGATAAGCCACCTTAACTCTTTCCGCTACGTGGAGTTAGATGGTGAATTCATAGAAACACCTTTCCAACACTTTGAAGAGGTTTCTCCTGAGGTCGCGGTAGCGAAGACAATGATTGATGTGCCTATCATTATCAAGCTTGTGTCCCGGATGTCATCCCTTAGAGATGCGGAGGCTGTAATCAAAGAAGGAGGCACCCCCATACTATTCGAAGTAGATCTGGATTAACTAAAAGAGGCACCCCCATACTATTGTAAAATGCTTACACCAGCAAATGGCAGAAATCCTGTCGAAACAGAAAAGAATGAGAAATTTCCCAAGAAAACATATACGTTTGACATTACCAAATGTGATGAGATTTTTGATTTGTTGGTAAAAGATGGTCAAATGATAGTGCCTCTTAATGCCAAAATTCCTCCGTTAGAACAACGGAAGAAGAGAGGCTTTTGCAAATATCATAACTTTCTGGGCCATAAAACTTCACAATGTTTTCTTTTCAGGGATCTTATTCAAAATGCTATCAAAGAAGGATGTTTGAAGTTTTCTGAGAGAGTCAAGAGCCACATGAAGGTTGATGCTGACCCCCTCCATGTTATAGATACCAATTATGCTGAACCTGTGGAGATTAATATGATGGACATGGTGGAGTGCAGAGGAGAAGAGGCCAAGGAAGTCAAAGGCTCAAACACGGATAGAAAGCAGTCCACTGAAGGCCTAACTAACATAACTCCCTTCGACACCCCTGTCAAAAATATTTCTGTAGGTAATGTTGAATCAGAGGCTACTGAGGGCTCTGTAGGAGGAATAACTGAGGCTACTTAAGGCCTTAGGGTTAAATTTGAAAAGATAAGGATTGTTGAAGGTCCTAGTCTAAGGGTTAACATGGTGAATTTGAAGCAGCCTTCACCAGAAATGGAAGAAGTGGAAAGATGCCTGAAGATGGAGAAGGAATGGGTGAATTTTGGTTACCCCAAGGCCAATGAGACACTACGAGAATACTTATGGAGGTGTCATCAAAGAAATTCAGAAATGCTGGTGTGCCCAAGGTGCAGCATTGTCTTGAATCAAAGGGTAGCGGAGGATTATGAAAGAGTTAAACATGCTAGAACCCAGAGCAGTTGGAGGCAAGAAAGCCAATTAAAGAAAGTGTACCCAAAACTAGCGAAAAGTCTGCTGCATTTTCTGGTACGTTGTTATAAAGTTGAAACAGAGTGTCTGTTATGTCCCAGGTGTGGGGCAGTGTATGATAGGGAAATAGCTTAAATGTTTGAAAGAATCCATTTCACCCATGGATGGGACCAACGAGGTGGCAACCCAAACATAAATGTCTTCGACGAGAGGGGAGTTCCCATGAGACAAGATAGCCCTCACCCCAAGTCTAGGAGAGTCACTTTCAAACTTCCAACTGAAATACCAACTGATAAATGGACTCAAGCTGGAAGGAAGAGGAAAATAGAGGAGCTTCTACCAAGGGGGCAGAACTTTAATGGCCTATAGACAACAATTTCAGACATCAAAGAGAGAGGCTTACAGGCTAGAGAACTGCAAGGGAAAGAATCCAATGTCCAGATCCCAATGGAGGAGGCATCATAGGATTAAAAAGGATGAAAGAGAGCTAGCGCCAAAGGATATAGGGGAATCCAGTAGCAACAAGTTCCCTTCGAGCGCTGAAAACCTAAGTAAGCCACTTGTGGGTTGAAGATTGTTTACATCAGAGGAGAAGGTTTCAAATGAGAAGATCCAAGAGAACCCAAATAAGGAAGATGAAATGTCTACATATGACTATGAATCGGATGGAGTTTCGTCCTTAAATGTCAATTGCAATGTAGTATCAGTTTTACCTCACGAGTACAACCAGGAAACTGAAATAGAGGACCAGGATGAAGTAGATGAGGAAGAAATGGAAAAACACATACCAGTCTGTTAATATGTGCTCAACAGTGGAGCTGTCGAAGAGTAAAATTCTTTCTTCGAGAGGCTTGGCCTGGGCATGAAAGGGCATTTGAAGCCTTTGTACATTAGGGCCAAGGTCGAACAAGTGGGCATAAACAAAGTTCTGGTGGATGGAGGAGCGGTTGTCAACTTAATGCCACAATTCATGTTAAAAAGGATTGGAATGTTTGATACAGATGTAAAACCACACAACATGGTTCTCTCAAACTACAAAGGGAAAGTTGGACACACATTTGGGGTGATTCAGGTGGATTTGACAGTTGGTTCAATTACAAGGCCAACTATGTTCATGGTAATCCCAGCAAAAGCGAATTACAACATGTTTCTTGGCAGAGAATGGATACATGTAGTAGGAGTTGTCCCTTCAATGATGCACCAGAGATTATCCATCTGGAGAGAAGATGGAATAGTGGAAAACATAGAAGCGGATCAAAGTTACTATATGATTGAGGTAAATCATGTGGACAGGAGGAACTTTGACAGAAAATTGGCCAACATAGGGCCATGCAACCCAGCAGGAGAAGCATACTCACCTATCAAGAATGCCCTCTATTTCTTAACCCTCCACCAAAATGGGTTTCAATGGGATAGAGAGATCATGGGGGAAACAGAGGATATTGAAGGAATGTCTGGCGTACGGCCAACTGGCTGGGATGTGGACAATGATTATGTCTGAATCATTGTTCTTCGAAAAGATTTCAGCCTACTTGGCCGAGAATAAAAGAAAAGCGGATCTCAAAGCTAAGGTTACAAACATGGATATCACAGCCATAGACGATACATTGCACACAACACGACCTGGGGAGAATTTTTTCTAAAACCTCCTGACGAACAGGTACCAGGCGAACGGATAGAACAAAGGCTAGATGGTATATATGATGATGAGCCCTTGGGTTTTGAGAAAGACCCATTGTCATCAAGCACAAAGATGTTGGCTCAACACCCCCTTGAAGAGATAGATCTTGAGGATCAGAGCATAAAAAGAATCACTTACATCAGTGCCAAACTAGATCCCAAGTTGAAGACAAGGGTGATTGAGGTGCTGAAAGAAAATAAGGATTGCTTTGCTTGGGATTATGGCGAAATGCCTAGTTTAAAAAGAGATCTGGTCGAATTAAAGTTTCCAATCAAGGAGGGAAAGAAACCTATCAAGCAAACTCCTAGAAGATTTGCCCCAGATGCTCTTTCAAAGATTAAGAAAGAGGTTGAAAGACTTCTCCGCTGCAATTTCATCAGGACAATAAGGTATGTCGAATGGATTTCCAATATAGTTCCTGTTATTAAGAAAAATGGTTTATTGAGAGTATGCATAGATTTTCGTGACTTAAATGCAGCAACTCCTAAAGATGAGTATCCAATGTTTGTGACAGAGATGCTAATAGATTCAGCTGCAAGTTTAAGTACCTTAGTATGCTTGATAGATACTCTCGATACAACCAAATTTTCATTGCTGGGGAATATGTGTCCAAAACAGCTTTTCGCTGCCCTGAGGGAATAGGTACCTATGAGTTGGTAGTTATGCCATTTGGCCTAAAAAATGATGGGGTAACTTACCAAAGGGCAATGAGTTCAATATTTCATGATTATATAGAAAATTTCATGCAGGTTTACATAGATGACATTGTGATAAAGTCTGTATCAAATGAAACTCATCTAAATCATCTTCGCCAATCATTCGAAAAGATGAGAAAACATGGTTTGAAGATGAATCCCCTTGAATGTGCATTCTTTGTGCAGGCTGGAGACTTCTTGGGCTTTGTGGTCCACAAGAAGGGGATAGAAATCAACCAGAACAAGACAAAGGCTATCATGGAAGCGAAAGCTCCATCAACTAAAAAGGAGTTACAATCACTCTTAGGGAAGATAAATTTCCTAAGAAGGTTCATTTCCAACCTAAGTGGTCGAACTCAAGCCTTCTCACCCCTCCTTCGTTTGAAACAAGGAAAGTTCGAATGGAACGAAGAGCATCAAAAAGCTTTCAATAAGATCAAGCAATATCTGATGAATCTGCCCATCTTATCACCACCTTGTGGAAGGAAACCTTTGAGATTGTATATATCTACTTCTGATGTTACTATTGGTAGTATGTTAGCCCAAGAAGACGAAAATAGCGTCGAAAGAGCCATTTATCTAAGTAGAGTCTTAAATGATGCATAAACAAGATATACTACTATAGAAAAGCTTTGTCTTTATTTATATTTCTCTTGTACAAAACTTAAATACTACATAAAATCTGTTGATATATATGTTTCTTCACATTTTGACGTTATCAAACATATGTTGTCAAAGCCAATACTACACAGTCGAATTAGCAAATGGGCCTTAGCCCTTACTGAGTATTCTTTAGCCTTCATGCCTTTAAAATCAATGAAGGGTCAGGTAGTCTCAGACTTTATTGTAGACCATGCAATGGTCTAAAACCCTCAACATTATGTTGAATTAAAACCCTAGAGATTATTCTTCGATGGTTCTACCCACCAAAAGGGAAGTGGAGTTGGGATCCTAATAATTTCTCCTGATGGAATTCCAACAAAACTCAAGTATAGAATCGAAGGCCCCCTTTGTTCAAACAATGAGGCAGAATATGAGGCCTTGGTTGCAGGACTTGAAGCCTTGTTGGAATTAGGGGAAACAATAGTCAAAATCAAAGGAGACTCTGAGTTAGTAATAAAGCAATTGACAAAGGAATACAAGTGCATAAAAGAAAATTTGATTATGTATTTCGTTATTGCAAAAAGATTGCTTAAAAAATTTGAATATGCAGATATAAAGCATGTCCCTAGAGTAAAAAATCAATAGGAAAATGACTTAGCACAAATAGCTTCAGGGTATAAAGTGACTAAAGAAAAACTGGAAGAATTGGTCAAAATTAGGGGAAAGACAATGGCTACAAGGTTGTCTCTAACAAATTTGGAAAGTACCCACTTAAGTTACAATAACAAAGACACGTTTGAAGTATTGGTCACTACCACTCTAGTAGGCACAGATTGAAGAAGTCCAATTATTAATTATCTCAGAGATCCTTCAATAGATACAGAAAGAAAGACTAAGTATAGAGCTTTGTCTTATATCTTAATGGGGAATGAATTATTCATGAAAACCCCTGAAGGAGTTTTGCTAAAATGCTTAGGAGAAAGTGAGGCATATTTGGAATTATCTAGTGTTCACAATGGAGCATGTGGAGCTCATCAAGCAGGTCATAAAATGAAGTGGTTGTTGTTTCGATATGGAATGTATTGGCCTACTATGCTGAAAGACTGCATAGAATTTGCTAAGGGATTCCAAGAATTCCAAAAGCATGTTGGTATCCAACAAGTGAACTTCATGCAATTATTAAACCTTGGCCTTTCAGAGGTTGGGCATTGGATATAATTGGAGAAATTCTACCTGCCTCATCTAAAAACCATAGGTACATTTTAGTAGGTATATATTACTTTACAAAATGGGTTAAGGCCATACCTTTGGTAAATGTGGAATATGAGACTGTTATCAAATTCATTCAGAAACAAATAGTCTATAGATTTGGCATCCCAGAGAGTATCACAACAAACCAAGGATCAGTTTTCACTGGTCGAAAGATGCAGGAGTTCACCAAGGAAATAGGTTTCAAACTATTGACACCCACACCTTACTATGCTCAAGCAAATGGCCAAGTCGAAGCAGCCAATAAGGTGATAATTGGGTTGGTAAAGAAACATGTAGGGAATAATCCTAAAAATTGTCATTGAACTCTAGACCAAGCATTATGGGCTTGTCGAATGTCCCCTAAAGAAGCAACTAATGTCACACCTTTCGAACTTATGTTAGGATTTGATGTAGTACTACCAGTCGAAATCTACTTGCAATCAGTTAGAATTCAAAGGCAAGAGGAAATTCCTTTTGACCTTTATTGGGAAATGATGATGAATGAATTAGTAAATTTAGATGAAATAAGGTTGCGTGTTTTAGAAAAAATAAGAGCGTAAATCAGAGAGAGTATGAAGATTTCTGGTTTTGCAAAAGTAGAAAAAGAAATAATAAAAGAGATAATTTTTGTATAGTGGTAAGTGGAAAAGTTGGAGGTTACACCTCAGAAAGTTAGTGGGGCACGTGTCAATATCTGATTAATGAAAGTGAAAAATCACTATTCATGTTCTTAGAAGTTGGTATATAATGATGATGGAACTGCTGCACACATGTCTTGATGAGACATTTTAGGAAAGCAGTCATAATTAACTATGACGTCAGGAATTGAATAAAAATGAAACATTGCTAGTTGAAATCTGGTTATTACAAAAAATGTCTATTTTTGCATCGATTCGAAATAGACATTTATTGGGGGCAATTTGTTAGGTGAATATTTCGACATTTGATAAAAATATGAAAGTTGATTTGAGAAGATCATGTTTTAAAGGATAACATGAAATTTGAACTTATAAGGTTATTTTATAAAGCTCATTTTTTAGTTCAATATGTCGAAGGACAATTTAAAGTCAAAAGAGTAGTTCAAGATGTGTGAAGGTTACTTCGACAGTCACGTTGATTGAATTTAAAGCTTCGAGTGGGAAGAGTTTGAATTTCAAACTAATACATTTTCGCCGGGAGGACGCATGGAAGCGCCAAAATGTATGCATGTAAAAATGTCGAACCTGGCATAATCTCATAGAAAGACCGTTAGGGTCAAATCAGTATAAATAGGAGTCTTAGATGTTAGGATTTAGGGTGTTCACATTTTATACAAATCACTCATATACTCAAAGTATCAGAGCGAGAGAAAAGACTTTTGTTGATAATGTATGTGTAAGAACACCATTATTTTATTCAAAGTTATTTTCTTATTATGAAGTCACTTTAATTGATTTCTTTATCCCTTTTTGTTTCTCATCAAATCTTTAGTAAATTTTATTGAACTTCCTTTACAAGTATTTGTTCTTTATATTCTTATAAACATCCAGATCACGTCCTTCCAGTTATATTTAGGGTTCATAGCCAAATCTTAAAACATCTTTAAATAACCATAATCACATAGAAAGACCTTATTATTATGTCAAACTTTAACCAAAATTGTAACAACACTAAGACACGTGTCCTAGGATCAATCTAGTCGATCCTGCTGTAATACCCCAAATTTGTCCTACCCTTCTACTTTTATCTGGCTTGCGCATCTCGCACTTTTCTCATGTACATAACTTTCATTAGGTCATCTAACACATCATGCATCATTAGTCAATAATTTGGCATGGGATCATGGATTTCAAGGGATTACATTGTTGTATGCTTCAAGGCTCTCATCTTTGCACAGGCTTGTTTCAAGTGATCTCTCCATCAATCATTTGTGTGAAGCTAGGGTTTTTCATGGGCTTCTTTATCACCAAAGTTACAGGGCTATTCTCTTCTTCTCAGCATCAAGTTACAGGGATATTCTCTGCTTCTCAACATCAAGATACAAGGTCATCCTCCATCAAGAATTCATCAAACACAAGTGGATTAGGGTGTCACATCTTCTATGTGTGAATTTGTAATATCTATTGGTTGAGGTTCATTGAGCTTCATATTACATCTCTTTCTATACTTCAAGGTGCCTTCAGGGCATTGTTGTTATCCATAAAGTCAAGACATAGCACGGATCGAATTGCAAAATGTAAGACATGGTACAGAAGATGAAGTTGTGAGTTCATTGAGTTCAAAACGTCATCATTCTTTCAAACACTTGTTGCTTCGATTACAAGTTAACTAAGATTTCAAGAAGAATGGGATGCCAATTTGGATTCATTGAAACTTCTAATTGTGCTCAAGATTAATATTGGTTCAAGATCTCAATTTCATGATCTTTCAATGGTTGATTCAAGATAAGATTGGAAGATTCATATGGTTCAAGTTGCCATTTTCGAGTTCACGTAATTCATCTTCCATTATTCAAATCTAGGCATGGCATATAAATGGGTTTGGATTCGATTCTTTGTGAAATATTAAATTGGATTCAAGTTTTGGAATGAGACGTCCCATGATAAGGTTCATTGTCAATTTAGGGAAGTTAACTTTTGACCAAAGTTCTATTTAAATCTATGTCTGTTTCATTCAAGTTACGAGCATAATGGAGGGAAACTTTATTTCAAAGTATGGTTGAAAAAGGATTCAATACATTCAAAATTTAAAGGAAATCATAAAGGACATTCAACTTCACAAATCAAGTCACCTCACAAATTCGATCTCATTACAAGAAGAGCCATCAGATATTTCGCGTTTCAAGACCATTCCATTCCAAACCATGTTTCCATACGCAATACTTTCCATGATCGAGTCATGTTTGGTACATATCCAAGAGATTCATTCTACATCATTCAAAGAAAATTATACAAATAGAAAATCACTTTGTTTCAAAGTCATTCCAATATACCATTCCAAATGCGTAGTAACCATACAATAAAGAAATATGTCCTAAACCTATTGTTCCTAATCCAAAGCCTTTTTAAGACATCTTCATGACATCAAAACCAGGTCTACTTTGTTTGCTCCAATCCTCCATGTTTCCAAGAGGTGCATCGCCACTGTCATTAAACCTTGAGCTGCATAATGAACCGATTGCCCTGTTGTTACCCAAGTTTACTAAAGCCTGCATATAACCAACAAACCAGTTCAGCAGAAGTACGAGAAAAGAAACAGGGTCTAGATTAGTTCCTAACAAAAGGGCCAACTCAGTAACAGAATAAAAAGCCTCTTAACCATCCTAACTGTCATAAACCCTCTCACCCTTCTAAATTACTTTTCCTAATATCCCTAATAGTTTCCAACTGTTTATAACAGCCCTGTAACTAACTCTAACCACCTCTAACCATAAACAACTTCCTAACAGAAAAGGCAACAGAAACGTAACAGAAAAGAGGGAGAGAGAGTTCGAAAAAGAAGAGAGAGGACTCACGATATTGTAATAACAGAAAAACTTACTTGCATTTTTTTCTTCACTCTCTTGCACAATCACACCAAAAAACTCTCTGACGGAAATTCCCCAAACTTCTCTCTGCAATCCTCTCCATCCCACTCTCCATAACCGGATCTTCATCATCACCAATCATTAATCTCCTAGAATCGCTTCATTGATTCGTCAACCTTCATCTGCAACAAACGATAACATCTTCATCATTGCAAGATCTTCTGCAAACTCAACCTTTTTCCATCATCTTCTAGGATCGAATCTTCACACTGCATCAAGTTTCTCTCTCAGCTTCAATCTGCAACAGCTTCGCAACAACCACGGTAACACTGCAAGTATCATGATCATCATCTTTCTCGCATAATCAGCAACAAAAACGAATCTCCCACTCTTCCTCAACACAGATCCACGCACAATCGTAAGGATCAACAACAACAGCATATCAAAATGAAACCGAATTGAAGATAAAGAAGATGAAGATGAGTGAACAGAAGGAAATAACGCAAGTACCTTTCGATTCATCATCTTCATCGCGTTGAAACCAAATCAAAGGTCGATATTGAGAATCGAGCCGTATGAAGCCCCGTCTTGACGGAACCGAGCGTGTTTGAAGGAGCAAGATCTACAGAGACGGAGCTAAGGTTAAGAATTTCGATCGAAGACGGTTTGAGCAGGGAACTGAAGCGTCATGCCGTGAAGAAATCAGAAAGTATTGAAGTGGTGGTGATTGAGCGATACAGTCGTTAACAACAAAGAGGAAAGCATGGAATCAGAGGTTGATGTATGATGAGGAGATGAATTCGGAGTTTGAGAATTGAATGGCTTTGGTAGTTTAAGAAGAAGGATGAGGGATGGTGATGATCGACACCGGATCGAAGACAACGACGGAGAAGGAATCGATGCATCCAAGAGGAATCTGGATGAAAGAGACGAGCAGAGCATGTGCGGTGCCGTTTTGTGTTCCGAGAAGGGAAGACCAACACTGAACCCTAATTCCCTTTTTTTTATTTGTTTTTAGTTTTGTTTGATTTAATATATTAATAAGTGAAACAATAATCTGGATAATAATAAAGAATATTGAAAAAATATGGACCCTTATATTGTTTATTGGACCGAATTTTCTTGGGCCTTGCACCATAATTTTCAATACAACCCCTGATTACAGCTTGTACCCCCTGAGTACTTTCTATTCATTTTTTTTCTTAATAATTTTGTGTGATACTTCTACATGATTTTTTTTCTTCTTAATTGTTTACATGATAAAAAATCAAAAATATTAGAATAGAATTTTACTTCTTTTATTAACTTTTTGTTGTTATTTTATCCATGTTTTTGGTAGATTTTAATGCCAATTTTGTGTGGGATTTTGAAATAAAAAGATACTTGAGTGAGGAGTTTCATGAAGTTTCAAAGCTAGCTAAGAGCATAATTTTCATCAAGGAGTTCAAGGAGGCTTCCGTAGAGTTTTCTTATGGCTTGTGTGATTATGAAGAGGCAACGGACTTTCTCCGTTCGGTACTATCGCAGCCTCATTTTATTTCATTTCATCACTTTACTGCTTTTTTAGATATCATGAGAAGTAGGAAATAAAGAGCGTGCGCTCGAAGTCGCTGTTTAAAGACCTGTAGCAGGCATTCCGCACTTCATTTGCTATATGTGTTGTGCTTGTGTTTGTTTACTTTCTTGTCGATCGATGAGCCACTCAATTTAGCAATTGAGATCACGACTTCGCTCTCAGTGCATGCTCCCTATAGGTTTTATCGCTTTCCTTTATTTCTTGCCGATCGATGAGTCACTCAATTTAGAAATTGAGATCACGACTTCGCTCTCATTGCATGCTCCCTATAGGATAGTTTTTAGACTTTTCTTCGACATGCTAACCTAGGAAGGATCCCTTTAGGTGTGCTTCCTTTTTGCTGGCTTGTTTGCTTTATCCTTGTACATACCATGTTCCCTTAGGATACGCTTGCTCTATTCATACGCAAGTTAGACCTTAGGTTGTAAACCACGCATGCTAACATTAGGTAGAAATTTCCCCTTTCATTCATCCTTGACATAGGACTACCATTGTATGATAACATTAAGGTTATAAGTAGGTTAGTCTCCCTTAGACTCTTTTCTTTCCCTTTTGCATGTGCATCTAAAACAAAAACATCTCTTCTTAGCAAATTAAAAACATGCTAATCATACCTAAACCCTTTTTCAAGGTAACAAAGATACAAAAAAAATTCAAACCATTTTGTGCGCTCGAGCACCTTTTCTCTAAACCCTTTTCAGGTAAGGACATGATTAATTTACTTATGTGCCAACGCATAAGTCTCCAAAGGTCGAGCTACGGCAGAAGGCGAAATTAACATTGTCCATAAAAAACACAAAATAAACAAAAACATGTGAGCCGAACTACGGTAGCTCTGATTCCTCAAAAAGGATACGTAGGCATTGGGTAGGGCTCAAGCGAGCACAATTTTATTTTCCCTACATTCTTTTCCATTTCTTTTGCATGCATTCCCTTTAGCAGTAATAAACAGTAAGCATAGATTAAACACACCCATACGATAGATAACAAGAGTGGATACCGTAGAGTACTACGGGCGTGTGGGGTGCTAATACCTTCCCCTCGCGTAACAGACTCCCTTACCCGATATCTCAGTCGCAAGACCGTGACTTTTCTCCCTCTCAGGTTTTCTCGATGTTTACCTTTCCCTACATGTGGGATAAAAGACGTTCGATGGGGACTTCATTGTTTTGATGATTTTCAGCCGGTTGCTTCAGCTGGCGACTTCACTGGGGAATAGGTTGACCAAATGCTGGTCCATCCCGGAGTCGCTCGTAGCTCTTGCTTTCTTTTCTTTGGGTGTTTATCTTTATGCTTTCAGTTTATTCATTCATTTTGTATATACTTAAGCATATGTATGCATTGCATTTTACTGTCTTCCATATACTACTGTTATACTGGATCTGCTTCTTATTGGGTGGGTGTTACTATGAGGTAAAAGGCCCAATACCCAAGCTAGAGTTGTATACCATAGTAACCCTAGGAATAGAGTGGAACATGAACGGCTAGTTGACTTAGGTCTCACTATCGCCGCCATGTCATCCACGCTCAGATGAGGTACAAATGAGGGGCTATCGTTTTCACGTAGGTGATACGGCGATAGTTTTTCAGGAGTACCCTCGATTCTGAGTTACCATTGCCTTACCCTGACCTAGTTTTCACCCGTGAGAGGGGAGGGAATTCTTATTACATGTACAGGTGGTGACTATGTTCAGATGGTGACTACGCTCAGACGGTAACTATTGGTTCTAATGGCTATGTTCTGGATTTCTGTTATGACTTTATGCAGATGCTATATCCTGTTGGTAACCGTATGGTTCTCAGATTTATTTTCTGAGTTCTTGACTTGTTTACCTGGAGGTTCATTCAAGCCTTCAATCTTGGTATTCCCAGCATGTTCAGAAATTCTCAACAGTATCCAATGTTTCAGAAGCCTTGACCCCGTACAATGGGAGATCCACATGGTACTCGGTTCTTATATGCAGAAGCTATGTCGGACCTTTAATCTGATGATACTCACATGATTCAGAGAAGTGCAGCAATCTTATTCAGGAATGATGGAATCTTGTTCCTCTTTGATCTCATGCCTTTGCATACATGACATGGCTAACCACATGCTTAACATACATGTTCGGTTATTTCCAAGGAATCATATTTGCAAGTCTTGTGCTAAAATATTCCATCCCTTACTTGCGTAAAATCAAAATCAAAGCACACAAATTCCTTGGAAATGACAGAACATGACATGGCATTCTTTCATGCACCCCATGCATATTCATGCATTCATAACAGGTACCCGAAGATTGGGGATTCCTATTCATACATGGGGTTCTCTTTAAAGGTTCAACCTGATTTCTCACCGCACACGCTCAGAGATCAGTTATGGAATAACTCCGAGTGGTACATGCAAGCTTTGGCTCGTAGTCAGAAACTTCTTCAAGCAGGAAGATAATGGATTAAATACTCAGATAAGCCAGGTCATGGAAACTCTGATGAGGATGTCTATTATTTCTTTAAGACATGATATGCTTGGTGATGCATATTATACTGGGACACCTGGCCAATCGATTGAAGATGGTATGTCATCCAAAGACAATGTCCAAGACAGGCTCAATCCAGAGACTACTGTGTTCACATCAGATCTGAAGGGGGATTCTCTCGCACGCTCGAGCATCAAGACTACAGAAAGTCGTCAGAATCAGCAAGTCCATACGGAGTCAAGTCTCCTCAACAATGGAAATCATTGGTTTCTTTACTGCATTTTCATTTGCATTCTTGCTTGTATGCTTAAACATTGCTTGTATATAGAAACTTGTCTATTTTTGAACGAAAATCTTAATGCAATAAGTATGCTTGTCTTGAAGTGTTCCTTTCATTTTTACTCATCCATTCGTTATCACTCTTTAAATGTTTTACTTGCATATTGATGCCAAATTTCCTAGTCTTATGCTCAGGTAAAGATTCAAAGGAGGAGGATGACAATCTGAAAACGCAAAAATCTTCGGTTGGTACGCTTTTGAGTAAGACCCTGCTGACGATGTACAAGCCTTGTTTCAATCCCTAAACACTGAAGATATAAGGGAGATAGACCCTCGTCAACCCCTCTGAGCCTTCGAAGTAGGAGTTTAATTTCTATTCAGAAAAAACCCTCATTTCAACCCTGGGGAGGGTAGTGTTCAGCTAATCTGATCAAGCATTCAGAACTCAGCAAGAGTGTGCATCCAAGGATACAACAATGGTTATCCATCAAAAGGTTGAGGGAAGTCAAAACCACAATGGTTAACCTTCGTCTATCAGCAACGTGCATCAACTAACGATACCCCAAATGAGTATCCCTCGCACGTTAAAAGGTCAACAAATGACGATACAATAATGGCTATCCATCATCTACCAGAGACTCAGGCAGTCACGATCACTTCCGACAAATCAAAAACAACTCAAAGATCAACGACTTGTTCAAAATGAAAAATACGAATAAGAAAGAAACAAAAATCCCCGCTAAGTCGAAACTTGAAAACAAGTCACTTAGGTAAAAATTGGGGCATCCCGCTGGACATCCAAATCGAAATTCAAAAGAATTTGTCCAGGCAAAAATTAGGGAAAGCAAGAAAGAAATTGAAAAGCCTAAATGATTACCAATGAAAATCCTCATCAAAGAACATGGTCATCTGGTCAGACACCAAAAGCAAAAGGTGAAGTGACTGTCGTGTCCAAGAAACCACAGTGATTCCTCAACCATTGCAAACTCTTCTCGAGAGATGAATGCTTATATCAGGTCAACTGAACGTAGGAATGGAGAACATCATGGAGAATGGGTGGGCACCAAATAATTTTGAGCCTTAAATCCTTTTTTCTAAAAACCGTGAACCAGACCACGTTACAACCCATAAAAGTCCTAACTGAAGCATGGGTCAATTTGAAAGCGTGCTACAACGAGATAGCGTTTAACTGACTCCTAAGAGGTACGTTCCAATATATGTTTTGGCATCATATGCTTGCATTATCTTTCATAAAAAAGAATTTGCAAATGTTTCTCTCTAGCTTGTGACTCGTTCACAACAGAGTTGCGACGTCATTTCATTCAAAGTTTTTTCAAACTTCAAGACTTACTTATGTGTTGCATTATAATTATCATTCTCATAATAAACATTCTTCTGCATACAAAATAACTGATCGACATCAAGTAAGTTTACACAATGAACGACTGGTAAAGAGCTCAATCTTGTCAGAGAAGAGAGGCTTGAATACCCTGTTGAAGCAAGAGTCAGCTACCACAAGAGAAATGACTTATCCAGCAGCATGTTAACCGGTGATTCTGTCAAGAGAAAGCATCTTGGTGCTTCACAGCATGAGTACCCTTCTGGGATAAAGTTAGTAGATTCCATCAATCTGGGGCATTCCCTTAAAACTTCCAATCTGTGGCAGTCAAGTCGAGAATCGATCTCTCCAAGCTCAGCCAAATCTGGGGCATTCTCTTCAAGTTATAAATCAGAGGTTATCACGTCGATTAATCTCTTCAAGCTGTTAATCAGAGGTTATCACGTCGATTAATCTCTTCAAGCTGTCAATCAGAGGATATCACGTCGATAAATCTCTTCAAGCTCGATCAATCAGAGGCTATCACGTCGAGAGATCTATTCAGAATTCATTCAACCTGGGGCGGTTACGTCGAGATTCGACAAATATCTCCAAGAAAGCTGTAATCAAGAACAGTTTGTTTCGTGGCTCAAGACATTGGGGCAGGCCACCTCATATCGTATTGTGGCATGAATATTTTGGTCTTCTATTCGACCTAGATCTTCCCAGAGACCCTCCAGACAGGGGCATTCCTCATCCATACTTGCAAATTTGCTCAAGCCAATTGTGTTGTACAAGACTACGATCAAGCTAAAAGCATCATAACAAGTCAACCTGACTTGGCCAGCGCACGAAGTTGCCTTCATTTTCTACAAACAACTTTGGACCTGATTCCCCAAGTGAATTCAGAAAGTCTAGAATCGTCTTTTGACTCAGCACGCGCAAGTGCATCCTCAGTGGAGTTAATCAAGAACATCCCCAATGGAGCTAAACCGGGGCATTCGCAGAGCTAAACCGAGGCAATCGCAGAGCTAAACCAGGGCATTCGCGGAGCTAAACCGGGGCATTCGTAGGTTCATGACCATCTCTTATCCCCCAGTGATTCAAGAGGCAATTCCCCAGTGTGCGTAAACTTGGGACATGTATTCGGAGAGATTCACATGGTGTTCAGTATCCATTCTTCGGCATATTCAGTTCTACCATCTTCTTCAGTTCAGGGTGTGTGGAAGTCTATCTGGATTATCTCTTCCCCAACGGTACAATTCAGAATCCAGCAGCGTACCTAAAGACTCGCTTCGTCAGCAACTCAATCCTCAGTAGAGTCAATAACGATCTTTGATCTTCAAGAGCTCCCCAGGGCAAATTTTTGTCAGTATCCCCAACAACCTTTGATACTGCAGGCATTCCAACATCGATATATATTGACATCCCCAATGATGAGTAATGGTTCCCAGCAAGCCTACTCTTATCCCCATGAAGTTTATTTCTTCGCATTGCATATAGTTATCACTGCATAACATTTCATCCTCAAAAGCGCGTAGCCGATCCATTAGAATGGATCTTTGTGGCAAAAGAAATTTAAACATGCATACAAAGCATAAGCCAGATCAGGTACCTTACACAAAAGACCTGAATTATTCAAGGACAACAATACGTCCCTACAGGAGGGTATCATGCCCAAAGTCCCCAGTCGGTGACCTTCACCTTTTCAATACCAAACAAAATCAATACACTTTTCCGTTCTAAACCCAGTTCTTGTCTGGTAGTCAGTTTCCTAAACACTCGTACGTGTCAAGTTTCCTAAACACCCACCCGAGTCAGTTATTCAAACACTCGTTTGTGTTTAAACTTTTGATACTCGCCTGTATCTTCTTTCAATACTCGTACATATTGAATCAAACACTCGTCCGTGTTTAAACTTTTGATACTCTTCTGTATATTCTTTCAATACTCGTCTGTATTGATTCAAACATGCGTCCATGTTTAAACTTTTGATACTCGCCTATATCTTCTTTCAATACCCGTCTGTATTGAATCAAACACTCGTCCGTGTTTAAACTTTTGATACTCGCATGTATCTTCTTTCAATACTCGTCCGTATTGATTCAAACACTCGTCTGTGTTTAAACTTTTGATACTCGCATGTATCTTCTTTCAATACTCGTCCGTATTGAATCAAACACTCGTCCGTGTTTAACCTTTGATACTCGTCCGTATCTTCTTTCAATACTCGTCTGTATTGAATCAAACACTCGTACGTGTTTAACTTTTGATACTCGCCTGTATCTTCTTTCAATACTCGTCCGTATTGAATCAAACACTCGTCCGTGTTTAACCTTTGATACTCCTCCGTATCTTCTTTCAATACTCGTCCGTATTGATTCAAACACTCGTCCGAGTTTAACCTTTGATACTCGTCCGTATCTTCTTTTAATACTCGTCCGTATTGATTCAAACACTCATCCGTGTTTAACCTTTGATACTCGTCTGTATCTTCTTTCAATACTCGTCCATATTGATTCAAACACTCGTCCGTGTTTAACCTTTCTTGATGCTCGTCCGTGTCGCTTATCTAAACAATCATCATGTCGTGACCCATGTTTTCACCATCGAACCTGAGATCGCCTCTTGGCTAGGTTCTTCCTTCAAATCATCGTCGAACCTGAGATCGCCTCTTGTCTAGGTTCTTCCTTCAAATCATCGTCGAACCTGAGATCGCCTCTTGGCTAGGTTCTTCCTTCAAATCACCGTCGAACCTGAGATCGCCTCTTGGCTAGGTTCTTCCCTCAAATCATCGTCGAACCTGAGATCGCCTCTTGGCTAGGTTCTTCCTGCAAATCATCGTCGAACTTGAGATCGCCTCTTGGCTAGGTTCTTCCCTCAAACCTTCGTCGTACCTGAGATCGCCTCTTGGCTAGGTTCTTCCTTCAAATCATCGTCGAACCTGAGATCGCCTCTTGGCTAGGTTCTTCCTTCAAATCATCGTCGAACCTGAGATTGCCTCTTGGCTAGGTTCGGTCCATATATCTTTGTCTTAGAACCTGAGATCGCCCTTTGGCTAGGTTCTCTGTCAAATCACTCTCATGTGTCACCTTAGGATCGTAGGTCGCCCGTAGACCTCGTCCGCTGTCTTTTCATACCAACCATTTGTCTTGTATTGGCATCACGCCACGTTACAAGTCCAATCTCTGTCTCTTCATTGAAAAAAAACAAATTTCTTTTCCCCAGCAGATAACACAAAAATAAATAAAGAAGACACTTACTCTCTCTCAAGACAAATTTTTGGCATTGATATTTAATCATCTTCAACCTTAAACTTCCGAAAGGCACGCGCCAATCGTACTTTCAGGTTTAAGACGATTAAATAGGGGCAGCTGTAATACCCTAAATTTGTCCTACCCTTCTACTTTTATCTGGCTTGCGCATCTCGCACTTTTCTCATGTACATAACTTTCATTAGGTCATCTAACACATCATGCATCATTAGTCAATAATTTGGCATGGGATCAGGGATTTCAAGGGATTACATTGTTGTATGCTTCAAGGCTCTCATCTTTGCACAGGCTTGTTTCAAGTGATCTCTCCATCAATCATTTGTGTGAAGCTAGGGTTTTTCATGGGCTTCTTTATCATCAAAGTTACAGGGCTATTCTCTTCTTCTCAGCATCAAGTTACAGGGCTATTCTCTGCTTCTCAACATCAAGATACAAGGTCATCCTCCATCAAGAATTCATCAAACACAAGTGGATTAGGGTGTCACATCTTCTATGTGTGAATTTGTAATATCTATTGGCTGAGGTTCATTGAGCTTCATATTACATATCTTTCTATACTTCAAGGTGCCTTCAGGGCATTGTTGTTATCCATAAAGTCAAGACATAGCACGGATCGGATTGCAAAATGCAAGACATGGTACAGAAGATGAAGTTGTGAGTTCATTGAGTTCAAAATGTCATCGTTCTTTCAAACACTTGTTGCTTCGATTACAAGTTAACTAAGATTTCAAGAAGAATGGGATGCCAATTTGGATTCATTGAAACTTCTAATTATGCTCAAGATTAATATTGGTTCAAGATCTCAATTTCATGATCTTTCAATGGTTGATTCAAGATAAGATTGGTAGATTCATATGGTTCAAGTTGCCATTTTCGAGTTCACGCAATTCATCTTCCATTATTCAAATCTAGGCATGGCATATAAATGGGTTTGGATTCGATTCTTTGTGAAATATTAAATTGGATTCAAGTTTTGGAATGAGACGTCCCATGATAAGGTTCATTGTCAATTTAGGGAAGTTAACTTTTGACAAAAGTTCTATTTAAATCTATGTCTGTTTCATTCAAGTTACGAGCATAATGGAGGGAAAATTTATTTCAAAGTATGGTTGAAAAAGGATTCAATACATTCAAAATTTAAAGGAAATCATAAAGGACATTCAAGTTCACAAATCAAGTCACCTCACAAATTCAATCTCATTACAAGAAGAGCCATCAGATATTTCGTGTTTCAAGACCATTCCATTCCAAACCATGTTTCCATACGCAATACTTTCCATGATCGAGTCATGTTTGGTACATATCCAAGAGATTCATTCTACATCATTCAAAGAAAATTATACAAATAGAAAATCACTTTGTTTCAAAGTCATTCCAATATACCATTCCAAATGCGTAGTAACCATACAATAAAAAAATATGTCCTAAACCTATTGTTCCTAATCCAAAGCCTTTTCAAGACATCTTCATGACATCAAAACCAGGTCTACTTTGTTTGCTCCAATCCTCCATGTTTCCAAGAGGTGCATCGCCACTGTCATTAAACCTTGAGCTGCATAATGAACCGATTGCCCTGTTGTTACCCAAGTTTACTAAAGTTTGCATATAACCAACAAA
The DNA here is from genome assembly GCA_948472305.1 of Vicia faba. Taxonomy (NCBI): domain Eukaryota; kingdom Viridiplantae; phylum Streptophyta; class Magnoliopsida; order Fabales; family Fabaceae; genus Vicia; species Vicia faba. The sequence goes on from OX451741.1 coordinate 186,024,294, forward strand.
CCAGTTCGGCAGAAGTACGAAAAAAGAAACAGGGTCTAGATTAGTTCCTAACAAAAGGGCCAACTCAGTAACAGAATAAAAAGCCTCTTAACCATCCTAACTGTCATAAACCCTCTCACCCTTCTAAATTACTTTTCCTAATATCCTTAATAGTTTCCAACTGTTTATAACAGCCCTGTAACTAACTCCAACCACCTCTAACCATAAACAACTTCCTAACAGAAAAGGCAACAGAAACGTAACAGAAAAGAGGGAGAGAGAGTTCACAAAAGAAGAGAGAGGACTCACGATATTGTAATAACAGAAAAACTTACTTGCATTTTTTTCTTCACTCTCTTGCATAATCACACCAAAAAACTCTCTGACGGAAATTCCCCAAACTTCTCTCTGCAATCCTCTCCATCTCACTCTCCATAACCGGATCTTCATCATCACCAATCATCAATCTCCCAGAATCGCTTCATTGATTCGTCAACCTTCATCTGCAACAAACGATAACATCTTCATCATTGCAAGATCTTCTGCAAACTCAACCTTTTTCCATCATCTTCTAGGATCGAATCTTCATACTGCATCGAGTTTCTCTCTCAGCTTCAATCTGCAACAGCTTCGCAACAACCACGATAACACTGCAAGTATCATGATCATCATCTTTCTCGCATAATCAGCAAAAAAACGAATCTCCCACTCTTCCTCAACACAGATCCACGCACAATCGTAAGGATCAACAACAACAGCATATCAAAATGAAACCGAATTGAAGATAAAGAAGATGAAGACGAGTGAACAGAAGGAAATAACGCAAGTACCTTCCGATTCATCATCTTCATCGCGTTGAAACCAAATTAGAGGCCGATATTGAGAATCGAGCTGTATGAAGCCTCGTCTTGACGGAACCGAGCGCGATTGAAGGAGCAAGATCTACAGAGACGGAGCTAAGGTTGAGAATTGCGATCGAAGATGGTTTGAGCAGGGAACTGAAGCGTCATGCTGTGACGAAATAAGAAAGTATTGAAGTGGTGGTGATTGAGCAATACAGCCGTTAACAACAAAGAGGAAAGCATGGAATCAGAGGTTGATGTATGATGAGGAGATGAATTCAGAGTTTGAGAATTGAATGGCTTTGGTAGTTTAAGAAGAAGGATGAGGGATGGTGATGATCGACACCGGATCGAAGACAACGACGGAGAAGGAATCGATGCATCCAAGAGGAATCTGGATGAAAGAGACGAGCAGAGCATGTGCGGCGCCGTTTTATGTTCCGAGAAGGGAAGACCAACACTGAACCCTAATTCCCTTTTTTTAATTTGTTTTTAGTTTTATTTGATTTAATATATTAATAAGTGAAACAATAATCTGGATAATAATAAAGAATATTGAAAAAATATGGACCCTTATATTGTTTATTGGACCGAATTTTCTTGGGCCTTGCACCATAATTTTCAACACAACCCCTGATTACAGCTTGTACCCCCTGAGTACTTTCTATTCATTTTTTTTCTTAATAATTTTGTGTGATATTTCTACATGATTTTTTTTCTTCTTAATTGTTTACATGATAAAAAATCAAAAATATTAGAATAGAATTTTACTTCTTTTATTAACTTTTTGTTGTTATTTTATCCATGTTTCTGGTAGATTTTAATGCCAATTTTGTGTGGAATTTTGAAATAAAAAGATACTTGAGTGAGGAGTTTCATGAAGTTTCAAAGCTAGCTAAGAGCATAATTTTCATCAAGGAGTTCAAGGAGGCTTCCGTAGAGTTTTCTTATGGCTTGTGTGATTATGAAGAGGCAACGAACTTTCTTCGTTCGGTGCCATCGCAACCTCATTTTATTTCATTTCAGCACTTTACTGCTTTTTTAGATATCATGAGAAGTAGGAAATAAAGAGAGTGCGCTCGAAGTCACTGTTTAAAGACCTGTAGCAGGCATTCCGCACTTCATTTGCTATATGTGTTGTGCTTGTGTTTGTTTACTTTCTTGTCGATCGATGAGTCACTCAATTTAGCAATTGAGATCACGACTTCGCTCTCAGTGCATTCTCCCTATAGGTTTTATCGCTTTCCTTTATTTCTTGCCGATCGATGAGTCACTCAATTTAGAAATTGAGATCACGACTTCGCTCTCATTGCATGCTCCCTATAGGATAGTTTTTAGACTTTTCTTCGACATGCTAACCTAGGCAGGATCCCTTTAGGTGTGCTTCCTTTTTGCTGGCTTGTTTGCTTTATCCTTGTACATACCATGTTCCCTTAGGATACGCTTGCTCTATTCAGACGCAAGTTAGACCTTAGGTTGTAAACCACGCATGCTAACATTATGTAGAAATTTCCCCTTTCATTCATCCTTGACATAGGACTACCTTTGTATGATAACATTAAGGTTAGAAGTAGGTTAGTCTCCCTTAGACTCTTTTCTTTCCCTTTTGCATGTGCATCTAAAACAAAAACTTATCTTCTTAGCAAATTAAAAACATGCTAATCATACCTAAACCCTTTTTCAAGGTAACAAAGATACAAAACAAATTCAAACTATTTTGTGCGCTCGAGCACCTTTTCTCTAAACCCTTTTCAGGTAAGGACATGATTAATTTACTTCTATGCCAACGCATAAGTCTCCAAAGGTAGAGCTACGGCAGAAGGCGGAATTAACATTGTCCATAAAAAACACAAAATAAACAAAAACATGTGAGTCGAACTACGGTAGCTCTGATTCCTCAAAAAGGATACGTAGGCATTGGGGTAGGGCCCAAGCGAGCACAATTTTATTTTCCCTACATTCTTTTCCATTTCTTTTGCATGCATTCCCTTTAGTAGTAATAAACAGTAAGCATATATTAAACACACCCATAAGATAGATAACAAAAGTGGATACCGTAGAGTACTACGGGCGTGTGGGGTGCTAATACCTTCCCCTCGCGTAACAGACTCCCTTACCCGATCTCTCAGTCGCAAGACCGTGACTTCTCTCCCTCTCAGGTTTTCTCGATGTTTACCTTTCCCTACATGTGGGATAAAAGACGTTCGATGGCGACTTCATTGTTTTGATGATTTTCAGCCGGTTGCTTCAGTCCTGTAAGTTACCAAAACGTAGAGTTTGGAAGACTAGCGGTTGCTTGTCAAAAATCACTGGTAAACAAACATCAAGGGTGTTTTTAAAACCAATATGTAAACCGTTTATACATTAATTCCTTCACAAATAAATTGCCTTCGCGTCACCATTCAAAAACCTTTTCAATACAGTTTTGCACTCAAGTCATTTTCATTTTCAACAACAACCAAGCACTTTCACAAATAAAAGCAATCGTCAATTCAAGTTATTTTTCATTCAAACCTAATCAAGTCATTTTCAATCGATGCGAATAATACTTAATCCTTATCAAGCCCATTTTTAAACCTCAAATAAAATCAAACCATTTTCAAAAAGGGAAAACACTTGATTAACATAAAGTTTCCTTTTCAAAATCAAAACCAATCTAAAAATCATTTCATCACCCAAGAGATAACTTTTCATACATTCGTTTGTGCTGATTCTCTCTTCTAACACTTGTCTTTGTTGTCCTTTAGCTCGTATGTGAACCTTTCCAAACCTAGTGTAGTTACATGAACTATGTATGTTCTGAGTTCCTCATTGCACCAGACGTAGGAGGAAGATCCAACATCTCATTAGATAACCTTTTTAAAAAATACAAAAAAAAGAATATTTCACCCAAGTGCGAGCCTTTTTTCACCTTTCGTCCAAGTGCGGTTCTTCTTCAACTTTATCACAAGTGCGCATCTTTTTACTTTTTTTCCCAAGCACAAGTCCTTTTTCAAATACCTTTTATCGCCCAAGCGCGAATTCTTTTTACCCTTTATCCAACATTCGTCTTTGTTGGTATAGACACTCATCTATGCGCCCAAGCCAAAACTTAACGCTTAAGTTCATCACAAACTACAAACGTATCATTTTCTCATTGCACCATGAGAATAGATAGGCATAGGATTAAAAGAAATCTTGGCGATCATAGTAATAAAAAATACAAAAAACATTTTCTTTCTCTTTTTCTCACATAATAGGTAGAAGATGGCAAGTAAACATCACGCTAACATTTGATCATAAAACTAACTAAATGGATTCTGTTGAGAACAAGAGATGTGATGAGTGTTGTAGTACCCCAAAATTTGCCCTCCCATTTTTACTCAAAAATTACTCCTAGAGGTTCTCAATTGCTCAAGTTGACTAAGGATTGACCAGGCAAATCCTCCTCCTAAGACAATGAGCCTCAAACTAGGGTTTCACTCCTCATCAAGATGTTTGGGTTCCAAGGGTCCTAAATGACTTCCATTACCCTTATATGTTCTCAAGATCATCCATGCCAAGTTTCATGCCTTACACAAGGAGTTTGCTCAGCCAACTGCTCAAATGCCTGAAAATCAACTGTATTAGGTCAAAAGTCAACTGTGGCCCAAATACAGTCAAACTTCAAGATTTTTTGGAAACATCAACATTTTGAAGTATTATCCATCATTTGATCAATTTTTGGTCATGATTCCTCAAGAAAAGCTCATAATTCATCAAAACTCAAAAGTTGTTAAATTAGGGTTTCTATAGGAAAAATCAACCAAACTTTGACCAGGCATAAATTTCTCATACTTTATCAGAAATTTCTCATCCAAGGCTTATTTTGAAGAGAATTCAATTCCATAAAACTCATCTTCAGCCCTCAAGTTCAAAAAATGCACTCATAAAAAGATATAAATTCAAACATTATAGGTCCTTGTCAAAAGCCAATAAAAACACCTTTTGTGTCAAAGCTTCTTACATGAACAAGGTAGATCCAATTAAGATGAAACCAAAAGGGTTGTTTAGAGGACATCCTAAGCTTTCTAAAAAGTCCAAGAACGCCCTCTTAGGCTCAAAATTGAGAAAGATGTGCATTGTCAAAGTTGGCCATTTTTGGAAATTTGCCCAAAGTCAACATTGATCAAAATTGATTTTCTTTTCCAAATGGACCCATGTTTTCTTGTTTGAAACTTGTTCCTAAGAGGACCCACGACCCCTGAACTTATCCACCTATTAATTTATTTATTTATTTATTTATTTTTAATTTTCATTCATTTAAATCAAAATAAATCATTTAAAATAATGGAATAATGAAATAAAATCAAAGATTGGATTTTATGAGCACATTATGAGTCCATGAACAGCTAGCAAATCATCCAAATCATGCAAGGGCTATTTGGATTGGGAAAAAAAATCATGATTTGGTCTATTTTAGAAACAAATCATACAAGGCAAAAAATCAAATCAAATTTCAATAATTTGCAAAGATATAATCTGTTTTTGTTGACCTAATTCGTTCTCTTATATGTCCACAACATTCCCAGAGCAAAAAAACTAGGTTTGGCTGTGTGGATTGAGAGAAGAAAACTCAAATTTTGACAAATAAAGAGGCAACCAAATTTTTCTCTACAAGGCGATTCAAGGTGTTTCAAGGCCAGCAATCCATTCCTGGAAACCTCCTGAAGCTAACAGCATCACTTGCACGCATCAACACCTTCAGAAATCACACGTACCAGTACCACAGTTTGCTCATATTCTTGAAATTGATTTTTGCAATTCACACATGATAAATGATTTATGAGTATTCATGTTTGTAACATCCTTTAGAATCTGTTTGCATATTTAATTACGTGTTTTGATGCATGTGTGACGAAATGCCATTGTTAGGGTTTAGAGTTGTTTTTTAGGGCTTTGCGTTTTAGGCAAAATCAGGGCCAAAGATGGATATCATTGCATTCAGGAGATCAAACCTAGTTGATCTGTGTAATTGGATTTGATTTATGTTGCTTGGATATAATTTTTGAGGATTGCAGGTTTATAGCAATGGACACGACTGTAGGTAAAAGTCCAGTACCTAAAACGACGATCATGCGTAGAAGATGAAGGTGTGTCAATACCTGAGTAGGTGGTTTGAATCTCGCGCGTTTTTCTTATCAGATTGACTCATTGTTGAATATATTATTTGTTGTTTGTTTATATCAATGAATAGCAAGTTGGCTCAGTGGCAAAGGGAAAGGGTTTCCAGACGCGCGTGTGTGGGAGGTAAGGTGTTCGACCCCTGCCTCCTGCATATTATTTTTCTCACAATTCCTTTGTAGATCCAGTAATGTTATTCCAAACGCGCTCACGGTGCACCTCAATATCTCCTGCCTTGGATCATCCAGTGATCAGATCTAAACATCCAGCAAAAGTAGCGCATGGTGAACCTCCAGATGGGATCCTCAATGGATCACATGCCAGCCTTGGGCAACCTATTCTGGGCCTGAAAATTCCAATTCATAGCTCCCATATTACTATTCCACCAGGCCCAATTTAATTCTTTTTAAATTTCTTTTATTTGTTTTAATTATTTGTTTTAATTATTTTTACAAAAATCATTTTTTAATTAAATTAAAAAATCACAAAAGTCACAAATAGTTAGAATTAGTTTTTTTTTATATACAAAATTTTAATTGCATTAATTAATTAGATTAATTAGGATAACTTAAATTCTTTTTCATAATTAAAATTAATTAGAAATTATGTTGATTTGCAAAATTAATTATTTTCTCCCAAAAATAAAATAAAAAATACTTTTCTCTATTTCCTAATTAAATATCTTTGAATTTAGTTTTAGTTCCGTATTTAATTTTGTCGCGTGCATTTATTTCATTATTTTTCTAATTAATGTAATTGCTCCTGGTGTGTAATAATTTAATTAGGTTTAAATTTATGCATCTAATTATGTAACTTCCCCAAGGCCTTCTAATAGTTTAGAAACCCTTATCTTTCTGCAATTTATTTTCCGCATGATAGACTACTTAAATGAATGGCTAATATGATTATATGGAAAAATAACGATTAAATGAACATAGAAAACCCTAATTGTGCAAAGATAAATAAACTGAAAAACAAACACTTGCACATGCTCAAACCTAGGGTTTGCCCCACTTTGGTTGCCTTCGGTAAACGATCATGAAGTATAGGGAATCTTAGTGGTTGTCCTCTAGTCCCAAAAGATAAAAGATAACCCATTCAAATGTTGCCTCGGAAAGATCTTTAGGACTCTAGGGTAATTACTAAGGTTTACTAACCATTGCTTTAGTGATCGTAATTGTCCCTTTCGTCCCTTACAATTGTCCCTTGAACTCCAACGATGGAGATACCTACTCCTTAATAGTAGGATAGCGCTGTCTAAAGGAAATAAGAAAATGAACAGACTTTTTTTCGAGTAGGTAAAAACTTTTAGGTACTTGCTCAAAACAACAAATTTTTACACATACACTTTCAAACAAGCTTTTCCAACCAAAGTTTTCAAAAACATTTTATCACACCCTTGAGGATTGATACAAGGGTTACCATAAAGTGAAACGCCGCAGTAAGGCAAATTTTCAAAGCTTTTTTCAAAACACACACAAAAGCAATTTAAGAATGAGCAAGTACCTAAGAGCTCGTAGATAACTACGGATGGAAAGGGTGCTAACACCTTCCCTTTCTATAATCTACCCCCCGTAATCCGAAACATATCGAAAAAGGTTTTTTCTATTCTTTTTCCTTTTCCTTTGTTGGATGAGATAAAAGTCGATGGCGACTCTTTCTTACCGTGACATTTGTGAACAAAAAAATGCAAAACCAGTATAACAGTCGGTTCTGCCACCGTATCACAGAACTGGTGACTCTGTTGGGGACAAATAAAAAGTGGGGTTTACCTTAGGATCTAGGTCATTTTAATTGCTTCTTTGGCTTGTCTTGTTTGATTTATCTTTAAGGGTATATGTTTGGGTTGTTTGGATCCTAAACTCGAATCGGGGAATTCCTTTTAGGTAAGTAGTAATAAACTGTGAGGGAGCTGTGCGGGGTATACCGACACGGTTGAAATAGTAGCTAAGTTGATGTGATACTTTGGTGTGTACCGCTATCCCTTGAGTAATCAAGGAGAATACGGAGCCGTTACATGGTATCATAAAGCGTCAACTGACCTTAGCACCTTAATTGACCAACTTGGCTTTTAGGACGTAGTGAGATAGTCGTCTTTGGTGTAAACCCAAATTCGGTTGATACTCGATGCTACACTCATTGAGGTTTGACTCTTGAGTTTTGTTTGGTGGCAAGTCAATTGTCTATCGGAACAGAATTTGGGGGAAATATCGGTGATATTGAGATCCCTTAGAACTCGGTTACTATATTTAGGACAGGTTGAACCAACCCAACTTCAAGAGGGTATACCTGAAAATCCATGCAAGCCTTAAACCTAAGGTCTCTGTGTGATTTGCTTGTGTGTGTTATATCTGCTATATCTGACCATAATCATGACATCATAACATAGCATATCATATTAACCATTTCAAGGATTCTTAGGGTTTATTTTTGTCTTGTTTTGTAGGACATGGCCCTCGCCCGCAGATTCACTATCCACGTGAGTCTGGTAAAGGTACCTCCTCAGCTTAAGGAATTGGTATCAAGGGTTCCTGAAAGCTCTCCCTTCACCGAAAGACATGGTTGACTTCTCATCTTGGTCACCTCAAATCCTGACGAAGAAATGTTAAAAGTGCTCTTTCAGTTCTTTGACCCTCTACATCAGTGTTTCACTTTTCCAGATTACCAGTTAGTGCCTACTATAGAGGAGTTTTCTCAGTTACTAGGGGTGCCTATCCTTGACAAGGTACCTTTCAATGGTATGGAAAGAGACCCTAAACCTGAAGATATGGCTAAAGCTCTATCCTTACAATGGGCTGACGTAGTGGCAAATTGGGAAACCAAGAGAGGTGTAAAGGGTTTTTTGGCTAAGTTCTTGTTTGAGAAAGCTCATCATTTTTGGGATACCCTGGACCTACAAGATTTTGAAGAGTTGTTAGCCCTTCTCATCTATGGGTTAGTACTGTTTCCTAATCTGGACCAGCTCATAGACGTGAATGTGGTTAAGGTTTTCTTGTCACGCAATACGGTACCTACTATGCTTGGAGATATCCTACATTCTCTGCATACTCGTGCTATAAAGAGAAGAGGGACCCTTCTGTGTTGCACTCCTCTTTTGTCTAGGTGGTTTATTTCGCACCTACCCTGATCCGTCTTCAAGAATGAACAGAGTTTGAGATGGTCCTATAGGCTAATGACTCTTACACATTCAGGTATTCATTGGTGTCCTCGATCCTCGGAGAATGTTACCATCATTGATCGATGCAGAGAATTCCCTAATGTCCATCTCTTAGGCATTTGAGGAGGAATCACTTACAATCCTTGCTTGGCACTACGACAATTTAGATATGCGAGAAGGGATGATCCTTATGATACACTTATCCAAGGAATCGTCTTCGACTACGAGAATGATGCTTAGGGTTACCGTAAAAGGTTCATGCGAGCTTGGGGCATGGTACATAAAGTTGATAGTAAGACACTGGGGCACAAGAATTACATCCCCCTTGAGCCTTATCTCAAATGGGTACGAGCCTGTGCCCAAAGTCTTATGATGCCTTACCCCACCATCCTACCTATGATTATGGCATCAGTTGCTGAAGGAGACACTTCTTATCTTATTCTTCATCCTGACATGCCAACTGATCATGAGGAGTTACAAAAATCCTGGATCCAACTCAAAGAGGAACGGGATACGTTTGAAACTCAATTCTACGCCAGCAAGGAGAAGGTCCTGGAACTCACTAGGCTACTTCATAAAGAGAGGAATATAAACGCCTACGTTGCACCAAAGAGGATGCGCTCATGGGAGACCTAATTTTCTTTTTGCTTTAAAGTTGTGTTTTGACTGTAAGCCTAAAGGGAACCCTTTGTAACAATTCGAACTTATTAATACAATTAACGTGTGTTTCTTTTGGTTAAAAAAATTTGAGCCTTTAAGAGTCCTTGAAATCATTGCATACGCATATCATCCATGACATTGCATAAACAGGTTTAATAACAGGTTTCTCATCTTCTACGCTGTTTATTTCAGCAAAAATGTCTTCTGAACAAAGTATCAAGGACCTCCAGGCACAAAATGCCCAATTTCAGCAAACGTTCGTAGCCTTGGCTAAGGGGCAGGAAGATCTGAAGACCCTTATTCTGAAATAGAAGAAGAAGAAGAAGAAGATCGCTGGTGTCCTGAATCTGGGCAGAAGATTCAAGGGACCGTTGAAGCAATTGGTTGATTTGACCTCCTCATCCAAAGAAGGGGAGAATCAAGAGGGAGAGACAAGGGAGGAGTACCCTAGCCCTAAGGTTTCTGATAATGACACATATTACAATGATGAATAGTATCCTTCTGTTGAGGATAGATACAAACAGTTAGAGGATCGTCTGAGCATAATGGAGATCCAAAGAGTACCGGGGCTGGATTTTGAAGAGATGGGTTTGGTATCCGGGGTCGTCATCCCACCAAAGTTCAAGGTCCCCACATTCACTAAGTACGACAATGTCTCCTGCCCTAAGTTACATTTAAGATCCTATGTCAGGAAGATCCAGCCTCACACTGCTGACCGAAAGTTATGGGTCCATTTCTTTCAAGAAAGTTTGGCCGGCACTCAACTGGATTGGTTCTATCAGTTAGAAGGAACCAACACCCATACCTGGGAAGACTTAGCTACTACTTTCTACAAGCAGTACCAATACAATGCTGACCTGGCACCAACTCGAGTGCAACTGTAGAATATGTCCATGGGCTCGAAATAAGGGTTCAAGGAATATGCACAAAAATGGAGAGGTCTAGCTGGCAGAGTACAACCTCCTCTGACTGATCGCGAAATGGTAGACATGTTCATGGGCACTCTGACAGGACCATTCTTCAATTTTCTAATTGGGAGTTCCTCATCTGGGTTCACGGAGATGGTTCTGACAGGGGAGTGGATCAAAAATGGTATCAGGAGCGAAAAGATCCTGACGGCTTCATCTTCTAATGCTGAGAAGAAACCATTTGGTGGTAAGAGGGAAGCAAATGCTTTGCACGGCCAGAAGGTGCGTAATAAGGCATATTACCACCAATCTATGGGGGAAGTGCTGGTCTCTAATTCGGCACGCACACAACAAGCGCAACAATGGAACAATCAGCCAAGGGTAGAAAGACCTCAAAGGCAGTTTACCCAAATTAACATGCCACTGTCACAAGCATTATAACACATGTTGAAGATGAATCTGATTATGGTGATAGACCATCATCCAAACCCTAAGACTTCCTCTCCTAACTACAATTCGGATGCAAGGTATGCTTATCATTCTGGCAGCCCGGGGCACGATACTAACAATTGTTGGGCGCTGAAATACAAGATTCAGAATATGATTGACGCCAAGGAGATTTAATTCGACCCTCCTGAGACTCCCAACTTGATCACTGCTCCCATGCCAAATCATGGCTAGGATTGAAAGCATTTTTGTTCATTCGAATTCTCAAGTTATATTTTCTTTGTTTATTCGAACAATTATTGTCATGTAAAAGCTTTGTTATTTCATTAATGCATTACACATGTTTGTCCTGAATTAATTTGTTTTCATTATGCTTAAACTACTTTATACTTCTTTTTCGTGATATTCAACTCTCGATTAAAAGATTTAAGCCTTAGAGGGAGGATGACGAAAATGATACCACAATCTCTACAATATTCTTTTGAGCAGACCCCACTGACGATGCACATGCGTTGTTTCAAATCCTAAACAGTGGAGTTATAAGGAAGATAATCCCTAGTTAACCCCTTTGAGCCAAAGAAGTATGATTTTTTTTATTTTCACACAAATTAAAACCCTTAATCATAATCGGGGGCAGGGTAGTTTTCTCAGTTAATTTAGAGGTGCATTCAATCGCAATCTTCCGCTTCGCACACAATGAATGGCCTCGAAGATGTCCTTCCGAATCAAAAGATGGTGATGGTTCTGTATAATCATCAAAGCAGGCAGTCATTATTTTGCAAAAGAAAAGCTCGTCAAGTCAAAACCCGTGAAAGGGACTTAAAAAAAACTGGGGCATCCTGCTGACTGTAATCATAAAAAGAAACAGTTCAGGAAAAAGAAGGGATAACAAAATCAAAAAAGAAAGAGGTCCTACAAATCCTCAACAGAAATAATATTACAAAAATGATTACCTCTTCCAAATAAACTGTCAGTATCCAAATCTTCACCGGAACATCAAGGACAAGATACCAGACTCAATTAAGATCTGAACGCACAATTAACTGAGCATAGGGCTGAAGAATATCACGAAGAACGGGTGGGTACACATAAATTTTAAGCCTTTATCCTTTGTTTCTTAAACCTTGAACCAGGCCACGTTATAACCCTTAAAAGTCCTAGCTGAAGCATGGGTTAGTTTGAGAGCATACTGTTACAAAGGTATCCTGACTCCTGTAGGACCTGTTACGAATCCTGAGTTGATATCACATTCTTGCAAATTTTGTTTTACTACACAAAACACATTTTCAAAAAAAAATTTCAAGACAGACATGAGTTTTGCATTCTTTAAATGACATTGTTTGCACATGACTAATTGTTTGACAACAGAGAAGTCCGTAGAATAGATATTCAATGAACATACATCCTCTCAATGGACAGAATCACCTCAGCGGGAAAGACACTTCCAATAACAGGTCTTCCATAAGCAAGGGGCATGACATGATGTCTAACACACCTGGGGCAGTCTCTCCAAAGGTGCCAAATAACCAGGGGCAGATCTCTATCTGAATCACTTGGGGAATTACGCACGCATTCCAGCAACAAATTATGTGCCATCAAGGAAACATTTTTGACAGTGCCACAACACAACACTATGGGCAATGACAACTCCCTACATCCCGAGGGCGTGGACATAGTCGGAAAATACTACGCATGAAAAAGACCCGCTAGGTTGACTGGCCTAGGTAAAAATAAGGGCATCCCGACGAACCAAAAGGGTTCGGGCAAAAATTAAGGATTAAAGCACATGACTACGTCCCGTCATCTCGTCACTTAGAAGGTTTATTATCCTGATCAGCATTTACCAAGCACCCCAGGAATTGGAATTCCACTCAACCATCCACAAAGTCTCTACAGGCACTTTCTCCATCAGGTACAGGGGCAAAAACTAAAAAAAAATGTGTCCAGTCCGACAATTACTCTGTTCAGCATGGGCAGAGATAATGTTGAAAAAAGTTCACCATGGCATGCGTCCTGTGACATCTACGCTCCTCACAGAGTAGAGACAACTAAAGCTTTGACATCGGATCCCCCAAACAAGCCAAGTTCCTTCAGAAAATTGACATCTATGATCCCCAGCCGAGTTTTATAATCACAAGCGGTTTATAAGGTTTTCTCCCGAGCAGAGTTTATTTCTCTGAATACATAAGCTCAATCCCCAACAGAGCTTATTACTTTAGCTACAGAAGTTCACCTTCCAATAGAGTTATTCCTCCGCAGAGTTATTCTCAAGCAGAATCTCTCCCCGACAGAATATCTGTAAACAAGGAGAAAATCCCTAGCATAGTCATCTCTATTTACCATCCCCAACGGAAGTAGAAGAACCATTTTTTCTACGACGGTCAGGAATTCAGTTTCCAGTACTCTCCAGCAGCGGTCAGGGATTTCTTTTCCCAGACTCGGATATGTCATAATAGCATTTCATGTTCATACATCATGATGTGCGCACACATATTGCATACAGCATAATCTCATTTATTTTGATAACATCATCACACAATTCATTTCACGCATCGCATGTAATTAATCATGTACCTTTTCAGGAAAGATGGTTATCATCAACAATTCCCAGCAGGTCCAAGATTAGCTCCTAAAACTAAAATAGAGTAATTATCTGCGCGATCAAATGCAACTTTACACGGGTTCGTCACGAAACAATATTACACGGGTTTCTCCTAAATGCAGCTTCACACGGGTTTATCCTGAAAAATCTTACACGGGTCCCTTCTCATACATTTCCAAATGAAGTTTCACACGGACTTATCCCGAAGCAACCCTACCCAGGTTCCTTCCAAAGTTTCACACGGACTTATCCCGAAGCAACCTTACCCAGGTTCCTTCCGAAGTTTCACACGGACTTATCCCGAAGCAACCTTACCCGGGTTCCTTCCGAAGTTTCACATGGACTTATCCCGAAGCAACCTTACCTAGGCTCCTTTCGAAGTTTCACACGGACTTATCCCGAAGCAACCCTACCCAGGTTCCTTCTCGGTTCAGATGCAGTTTTACCCAAACTCATCACGAAGCAACCTTACCCAGATTCCTTCTCAGTTCAGATGCAGTTTTACCCAAACTCATCAAGAAGCAACCTTACCCAGGTTCCTTCTCGGTTCAAATGTAGTTTTACCAAAACTCAGCATGAAGCAACCTTACCCAGGTTCCTTCTCAGTTCAGATGCAATTTTATCCGAACTCATCATGAAGTAGCCCTATTATCCAGGCTTTCATTTCGAAGTAACTGTAATTGCAAGCTTCTCAAGTCATGTTTAAAGCATTAGTTTTGATGAAGACAACATGGATATCAACATTCAAAGGATGTGCAAAAAGTTTATCAATATCATATAAAACCTTGTTACAAGTCTTGAAGATTAGAAGAAGAATTATTAAAGATACAACAAATGTCAAAAGGTATAAATAATTCTTAAACTTGAATATAGATGTTCACAAGTATGCATTCATAATCATATACATATCCCACATCTTTAACAATAAGAAAACCTATGTTTGAAATCTTTTTCAAAAGGATTTTTTGAAAATAAACTTTCAGGAACCGGTTCCTACCTAACAGGGAACCGGGTTCCAAACTTGTTCAAAAAACACGTCCCTGGAATTTGTACCAAGAACCGGGTTGTACCTATAGGGGAACCGGTTCCTGCGTGTTATTTTTGAAATCTGGGTTATAACGTTCACTAAGAACTGGGTTCTGCCTGGGTCGGAACCGGTTCCCAGCGAACCAGTGCAGCTTTTCTTTTGGTTTTTGAACATATTTCAAATGGTATTCTTTCATGAATGCATTGCATCTTTTCATATCAAATGGCATGAATGAAGAGGTATTTGTGACATTATAAATGCTGCAGATTTTCAGATTTAATTTAACCTTCTTCAATTAACAATTTTCATCATTCAAATTTGCATACAAACTTTAAAGTGTTCATAAATTTTGTGAAACTTGCCATATACATTTTCATTAAGAAATCATTACAAGTTTCATACATTCATTATGAACATTTATAATCATTGCTTGAGAATTGTTTCTATCTTGAAGAAGAAGATCAATTGAAGATTGATAGTACTCTCCATCTCTTTCAAATAAATAATTGTATTACAAAAATAAAGTATTCCCTTACTATCCAGGATTGTTGGAAGTAAGTGTTGTGATTTGAAGAGGATTGTTCTTCATTCACATTAGTGTTTGTTTGGCCTTAAAGGTGTTAAGAACCTTTGGTCACCCTATAGGTTAGATAGTAAGCATAGGCTGTACAATCATTCTAACTATAGTGAAATCTCTTTCGTGTTGGAAAGGGGACTGGAGTACTCTCGGATTGTGAGGGGAACCAGGATATATCACCGTGTTCTTTACTTTTCCGCTTTTATCGCTTTCATCACCATAATCATGAAAAGATAAGATATAGTCAAAAACCTTCAAACACTTAACCACAAATTACTACAAGTATTCTCATAAAACCGAATAAATTTTTATATACCTAATTCACCCCCCCTCTTAGGCACTCTTAGACTTACAATTGGCATCAGAGCAAGTTATAGGTAACTTGTTCCTAAAGATCCAGAATGGCTTCCGCAAATCAAAATCCGGTTTTCAAAGATGGTGGTAGTAACAACAAGCCTCCATTGTTTTGTGGTGAATACTTTGACTTTTGGAAAATTCGCATGAAGGCTCATCTTGAAGCGCAAGGAGAAGAAATATGGAATGCTGTTAAGAATTGTCCATTTACTCCGGTGTATGTTGTCAATGGTGTTGGGTCATCAAAGCCTAAAGCATCATGGGATGACGATGACAAGAAAAAAGTTCTCTTTGACAAAAAGGCAATCAATATTCTCCAAAGTGCTCTTAGTATGGATGAATTTTTCCGAGTATCGGTATGTACAACGGCAAAGGAAATTTGGGATACTCTTGTAGAAACTCATGAAGGAACCGCTGAAGTTAAAAGATCAAGATTAAATACTTTGAGTCAAGAATACAAACTATTCAGAATGCAGCCCCGAGAATCAATCCTCGACTTGCAGAAAAGATTTGTACACTTGACAAATCATTTGAAAGAACTAGGTAAGACTTTAACTAATGATGAACTTAATCTTAAAGTGCTTAGATCTTTATCCAGGGAATGGCAACCAAAAGTGACAGTAATATCCGAGAAGAAGAATCTATCCACAATGACTTCTGCCACTTTGTTCGGAAAACTTCAAGAATATGAGACGGAACTTGCAAGACTCGAAAAGGATGAAATCCAAGTAAAAGACTCAAAAGACATGGCTCTGAATACAAGGATAAAAAATCATGATAGCAATCAAGAGGATGAATCCACTAGTAGTGAAGATGATGATCTTATCAAGAAGATTGAAAAGGTTCTACGAAAAGAAAGAAAAAGAGAAGCACCAACAAGGAAGGTTATATGCTTTGAATGTGGAGAAAAGGGACATGTTAAAAGTGAATGTCCTACACTTGAAAAGAAGAAGAAATATTTCAAGATAAATAAAGATAAAAAGTCAAAGAAAGCATATATAGCATGGGAAAGTTCATCTTCCGATTCCAAAAACAATCAACGTGCAAATTTAGCCTTAATGGCATCGCATCACTCCGACGATGAAGAAGAGGTTAGTAATGAATTTAATCTTTTTGATGATGATGTTCAAGGTGCTATTGATGAACTCTTGAAAGAATGCAAAAGTTTATACAAAAAGGTGTCAAACCAAGAAAAAGAACTTATAATTTGTCTAGAAAAAATGGACACCATGACTAAAGATTTTGATCTTCAAAAACAGAATTTTATAAAAGAAAAGGAAAACTTTGCATGCTCCAAGTGTGAATCAAATGACTTTCAAATTGTTCAATTGAAAAGAGTCATTGAACGATATGAAAAAGGACAAATAGGATTGGAAGGATTAGTAAGCCAACAACGTTATCCAAATGATAAAAGAGGTCTTGGTTATGTGAATTCTAAGAGACCAAGTAACAATCCCACTGTTTTTGTAAAGGCTAGTAATAGTTCCAATCCCAAGAAAGTAGAAAAGAAGCAAGTTGTTCATAATCATCAAAAGAAAAAGGCTAATGTATCTAAAAGAAAACAATTTCCTAGATACAAGAGTAACTTTGAACCTACTTGTTTTTATTGTGGTATTAAAGGCCATACACCTAATGCTTGCTATGTTAGAAACTTTAGTATGGCAAGTGGGCATTATGTGTGGGTTAAGAAAGGAACTAACTATGATGGACCCAAAGCACATTGGGTACCAAATCAAACTTAATTTGTTTTGTAGGTATGCTTGAAGACCACATACAATATTTTGTATCTTGATAGTGGTTGTTCAAAGCATATGATGGGAGACATACACTAAATTTCAAATCTAGTTCAAGTCCAAGGATTATTTCACATATGGGAAATACCTTAAAGGAAGAATTCTTGGCATTGGCAAAGTTGATACACTAACTTTCATATCCATTGAAGATGTACTTTATGTTGAAAAACAAAAGACAACTTCTAAGTACAAGTCAACTTTGTGACAAAGGCTTCAAGATCAAATTTACAAAAGATGAATGCTTGATTATTGATGAAGTCACCAATGAGGTAAAACTCAAAGGTAAAAGAATTTATGTTTCAGTACACTCTTTTTCCCCATCCTTTTTGATGTTAACAAAGGGGGAGAAGAATATGCATATGTGTTGTTTTGTTTCAAAGAAATTGCAGGCACTCACTCCAAAATTCAAAGAATCATGGACTTAGGGGGAGCATACAATTTAGGGGGAGCCTTGCATTTTCTTAACATTTTTGCTACACAAAACAACATAAACATTTCATGAATTGTTTTCAAGACTTGGTTGTCATCATCAAAAAGGGGGAGAATGTAATTGCAAGCTTCTCAAGTCATGTTTAAAGCATTAGTTTTGATGAAGACAACATGGATATCAACATTCAAAGGATGTGCAAAAAGTTTATCAATATCATATAAAACCTTGTTACAAGTCTTGAAGATTAGAAGAAGAATTATTAAAGATACAACAAATGTCAAAAGGTATAAATAATTCTTAAACTTGAATATAGATGTTAACAAATATGCATTCATAATCATATACATATCCCACATCTTTAACAATAAGAAAACCTATGTTTGAAATCTTTTTCAAAAGGATTTTTTGAAAATAAACTTTCAGGAACCGGTTCCTACCTAACAGGGAACCGGGTTCCAAACTTGTTCAAAAAACACGTCCCTGGAATTTGTACCAGGAACCGGATTGTACCTATAGGGGAACCGGTTCTTGCGTGTTATTTTTGAAATCTGGGTTATAACGTTCACTAAGAACCGGGTTCTGCCTGGGTCGGAACCGGTTCCCAGTGAACCAGTGCAGATTTTCTTTTGGTTTTGAACATATTTCAAATGGTATTCTTTCATGAATGCATTGCATCTTTTCATATCAAATGGCATGAATGAAGAGGTATTTGTGACATTATAAATGCTGCAGATTTTCAGATTTAATTTAACCTTCTTCAATTAACAATTTTCATCATTCAAATTTGCATACAAACTTTAAAGTGTTCATAAATTTTGTGAAACTTGCCATATACATTTTCATTAAGAAATCATTACAAGTTTCATACATTCATTGTGAACATTTATAATCATTGCTTGAGAATTGTTTCTATCTTGAAGAAGAAGATCAATTGAAGATTGATAGTGCTCTCCATCTCTTTCAAATAAATCATTGTATTACAAAAAGAAAGTATTCCCTTACTATCCAGGATTGTTGGAAGTAAGTGTTATGATTTGAAGAGGATTGTTCTTCATTCACATTAGTGTTTGTTTGGCCTTAAAGGTGTTAAGAACCTTTGGTCACCCTATGGGTTAGATAGTAAGCATAGGCTGTACAATCATTCTAACTATAGTGAAATCTCTTTCGTGTTGGAAAGGGGACTGGAGTACTCTCGGATTGTGAGGGGAACCAGGATATATCACCATGTTCTTTACTTTTCCGCTTTTATCGCTTTCATCACCATAATCATGAAAAGATAAGATATAGTCAAAAACCTTCAAACACTTAACCACAAATTACTACAAGTATTCTCATAAAACCGAATAAATTTTTATATACCTAATTCACCCCCCCCCCCCCCCCTCTTAGGCACTCTTAGACTTACAGTAACCCTACTATCCAGGTTCCTTCTAATAGTCTTATTATCTAGGCTTTTATCTCGAAGTAACCCTACTATCCAGGTTCCTTCTCTTTTATCTCTTGAAAACAGTTTACAACACTGTAAAACCTAAACCCGACCAGATACGGTGGATTTCACATTTCCCCAGTAAGTCGTTGTGCAGCCTGGACCCTGACCAGATAAGAAGTTCAATTCCGCCCCCTCAATCAAGAGTCAATTCCCTAGTAGAGTAATGGATAACCGAAGCTCCTAGACTCTATTTCCCAGGACATAAAGGAAGACAAGTCAATCTACATCCTCAGGTTTAAGAAGATTTAACAGGGGCATTTGTTGTACCCCAAAATTTTCCCTCCCATTTTTACTCAAAATTTACTCCTATAGGTTCTCAATTGCTCAAGTTGACTAAGGATTGACCATACAAATCCTCCTCCTAAGACAATGAGCCTCAAAGTAGGGTTTCACTCCTCATCAAGATGTTTGGGTTACAAGGGTCCTAAATTACTTCCATTGCCCTAATATGTTCTCAAGATCATCCATGCCAAGTTTCATGCCTTGCACAAGGAGTTTGCTTAGTCAACTGCTCAAATGCTTGAAAATCAACTATACTTGGTCAAAAGTCAACTGTGGCCCAAATACAGTAAAACTTCAAGATTTTTGATCAACATCAATATTTTGAAGTATTATCCATCATTTTATTAAGGTTTGATCATGATTCCTCAAGAAATTCTCCTAATTCATCAAAACTCAAAAGTTGCTAAATTAGGGTTTCTATAGGAAAAGTCAACCAAACTTTGACCAGGCATAACTTTCTCATACTTTATCATAAATTTCTCATCCAAGGCTCATTTTGAATAGAATTCAATTCCCTAAAACTCATCTTCATCCCTCAAGTTCAAAAAATGCACTCATGATAGGTCATTTTCAAAAGTCAACAAAAACACCTTTTAGGTCAAAGCTTCTTACATGAACATGGAAGATCCAATTGAGATGAAACCAAAAGGGTTGTTTAGAGGACATCCTAATATTTATAAAAAGTCAAAGAACACCCTCTTAGGGTCAAAATTGAGAGATATATGCATTGTCAAAGTTGGCCATTTTTGAAAATTTGCCCAAAGTCAACATTGATCAAAATTGATTTTTTTTTCAAATGGGCCCATGTTTTATTATTTAAAACTTGTTCCTAAGAGGACCCACGACCCCCAAACTTATCCACCTATTATTTTATTATTTTTATTATTTATTTTGATTTTTCATTCATTTAAATCAAAATAAATCATTTAAAATAATGGAATAATGAAATAAAATCAAAGATTGGATTTTATGAGCACATTATGAGTCCATGAACAACTAGCAAATTATCCAAATCGTCCAAATCGTCCAAGGGCTATTTGGATTGAAAAAAATCATGATTTGGTATATTTTAGAAATAAATCATACAAGGTAAAAATCAAATCAAATCTCTATAATTTGCAAAGATATGATATGTTTTTGTTGACCTAACTCGTTCTCTTATAAGTCCACAACATTCCCAGAGCAAAAAAACAAGGTTTGGCCGTCTGGATTGAGAGAAGGAAACTCAACTTTTGACAAACAAAGAGGCAATCAGATTGCTCTACAAGGCGATTCAAGGTGTTTCAAGGCCAGCAACCCATTCCTGGCAACCTCCTGAAGCTAACAGCATCACTTGCATGCATCAACACCTTCAGAAATCGCGCGTACCAGTACCACAATTTGCTCATATTCTTGAAATTGATTTTTGCAATTCACGCATGATAAATGATTTATGAGTATATATTCATGTTTGTATCATCATTTAGAATGTGTTTGCATATTTAATTACGTGTTTTGATTCCTGTGTGACAAAATGCCATTGTTAGGGTTTAGAGTTGTTTTTAGGGCTTTGCGTTTCAGGAAAAATCAGGGCCAAAGATGGACACCATTACATTTAGGAGATCAAACCTACTTGATCTGTGTAATTGAATTTGATTTATGTTGCATGGATATGATTTTTGAGGATTGCGAGTTTATAGCAATGGACACGACCGTAGGTAAAATTCCAGTACCTAAAACGATGGCCATGCGTAGAAGATGAAGGTGTGTAAATACCTGAGTGGGTGGTATGAATCTCGCGCGTTTTTCTTATCAGATTGACTCATTGTTAAATATATTATTTGTTGTTTGTTTATATCAATGAATAGCAAGCTGGCTCAGTGGCCAAGGGAAAGGGTTTCTAGACGCGCGTGTGTGGGAGGTCAGGGGTTCGACCCCTGCCTCCTGCATATTATTTTTCTCACAATTCCTTTGCAGATCCAGTAATGCCATTCCAAACGCGCTCATGGTGAACCTCAACATCTCCTGCCTTGGATCATCCAGTGATCAGATCTAAACATCCAGCAAAAGCAGCGCATGGTGAACCTCCAGAGGGGATCCTCACTAGATCACACGCCAGCCTTAGGCCAGCTATTCTGGGCCTGAAAATTCCAATTCACACCTCCCAGATTACTATTTCACCAGGCCCAATTTAATTCTTTTTAAATTTCTATTATTTTTTTTAATTATTTGTTTTAATTATTTTTACAAAAATCATTTTTTAATTAAATCAAAAAATCACAAAAGTCACAAAAAGTTAGAATTAGTTTTTTTTATATAAAAAATTTTAATTGCATTAATTAATTAGATTGATTAAGATAAGTTAAATTCTTTTTCATAATTAAAATTAATTAGAAATTAGGTTGATTTGCAAAATTAATTATTTTCTCTCAAATTTTTTTTTCTATTTACTAATTAAATATCTTTGAATTTAATTTTAGTAACGTATTTAATTTTGTCGCGCGCATTTATTTCATTATTTTTCTAATTAATGTAATTGCTCCTGGTGTATAATAATTTAATTAGGTTTAAATTTCTGCATCTAATTATGTAACTGCCCCAATGCCTTGCGATAGTTTAGGAACCCTTATCTTTCTGCAATTTATTTTTCGCACGATAAACTGCTTAGATGAATGGCTAATAGGATTGTATGGAAAGATAACGATTAAATGAACATAGAAAACCCTAATTGTGCAAAAATAAATAAATTGAAAAATAAACACTTGCACATGCTCACTCCTAGGGTTTGCCCCACTTCGGTTGCCTTCGGTAAACGATCATGAAGTATAGGGAATCTTAGTGGTTGTCCTCTAGTCCCAAAAGATAAAAAATGACCCATTCGAATGTTGCCTCAGAAAGATCTTTAGGACTCTAGGATAATTACTAAGATTTCCTAACCATTGCTTTAGTGATCGTAATTGTCCCTTTCGTCCCTTACAATTGTCCCTTGAACTCCAACGATGGAGCTACCTACTCCTTAATAGTAGGATAGCGTTGTCTAAAAGAAATAAGAAAATGAACAGACTTTTTTTCGAGTAGGTAGAAACTTTTAGGTACTTGCTCAAAACAATAAATTTTTACACATACACTTTCAAACAAGCTTTTCAAACTAAAGTTTTCAAAAACATTTTATCACACCCTTGAGGACTGATACAAGGGTTACCATTAAGTGAAACGCCGCACTAAGACAAATTTTCAAAGCTTTTTTCAAAACATACACAAAAGCAATTTAAGAATGAGCAAGTACCTAAGAGCCCGTAGATAACTACAGATAGAAAGGGTGCTAACACATTCCCTTTCTATAATCCACCCCCCGTATTGAGAAACATCTCGAAAAATGTTTTTTCTGTTCTTTTTCTTTTTCCTTTGTTGGATGAAATAAAAGTCGGTGGCGACTCTTGCTTACCGCGACATTTGCGAATAAAAAAATATAAAACCAGTATAACAGTCGGTTCTGCCACCGTATCACAAGTGTTAATAACATAGCTGACTCTCAAACCCTAATTTGATTGTGATGATCATCATCATTCTTTATAGGTTGTCTCGATATTTTCTCATTCTTTTGGAATAAATTAAGTTCGATGGTGACTTTATTATATTTCAGGCGTGCAATGAACTGAAGTATTTTTCAGGCCATGACAGTAGTCCCTAGCAAAATTTTAATCTTCAGATTGCAAGGGTTAACCCCTAGCAAAATTTGATTGTTAGGTTAAATCAACGTTCATTGTATCAGGGTGATTAATGAATGGTTTGTTGTTGTCACAAATTTGCTAGGGGCTACCCCTCACAAATGTTGCTATTAATTAAACACGCTTCACTTCTTCTTCTCCACTTATCCAGGAACTCTTCTACCTCCCACTCATTTTCTCCCTTATTTTTAACTCATTTAAATCATACCTTCAAACATTCCTCAATATTTTCGAATTTTGCTTCAAAATCTTCAAGATTTTAATCATTTTAAGATAAATATCCATGTTTATCTATAATTTTAGATTTCTTTTCATTTTACAGTAACTTAATACAATTTTTTTGTTCACTTTATTTATCTAAAGATGTCAATTTGTTCATCTAAAGGAGCTTTAAATTTAAACTTTGTATCTGGTGTTGATTTTTCTCCATTTAAGGTACTTTTAAAAAAAAAATTGGATATATTTAGTGTTGTTGTTGGTTGATATTATAAAAATGTGTAAAAAAATTTAAAGTTTCAAAAATTAAAATTAATATTTTCATAATATTGTCAAACAACTTTAATTAATTAATTTTTTTAGTAATATATATGTTTATAAGTATATATATATTTTAAAAGTATATTTTTTTAAAAATATATATTTATTTAGAAAACATAAGTGTATATATTTAAAAACATAAGTGT
Organism: Vicia faba; assembly: GCA_948472305.1. NCBI lineage: Eukaryota > Viridiplantae > Streptophyta > Magnoliopsida > Fabales > Fabaceae > Vicia > Vicia faba. The sequence goes on from OX451741.1 coordinate 186,048,373, forward strand.
ATTTATTTAGAAAACATAAGTGTATATATATATCAATTTTGACACCAAATCCTACTTTTTTTATTACTATTAATTTAAAGATTAAGATAAATTTTCTTATAAAACTCATGTGTTAGTTTTAAGTGTTTAACCTTTAGATTAATAATAATATACGAGTAGAATTTGGTGAATATGTTTTAAGTGAATATATTAAATCAATTTTAACTTCTCATAAATTCCTAACATAGACAGGCAAATAAATACATTACAAAAAATGGAACGAGAAAAGTTTAATGAGTTGGATTAATGGTGTCATTGAACGACCTACATATTTGGTAACTATCATAACTGTGATACAATACAAAGTGTACACCTAAATATATGTCCTTATAAGGTTACTCATGAAACATAAATAAGTAATGGGGCCATAATTTAGGGCATAAAATAAAACAATTGACACTTTCATTGAACTTAACCAACCTTCTAACAAACAGCAACCGCCAGATTTCCCTGTTTCTCAACACGTTAATATGTTTGACTTAATTGCTGACAATGTTAGAACATCTATTGCTTTAACTCTTGTTGGTCAACTACAAACTTTTGTCCTTTCTAATTTAATTAAGAAAACTAAACAATTTCTCTTCTTTTTTTTTAAGATTTTCTAAAAAGCAATTTGTAGTAAATGGATTATCTGTGTTAATTAAAAACAAATAAATAAGTTCTTGAATGATGTTATCTTTCAATTTCATTTAAGTATTAAACAAAAGTGCACTGTCGTTTTCTTAAAATAATTAAAGTCACATCAATATAAATTATTTTTTAAACAAAAGCGCAAAATACCTTTAGAATATGTAAAAAAAAAAATTAAAAAAAATACTTACAATAATGGACTACACCAAAAACTTTAAAGATTAACTTAAGGTGAGAAGTCATTGTCTATTTCTATTAAAGTCAATAGTTACATTTGTATGTATATCATCACATCAAATGTTGTTGGTAGAAGTTAAACTTATATTTGTTAATTTGTTGTGTTGTATCTTAATTTTTGATTTAAGATTTCATTTTTTTTTTATCGTTTAGAAATTATATCATTTACATATGCATTATTAATTTTATGAAAATGTAAAAGTTTTGTCTTGTTGTGTTTGTTTTTTATACAAGATAGATATGTTGGAGTAAGAGGTCTTCAATTGTGCATCACTCAAGACTTCATCATATCATCATCTTATAAATCTCGTGGATATCTTGGCATGTTAAAGATTGCATCATGATCACAAGATTCTATTGAAATTGAAAGATTTGAATTCATCTGAAAAAATCAACTGCCTAAAGTCAAACTTTAACTTTTGAGATTTTGACTAAATATGGACTCCCCAAGTTAAATTTCTTTAAAATGTGATTGATGTTTAAATTTGATCAAGGAAAACCACAAAATTGGAGATTACTTGTAAAAAAGGGAAAGTTGAAAATATTGAAAATTTCACTAAAAATCAAAAAATCCATGTTCAAATGCACTACTTTGCAAGCTTGTAACCTCTTCATTAAACCACCACAAATTCGTGACTTCATTAACCCCACACTTAGAGAAAATTTTCCAGCATCCTGACCTTGTCAAGTAGCTGACTTTATGGTCATTTTTTCCATGATCCCAATTGATTTCAAGAAAAGTGATCATCATGAAAGTTGTAGCGAATGTTTCAAGCTTTCCAAAATGTCCAAGAGCACAAATTTATCATGCTCGAGCAGCAAGTTACGAAGCCACCAAGTAGCCATAATAACAAGATTTGCATGATCAAAATTTCATGCACAATTTTATGCCCAACCTCGTGATCCACCAAATCTTGCATTGATACCTCTAAATCTCAAAGTTTCTGATGTTTTGACCACTTTAACACTACATTATTCAATGAATTCATACATTGTCCAAATCCTACACCATACGGAGATTAAAACCATAAAGTGAATTTTTCTAAAATCTTCAAAAATCTTGCTTTTGTTCTTGAGCCTTACAAACTGAATTTGTATCTAATCATACTCTACCTAAATCATCTCAAACACTTTATCAAAAAGCATCCAAGAGGATCATATCATTTTTGCTCCTTTACCCATAAGTTACAATGCATTCTTTGTCACTTTTGTTTGAATTTGGGCTAAACCAAGCTCTCTAATGTTTGTATTGATCCAAAACATCTCCATAAGCTCATTGCATCCACTATAAATAGAGGTCCAAGCCTCAAGTCTCAATACACCAAGTTTTCATACAAAAACAACCATTGTTGCATCCTTCAACCTCAAACACCAAATTCTCAATCATTGCAAGTTATTTGCAAACAAATAACCCAAAAACTTTTCATACATCAAATACAACTCATCCATAACCTCTTTGCATACCTATAACCACTTCATCACTACAATCGCTTCCAAAATTTGAAGCTTGCACATTGACTTAGGTAGAGAGTTTTGGTAAAATTCAAAGCAAAGTAATCACATCAATAGTTCCAGGGAAGTTCAAAGAAGCTAGTAGGATCATCATTTTGCTGCTGGAATATCATTTAAAGGGGCTACAGACTCACTGTATTTAATAAATTTTCTTAACTTTGAATTCATAGTTTGAGCTATCATTTTCATTCATTTTTGATACATTTATGTTCATATGATTGGTGTGATCTGAAGCCTTATGAAAATAGGCATTGGTTGAGCTTATATGACATTTAATTTAACTTTGAAAAATGTTAGGTTTGCTGGTTTTATCAAAAATTCATGAGTTACAGTTCGTATTAATTTATGATGTTTACATTTTTGAAATCCTTGTGAAAATCTGAGCAACTTTGATGTTTACACTTTAATATTTGGTTGAGAAATGAGAAAGTTGTCATTTTCGAAAATTTGAGGTTGAAGATGATGTAATTTTAAAAACCTGAAATTTGAAATTTTCGTATAGGAAATCGATTTTCCATTTCGGGATAATCGATTTCCACAACTAAATTTTATTTTTATGCGCTTCTATTTTTTATCTACAGTGAAGGAGAAATCGATTTCATGAGCTAATTTTTATTTTCTTGCTTATTTTCTTTACTTTTTGGGTTTATCTTCTTTATTTATTTTAATTTTCCTTTCTTGATTTATTTATGTCAAATAGTATTAAAAAAACATCAAAAATATTTTATTATTTTTATTAATCATGTCTTGATTTTATTTTGTTTAAGTATTGAAAAATTAAAAAAAGTAGTTTGTGTTAGTTTGATTAAATCTTGGTATTTTCTTGTTACACTTTTGTGAACTTTTTAGACTTTTTAAAAGCCATATTACCTTTGTGATTTTGTTCTCACCCCTTTGTGATGTGTGTTTTCCCTTTTATTAATGCTAAGTGTTTATATTTCATTTGTGTTAATACTTGTGCCAAATCCAAAGAAAAGGGATAGTTTTGTTGACTTTATAAGTCATGTGCATATACATTTCCTTAAGTGTACCCCTTATATGTTTACCCTATGTATCCATATGTACTCTAAAATCTTTCGTACTTAAACACTAAAAACTAATTTTGAAACTGGAACCACTTTCATATAAAAATCTTGACTTTGTGTTATTGTATTTTTAAACTTTCGTCTTTAATAAATGCTTCAATACACTTAAGCATATCAAAACAATTTCAAAAGACTAAAAGTGATTCAACCTCACTCAAATCGTTTTGCCACTTGCATTTTCAATTTAAAACCTTTTCTCAAAGAGATTAGCTATAAATCCTCTTCATAGTTTATATATAATTCTTCTATCCCCATAGTAATTATTGACGTAAATGTTGATTCTTTCCGCATAAGGAAATTAGTGGCGACTTGTTGATCTTATATCTAAGTTAGTAGCCCTTCCTTTATAATGATGCAAGATCTATATTGTAATACTTATGGTGGTAATAGTTCAACATTCTCCTTAAGATAATGAAATGTCTCTTCTCCTAAAATTAACCACAACAAACCACTTTGTTATTTTTACCATGAACTACGAGGTTTTGATCATTCATTGGTACGTAGTATAAGACTATGTCTTTTCAAACAAAAATATAATAAAATATATTTCTTTTCTCATCTCCACACTCATTTAGAAAATAAATAATTTTAACCAAAATCATATATTATAAGAGGTTCCTATATAGTATTATAGATACATAGAGTGTTAATATCTTCACTGCTATGGAAAACCCATTTCACAATGATTGGAAAACACATATAATCATGTGGGTCAAGGCGTTGTTGTGTAGAGTGTGGTTGTATATGCGACACTTATAATCACGGGTCCATGAACCATTGTGGTAAAAAATTTATCACAATGGTTGACGTAAACAACCGTTGTAATAATTATAGTGGCATGGGTTCGATACCCAACTACAACCAAAATTAAAGCGCTTAAAAATAATATTTCATCACGGTTAAACGTTTCAACCAATGTGGTATATGTAAGAGTTTATTATAAAATATAGGATTGCTTGTTTTTCTCTGCCCCTCATTAACCATATACAACCATTCAAATATATTTTTGAGACAATAATCAGAAAAGTTAAGTTATTCTTGAAAAACAACTTAAAAGATCCAATATTTTCCGAATTGCAAGCATCCTATAAATCACGATTACCTCTTTTAGCCTATAGGATTTGATTAAATCCCAAATTCTTTAAAGTAATATTGATAAATGGATGTCAGTCTAAGTCTTTCACATAAAATTTGATTTCCTCTTCTTTTCAATTTTATTTTTTAAACATCAAGATTTGTGTGAAAGATCCAGACTAACATCTATTTATCAACATTGTTTTGAAGAATTTGTGACATTGAATAAAATTCTATATGCTAAAGAGGGAATTAGATCTACAAGATGCATGCAATTCGAAAAAACATTGGATCGTCTAAGTTTATTTTCAAGAATAACATAATTTTTTAAATTATTATCTTAAAAATCTTTTTAAATGAATGTGATTTCAATGGGGGGTTAGTGAAACAAACAATCATATATAATATAACAAACTCACTAACAATATTTATCAACAAAAGTATCGAATTAATTTACGTAGAATGGGAGAACTGAACAACTAACCATTGCTACCACCATCATCATCACCATATGAGGTTCATCTAGTTTGTGAAGCCATGAAAAAATTATAAGATGAATGAAGTTAACACAATAGCTTCGTAATTCTTATATTTCTTTTCATAACTTCTAAAACTAGACGAAGTTTACTGTTGTTGTTGTTGTTGTTGTTTCTTCATTCACTTTTCTTGAGTCCTACAAACACCATGAAAATTATCAACATGTGAAACCGCGAACCTATTTGTCAACAACACAAAATGCAACAACAACATAGAACAACATACAACAATAAAAGAGCCAAAAACTATCTAACAAGAATAAATTCATAGGAAAACCAAGTGAAACATAACAAAAACATACACGAAAACGAGAGAATAAGGAAAAAGAAGAATATCTTTATGTATGAAGAACAAGATTGACGTCTATATTGTAGAATAAGAATGCTAATGATGAAGAAGAAGAGAAAAATAGATTCTAGGATTTTGTTGTGATAGTTACGACGCTACTGTGAAAGAGTGAGAGTTAATTCGCTTAAATATAAATATACTCACAACGGTTGATGTTTCCACTCGTGGTTGTAACCCGTTATTTAATATATATATATATATATATATATATATATATATATATATATATATAATAGAAAAAATGCGTCTTAATGTTAAATGAATAATATATTTGAGGGCACTGAGTTTCGAATCTAAGAAAACATAGATTCTATAATTGCGATTCTGGCTATAACCGTTATTATATGTTAACAATTTTTAATAAAAAAATAAAATAAAATGTTAGCGTCGTGGGTTTAGAGATGTCACCACCATGTTGTAAGAACCATCGTAAATTGGGTGTTGTTGTTTGCGTGTTTTGTAATAGTGTTTTCATTTGTATAATCAACCTTCGTGTCTTAGATCTCTTCTTTTTTCTTTACTTCTACTCTTTACTTCTTGCATTACATATTGAATAATAGGATTTCGATCTTTCCTCTTTTTGTTAAAAACAATAAATTTGGTGGTGACTTCTTAAAATTTTTGTGAGTCAATTTTTTTAATAGTTTAATCTCCTCGAGTTTTCACCGGGACCATTTACACTATGATTGCTCTCTTTGTAGGTATAGGTATAAGTGGTCATAAAGTATTTTGAATACATTAGAAACTTACAATTATCCTATCTATTTCTTAGACACCGAGATGAAAAACCACAATTTAAATAAATAATAGACCACATTTTTTTAACGCTTTAACGAGTTTTTGGATTTTTGTTGAAAATCCCTTATTTTCTTTATGTTACGGTTTCAAAAGTGGGGGTATAACATCACTATCGTCTATTCCTTTTATGCTACAAATTTGAAAATGTGACTATCTCTTATTTAAAAGACAACAATGCGGGCTATTGTTAAAGGGTGTGTTTGTTTTATGGTTGAAAATTTTATTCTTTAAAATGATATTTTTAGAATTATTATTCTTGAGAATATTATTCTAATCTATATGTTTGATAAGGATTTAGGTTCTTAAGAATAATTATAAAATTTGTTTAATTTTAAATTATAAAAAAATTAATAATAATAGTAAATAGGAGTGATAGTAGAAATATTTTATTCCCACCCTTTATACTTTTGAATAAGAATACAGAATCCATGAGTAAATAATATTTCTTGGAATAAAAAATTCTTTAGAATAATTTTTTAAAACTTGAATTAAACATGAGAATATTATATTCCCATTATCACATTCTTAGGAATAATTTTTATAACCTTAAAACAAACACATCCAAAGACTACATTTTTTATTTTAAATTTTTTAAAAATTTAAATTTAAATAGAGAGATCAAATCCCTCTTTGAAGCGGTCTAATTTGTTTTTTATTGTTAACCATTTCCTTGAAGCGGTCTAATTTATTTTTTAATTTTTAATTTTATTAATCAATAAAACTTTAATAAGAATGATAAAAAAGTTTAAATAAGCATTGCCTTCATTTTTAGGTGAATATAATTATATTATGAAAATTATATAAACATGATAAGAGGATAAAAACTTGTTTTCTATATGTCGATTTGTATTTCCAATGCAGCATTGGAATTCTTCTTGGAATGTGCATGATCATAGAACCATGTGTGTAGTTACTAGGGTAAATTTGCAATTATTCAAAAATATGTTGTCATAATAAAATATTATAATTTTTGTAATGACTTATGAAGTGGCATAATTTTAAACCATTATATTTATGACAAGTGTCGAAAATTCACATTTATCTATGATGAATTTCTATCAATTTTGATGAATAAGATTATTATCACCATATAATGACAATAAAAAGAAAAAAAATCAAAGAAGAAAAGAGATTTAGCATTTCTATGGAGTAACTCTCTGTCCACAAACGGTGAAAAACTCTCTTATTCACTTGCAACTGTAAATCTTGAGAATACAACTTGATTATAAAAATAGGGGTTACTCTTACTATTTATAGATTTACGTTAGCTTGTTCTCGAAGCCAAAGCCCAAAATTAGAAAAGCCCAAAATATCTATTTTAGAACTAAAATAAATCTATCTATTTTAGACATAAATCAAACCTATCTATTTTAAATCTAAATCAAATATGTATGTAGCAAAATGTTTCTACACTTCAATACAATCTTTTCGACACTTCCTTGTTTATGTCGAGCAAGCTGCTTCGAAACAAAGAATTATACTTTCAACACACCACCTAATTCATTGTGTCTAAGCTATTTATATTCATCATAACTCTTAGTCTTTTGAATACTTCGATTTACACTCCCTTCGTCATGATGTCTGCAATCTGATTATCAGTTTTGCAGTGTTCCAAGTTCATCTTTCCTTCGGCTACCTGCTCTCGAAGATAGAGGAACCTTATTTCGATGTGCTTTCTTCGACCATGAGCTATTGGAGGGTCAACTATTCACTATTCATATTTGCAACCCTAATACTTTGATTGTATCTCTTTGCTCTCACATTTACTTGATCGTCGGAGTCTCTTGCAGGTACAACACCCTTTTTTTCCTCCTCAACTTTCTATCTCGTCAAAGATCATCCTCCAGCCACCTTGTAGGTTCTGATAAATCGGTAAGATCAGTGGTGTCGCCTGTGTGAAACTATCTTCCCCGTTTTCTGTTCCTTGGAATCTGAAGACCAAAGATCCTCCTCCTTTATTAATTATGGTCGACCATGATGATCACCAACTATCTGGAAAGACTGTGCTCTCTCTGGCACGCAAGACCAACGAAAACCATGAACATCCTCACCTCGAGGATAACTTTGGCGCCCGTGACGGACATACTGCATCCCCGGATTCCATTGATGCAGATCGCGACAACAGTCTATTATTGGACGAACTGTTTCCCAAGAACCCTGTCGAAGACCAGCCCGAGATTCTACAATTGGTCCCCTATCCGCAGAATGCCAACCCAGCCATAGCAGCAGTGATCATTGCCCTTAACAAAACCAACTCCCTCATCCTCCAGCTGAGCAAAAGGATGGGGGCTCTAGAGCAAAAACAGGCAAGGTCTCCCCTTCGGAGACACCGACGACATAACCCATCCAGCTTATCGCTTCCCCGAGATGGGCATCCTCCAAGAAACGAAAGGCTCGATGTTTCTTTCCGCAAGAAATGTGATTGAGCATCTCCCAAGAAGGATAAAGACTTTCCGGTTTCCAAGAAGACGAAGAGCATGTGCAAAGACGATTGCTACAGGTCACTATCACCCAAACCAAGGCGATGAGGGCGGATCCCCTCCCCTAGACGACATAATGACGCCTGACGAGGAAGAAACCATCACTCCACGCCACCATCTCTAGAAGATATTGATGACAACGAGTCTCACGGTCCGTTATTGAAAGAAATTATGGAGGCGCGACTCTTGGTCGGGCTCAAGAAGCATCCCCCATTGGGATCCTACAACAGTACGACCGACCCAGATGACCACATAGAAGACATCAACGCCCAAATTTATTACAGAGGCGTGAAGGGCGCGATTAAATGCAGGTTGTTCCTGACCACTCTAAGAAAAGGTGCCATGGATTGGTACAAGAGTGTGCCCGCTGAATCTATCACTTCTTGGAAACAACTGGGGAAGATGTTCTCAAGGAACTTCACTGCCTCTCTCCATCATTCGAAGATAGAGGCCTCGCTAGAAACGATCATATAAGTAAAATAAGAATCTTTCCGAGCATACATCGAGAGGTTCATTAGAGAAGTCATTCATCCATGACTGACAATATGAAAAGTACTAGCTCGAGCAAGGGTTGCGCCTCCGCAGTGATTTTTCCAAAGTAGTTGGCATAGAAACATTGGCCATACTAGACGCCCTCCTCCTCAAAACCCAGACGTACATCCAGTATGAGGAGAAAGTGTCCATAAATCATGCTCGGCATCACAGCACAAATGACTTCACCATCCTCTTCGACGAGTGGAGCGCATAAACAAATCATGTTCCCCATGAGCATAACTACTTAGCAGGCACATGTTCCCCGCGAACACAATTGCTCAGTAGGAACACGTTGTAACACCTTATGTCCCCGTCGGTAAAATAAGTAAAATTAGAGTAAATTAATTTCTAAATCGAACACCAAAAATAGGATTCCGCATATTCATACATCATACATGCTCTTGAAATAAGATACGCAACACAAAATCACATACTCAATAGTCTTGAACTTCATTGCATTCATTCGCAGTGGAAAACATCAACAATAATTACTTTCAACTCTTAAACATGAGTGATAAAAATTATCCTTCAAAAATTTAGCATAAACAATAGCTAAATCTCAACAACAGTGTTATACAAAAGTTTACTCTCAACATAAACAAAACAAGCGCAAAACCCCCCCAAGTGTTACGTATCAGAGCCGACACCGGCCCAATTTATGCAAAATAGGAAACTCTTCGACTAACCTCGAGCTACTCGGATCATCTGCATGTTACCCACGTAGATACAATATTCAAACAAAAGGGGTGAGATATCACAACCATATAATAAGTCATATAATAGTAAGTATGCGACAGATATATCATGTAAGATTTCATGCTCAACATCATCGACCACAAATTCACAATGATTATACAAATATATATAATTATCGTCATTCGTCATACAACGCATACCAATTATGCAACTCCACATCATCATCATATTAAAAATTCAAAGATATGCAATTCAACATCATCATTGTATTAACAATTCAACAATATGAAATTCAACATCATCATCGTATTAACAATTCAACAATATGCAATTCAACATCATCATCGTATTAACAATTCAACAATATGAAATGCGACTAACATTGATGGAAGATGCATGTGGTACCATGAGGGTATAAGCCCTCTCCAACAAATTTCCATATAAGGTCAGGGCTTAAGCCCTCAACGAATTGCCAATACAGGCCAGAGCATAAGCCCTCAACAAATTGCCAATACAGACCAGAGCATAAGTCTTCAATGATGCATGAAATGAGATATGCTACAAAAAAATTATGCAACCACAATCATAATCATCAACATCACTCCAATATCAGGCCAACATCATCTTCTTAATACTGCAATATCACATGTAATTCCTTCACACATCATTGATACAACACCAATACAATTAATCACAATATTTTGCATTACAACACATACAACATACGCACACATCATAATTCTTCCAATAAAACATTATTCTACTGTCATCAAAACTATTACCAAATTGTAGAAGATATTTTTAGCTTTCCAACAGTCCAAAGGACGCGTCAAACAGACACCCGGGTCAAAGGTTATGGAGTTTTCAAGTTTTCAAAAATTCTGTCCAACACAGCGGTAACCGATTACTCAATACCAATAGCCAATTACTGCATACAAAACAGTGGAAAATCATACAAAAACCTTTAACGGTAGCTGGTTGCTCAATACCAGTAGCCGGTTACAACTGAATCAGAGCCTAAAAATCAATAATTTTCTGCTACGAATTTCCATTCTCTTCATCCAAAAACCACTTTTTAGGAAAAATCAAACACGCCAAATGTGTTAAATCATCAACACACATCACATACCACAAACCCAACATAATCAACACATCAATTTCATCATTTACAGGCAATTACAACAATCAATTTCACAACGATTTACCCCAAAACCTAATATTCAATATTATCATGTACCCACAATTATACCGCTTATTAGAGAGTTGGAACCCCACCCTTACCTTGGATAGACGATTCAAAATCTATACGGTGAAATCCCTTGCTCTAGCTTCCTAATGCTCTTCCTCTTCTTCTCTCTTTCGCTTCTTCTCTCGTTTTCCATGATCGATCAGAATAACTAAAACCCCTTCTCTCTTTCAGACCCCTAATATAGATATCCCCATCATACCCCTCTTCTTATTACAAGATTAATCTAATTATTTAATTATTAATATTATATTACTACTTATCTCATATAATAGCAACAGTAAATATAATAATAATAATAATGTATAATACGATGGGAGAACTGACTTTTGCATTTTATCGCAAATGTGCGGATAGCTAGAGTCGCCACCTACTTTTATTTTATCCAATAAGTAAATGTGAAAAGAACAGGAAATACCTTGATAGATTTTGAGTTCGGGGGGGGGGGGGGGGGGGGTAAGATATGAAAAGGGAAGGTGTTAGCACCCTTTTCATCTGTAATTATCTACGAGCTCTTAATTTCTAGCTCACTTTTGAAAGCTTTCTTTGTGTGTGTGTGATTTGTTTGAAAATATTTTGAAATCGCTAATGTAAGGCTAACTTTGTAATTATTCTTGTATCAGTCCTCAAGAATGTGTATGTGATACAGTGGGAGAACTGACTTGAGGTTTTGCGTTTTATCGCAAATGTTGCGGTTTAGCAAGAGTCACCACCGACTTTTATTTTATCCAAAAGGAAAAGTAAAAAGCACAGGAAAGGCCTTTGAGATGTTTTCTTGAGTTCGGGGAGTAGATTATGAAAAGGGAAGGTGCTAGCACCCTTTTCATCTGTGGTTTTCCATGGGCTCTTAGTTACTTGCTTAGATCACTTGTTTTGCTTTGTTTGAAATGGTGTTTGGTGTGGTTTTAAAAAGTATTTTGAAAAGAGGCCATTCGTTTAGGTAATCTTTGTAATGATTCTCGTTCGTAAGAATGTATACAAAGATGTTTGTCTTTTGAAAATGTTTTCAATGTTTTGTAAGATGTTTTGAAATGTGTGTGTGTTTATTTTGAAAATAGCAAGGATTGTTTGAAAAGGAGCAAGTAACTTATAAGCTATCTACCTACTCAAATGTCTTTCTTGTGCATTTTTATTCCTTTGACATTGTTGACTTACCATTGATTTGGTATGCAACCCTATCTTTGGATGTTAACGGGACGGGCGTGGGTCATCGTATGACCATGATAGCAATGTTGCCAAGTATCTTAGCATTTTTGAGGGACCAAGATCACTTTGTTTAGGCAACCTTTGAATAGCGTCATCGAGGGACTATGAACTTTTACTTGTTTTGTTTTGCCAAGATACTTCGCATGCATAACATGGCCATTTTATTTTAGGCAACCAAGTGGGAGAAACCCTAAGGGTGCTTGTGTGCAAAGTGTATCATTTTCATGCTTTGGTCTTCCATTTAGGGTTTTCTATTTGTTTTGTTTTTGTTCTTGTCATGCAAACCCTAATTTACTAATCATGGTATATGGGAGGGGAGATACAAGTTTTGAATGGGGATTTTGCACAAATATAAACCTAAATATATTATTACAACCAAATCGAATATTGTGTGAATTAAATAAATAAGGCAAATATTTAAATGCAATACAATATGTTCATGTAAAAAAAATGTTTTTGTGTCTTGTTTTTGTATGAGAAAATAATTTAACTTAAACCCTAGAAAAAAGGAAGAAAATAATATTATTTTTGGAAGGGATGAAACCCTAATTTTTGTTCAAAAAAATAAAGCTTCATGTTATTATTTTGTACATTTTTTGTATAAGAAAAATAATAAATAATATTATATATAAATATTAAAAATTAAATATGTGTAGAAAATAAGTATTTATGAGTATAAATAGTATAATAAAAATATTAAGTATTTTTTATTATGTTTACAAATTATTTAAGAAAATAAGTTCTATTTATCAAAATAAACTATTTTTTATGTAAAAAGTAATAAAAAATAAAATAAAAGTGTGAAAATAAATCAATGTGGTATTTTTTATCATTAAGAAAAATAAATGAAAATATTAAATATAAAAATATGAAGGAAAATGAAAAAATATAAAAAAAAATTAGCCAAGGGGGTGCAAATAATAAGTCAGGGGGTGCAAAAAGCAAAAACAAAAAGCCCAAGGCACCAAAAAGCCCAGACTTCATCCCTGTCCTTGGTTCAGCTTCCGTGCGCGCGCTTCATGTTCAAATTTGTATCTCTCTTATGCTTGCACAAAAACAAAAACTCATAACATGAAAAATGTGGCATTTGAGCTCACGATTCCAGCCATATAAATTATGTGACCTAACTCTCAAAGATCAGAGAGAATTTTTGAACCCCTAATTTGTGACCTAGCTTTTTCAGGATTTTCAATCTTCAAATTCTCTCAGCATAAGTAATATAAATGAAAAGTATGGATATGTACAGTTTTGTCATGATAAGGGCTACATTTTTTCTTCACAAATCGTGGCTTAAAGTTGCCTATTCAGAGAGATAGATTTTAAGAAATTACCTCTTTCAGCTGGATTTGTGTAGGACAATGTATGGACTTTAATGGAGGCCTGGTGATTGTTTAAGCTTCCTTGAACTTCCCTGAACCTATTCCAATGCTTAGCTTGCTTTGTGGATGGCTGGAAATCTCTGGACAAGTCAAGTTGCAAGCTTCCAAAGTGAAAATGGTGGATGCTGAAACAAGGGCTAAAGAACCAGGGTGATGGCTTGGATTTCTTTGGTATGATGTGAATAAGATGTTTCAAATGTTTAAACACAAAACGCACGAGCCAAATGAGAGTTGGCTGTGCTTTTGCAGAAATCTGTATGTTTGGCAGAATTTTGGAGTTTTTGAGTTTGAGTGAGTTCTGGATGCAAGTAAATCGTGTTACGCCTTGTACAAAGATTGCAAATATGTAGAGAAGGGATACAAAGTCAGCCCTTACTAGTTGTGCAAGCTCTAGCACCTTTTGCAACTTTTCTTGCATTTTAAGTAAAGTGAAGTGACCAATCCCACATGTTTGTACTAGCTGGCTTGAGAGCTGATAAGAGTTGGTACACATTGCTTGAGACTTGTAGAAGTTGCTTGTACCAAAGGGACGGGTTCAATGCTCAAGATTGACAAAGTTGCAAAAGTTGCCCTTTATGAAAATGGCATTGTAACCTTTTGGCCAAAAATAGAAATACACCTTGTACAAAGCTTCAAAAGCAAAGATAAAGCCTTTGTCAACTGAGTTTGCATTTAATTATGGAGTTTAAAGCAAGCTTAGGACCTGTAAAGCAAGATACAACCATCATAGATCTGATTTGCAACTTGATGTTTATGTAAAAATGACTTAAACAAAAGTGAGAAAATGTCAACTTCCCTTCTTCGATTCTCCCTACTAAAAAATGATCTTGGAGAGTTCTTGGACATTTTGGAAAGCTTGCAATGTGCTCTATAATCCATATTTGAAATTCAATTTGAGATACCTCTTGGAACTAGGTGAAAAATTTACATGAAGTTGGGTCCAAAACCTGCCTAAATTAGGGCAAAATTTCACTAAGTTAAGAAGTTCATGGACCTATATTCACAAATTCATAACTTGAGATCCAAGCATCTTTTGGGAAATGTTTGTGAAGAAAAGTTGTATATTTCATGGAGGACTACAACTTTCATGTTGGGAACGTTTCTTGAATCAAAATGAATCATGGTGAAAAAGTGGTGAAAAGTTGGGGAAAAATAAGAAAAGTTTTATACTTAGAAAAATTCTAAGTTATGAAAATTTTCAAATTAAAACCCTAATTTTCAAATTTGAGTTTCTTGGTGAACAAGTTTCACATTTTGACATATCTTGATAAATTATGACCCTTGATACTTGATTTTGACCAAAAAGTCAAAGTTTGACATTTCAGTGTACAGTTGACTTTTGATCAGTTGACTGCAAAATTCATCTGTCAATCCAATGAACTTGAGCTCTTTTGAACCATGTAATTAGGTCAAGATGATGCCATTGAATCCTTGAAATCATGTTTGAACCCAATTGGTCATTGGCTAGGTTAAAAATCAGAAATTTCCCTTTCTCAGTCAAAACCCTAATTTTGACCATTTTGCCCTTTTGATGATTTGATCAAATTTATTGAGGAGTTGTGATCCAAACTTGATAAAATGATACATATGAGTCTAAAATGTTGATGTGGATCAAAAATTATGAATTTTGACTATAAATTGGCCATAGTTGACTTTTTCCCCAATATAGCTGATTTTTAGGTCAACTGCCCAATTGACTGATCAAGGATGTGGTTCAAGGCTTAAAACTTAACATGAGAAATCTTACGGGTCCAAAATGATGTATGAAAGTCACATGAAGCATTGGTGGTCCAAAAATCCTTGTGCAAACTCAAACCCTAATTTTGGGTAATCAGTGCAAGATGAGATGTCTTGAGCTAACCAAACCCTAATCTTCTCTTGAGTCCAAGAAGTCTTGTGAGAAAAGTCTTGATAAATGAGAGGGCAAATTTTGGGGTACAACAGCTGACCCTGTTCAATCTTCTTGAACCTGAAGAGTTAGATTGGCGAGCTTTGTCGTTCGTGACTCGAAGGTAAAAGATGATTGGACACTAAAGTGCCCATAAATTTGCACTCGACAAAGTATAGTTGAAGGAATGGGCTTAAAGATGCCATTTGGAGAGGTGATAGAACCTTGTTGGAGATGGGATTTTAGATCCCATCCAAGAATGCTTGTTGAATTGTAAGTTGTAAGTCAAAAGAATAAGTATCAGAATGGTGTCCGTATCTGGAACGTATCTGAACTTTATCTGGAGACTGAAACTGTATGAGTAATAGAATAGCGTTCGTGTCTGGAGCGTCTCTGAGATGTATCTGTACTTGAATCTGAATGAGTAACAGAATGACTTCCGTGTCTAGAGTGTATACGTACTGTATCTGAAAGATGAATCTTGAATGAGTATCAGGATGGCATCCGCATCTGGAGCGTATCTGAATTGTATTAAAAGGTGAATCTGAATAAGTATCAGGATGGAATCCGTATCTGGAGCGTATATGAACTGTATCTAAAGGTGAATCTGAATGAGTATCAGGATGGCATCCGTATCTGGAGCGTATCTGAACTGTATCAAAAGGTGAATCTGAATGAGTATCAGAATGGCATCCTTATCTGGTGCGTATCTGAACTATATCTAAAAGCTGAATCTGAATGAGTATCAGGATGGCATCCGCATCTGGTGCGTATCTGAACTGTATCAAAGTCTGAATCTGAATGAGTAACAAAATGCCATCCGTATCTGGAGCGTATCTATACTGTATCTAGAATCTTTGAACATTATTAATGGTAGCTGTTAATCTTATCCTGAAAAGGGTAAAATGTTAGCTGAAACACAAAGTTATGTTGCATGAAATGTATGATGCAATATATGTATTTTATCAATGTTTATGATATATGGATGTAATGTATGCGCATGTAAGCCGATTTGCTGTATTGCTGA
Source organism: Vicia faba (assembly GCA_948472305.1). NCBI lineage: Eukaryota > Viridiplantae > Streptophyta > Magnoliopsida > Fabales > Fabaceae > Vicia > Vicia faba. The sequence goes on from OX451741.1 coordinate 186,065,089, forward strand.
GGAAAATAAATCCTTGACTGCTGTTGAGGATTCTTCATGTCTTGGAGTATTAACAAAAATTTTGTTGTGAGAGTAATGTCGTATACTGCTTGAGTAACCTGTTTGGGGAATCCAGAGAACTTTGATGACTTGTACTGGGGATTGATAATGAGAATCTTCATTCTGTTGGGGAGCAATGAAAACTCTATGGGGAAAAAGCTTATTCCTGTTTGGAAAAAGTTCAGGAGTTTCGATCGTCTGCCACCCTACTGGGGAATTATCCTAGGTTGAGGCGAAACAGAAGTTAACTGTTATCTGGTTTCTTTTCAGACTTCAAGACAACTTGCTGGGGAATTTGAAGAAACTGGATGGTTTCCACTGTGGATTAATAGTTTGAAGTTTTGGCTCCACTAGGGATCTTGATGACGTACTGTAGGGATTGTTCATGGAATAGCCTAAAGATGTTTTCCTATTCTTTCAATCTGTCAGTAATTATTCTTTTCCATTTCGTTTATTTGTAAACAGTAATTATGTTCAAATGCATATGTTCATTAATGAATCATTGGACGTTTTTGCAAATATAACACAAATGTAAAAGGAAAAGGACAAATGGTTTTCTGTACTTTGAAAGAGATATCTTTGTATTTACTTTGAATAAGTATTTTGTACAAAGGAGACAGACATCCTAGTAAGAGCATGGTGTCATAAAAAATAAGAAAAATTTATACAAAGAAAGATGGCTATGTGTAAAAAATCCCATGGGGTTCCCATTCTGCTATAGCCTTCGTATCTCCGAATATCTTGTCCATTTGTTGCTTCGTCCGAAGATGATTGAATTGATCAGGAGCTCTGAGTTTGTCAGTGAAGAGATTGTCCTTAAAGTGACCCGATGAGACTTAGTCATATGCTTTAATTCCCTAACTTTTGCCTGGACCGCCCTTTCTGGTTTTCGATCCACCGGGAAACCCTTTTTTGCCCAAGTCGCCCTTTCGGGTTTTCAACTTACCGGGTGTACAGATTTTTTTAATTTTATCCCTAACTTTTACCTGAACTTTTTGGTTCGCCGGGATGCCCTTGTTTTGCCTAGGTGTGTCAACCTAGCGGGTCTCTTATGCATAGTATCTTTTGACTATGTCTGCATTCGCATGGTGTGGCAGGTCGTCACCGTCCATGGTGGTTAAGATCATTGCTCCACCAGAAAAGATGTTCTTGATTACAAATGGTCCTTCATAGGTAGGAGTCTATTTGCCCCTGGAATCACTTTGTGGCAAGATGATGCGCTTGATCACTAGATCTTCGACTTGATATACATGGCGTCTGACTTTCTTGTTGAAAGCCTTGATCATCCGCTTTTGATACGTCTGACCATGGCAAACAGCAATAAGTATCTTTTCATCAATTAAGTTCAACTGATCAAGTCGGGTTTGAATCCAATCGTCTTCACTCAAACCTGCATCCTTCATGATTCTTAAAGAGGGGATCTGAACCTCAATAGGTAGAACAACCTCCATGCCATAAACCAAAGAATAGGGTGTTGCCCCAGTTGATGTGTGAGTCGTGGTACAGTACCCATGGAGAGCAAATGGTAGCATCTCATGCCAGTCCTTGTAGGTGACTGTCATTTTCTGTATGATCTTTTTAATGTTTTTATTAGCAGCTTCGACTGCACCATTCATCTTTGGTCGGTAGGGGGATGAATTGTGATGTTGAATCTTGAACTGCTCACACAAGGCGGTGATCATAGTATTGTTAAGGTTTGTACCGTTATCAATGATGATCCTTTCTGGGATATCGTATCGGAAAATGAGATTCTGCTTGATGAAGTGGGCAACAACATTCTTAGTAACGGATGCGAAGGAAGTTGCTTCGACCCACTTTGTGAAATAATCAATGGACACTAGAATGAAGCGGTGTCCATTGGAGGCTGTAGGTTTGATCTCTCCAATCATATCAATTCCCCACATAGCGAAGGGCCAGGGAGCTGTTAAGACATTTAGAGGAACCGGGGGAACGTGTACCTTGTCTGCATAGATTTGACATTTATGACAGGTCTGGGAGTGTTGATAGCAGTCTGCTTCCATGGTAGACCAATAATAGCCTGCCCGTATAATTTTCTTCACCATCGTATGCCCACTAGAGTGAGTGCCAAAGGTACCTTCATGCAATTCAGCCATGATCTTTTCAGCTTCAATCTTGTCCACACAACGGAGCAGAATAGAATCATGATTACGTTTGTACAGGATGCCATTACTTAGGAAGAACTTAGCTGAGAATATCCTTAAGAACTTTTTGTCATTGACTGAAGCTCCTTCAGGATATTCTTGAGCCTCGAGATACCTTTTGACTTCATGAAACCAAGGCTGGTCCACTACTTCTTCATTATTAATCTCGTGACAGTGTGTTGGTTCATCCATTCGTTCAATGATGATCTGGGGAGCCTCGTTATCCCAATCAAGTTTAAACATAGATGACATTATGGCTAGAGCATCTGCTAGCTGATTTTCTTCTCGCGGGAAATACTCGAAGGTAATCTGCTCGAAATGTGGTAACAATGTCAAAACATGTTCTTTGTAAGGGATAAGGTTTGGATGCTTAGTGTCCCATTCTCCTTTGATCTGACTGATGACCAAATCTGAATCCCCAAACACAACTAAAGATTTGATTCCCAAGTCTATGGAAGCCTTGAGACCAAATATGCATGCTTCGTATTCTGCCATGTTGTTCGTACAGTTGAAGCAAAGTCTGGCGGTAAAAGGAGTATGGCATCCTTCCGGAGATATGAGTACAACACTGATACCGTTACCAAGTGCATTGGATTCCCCATCAAAGAACAGGGTCCATCGGGATCCTTGTTCAGGTCTGTCATATGGTCTGATTCCTTCATAGTTGTCTACTGTCATGATGTCTTCGTCAGGGAATTCAAACTTCATGGATTGATAATCTTATACATCTTGATGAGCAAGATGATCAGCTAGCACACTGCCCTTTATAGCTTTTTGGGTCGTGTATTGTATGTCATATTCTGTTAGGATCATCTGCCATCTAGCTATCCTTCTGGATAAAGCAGGCTTCTCGAAGATGTTCTTTATCGGATCCATCTTAGATATCAGCAAAGTGGTATGAGTCAACATATACTGTCTTAGCCAGCGAGCAGCCCATACCAGAGCGCAGCAAGTTTTCTCGAGCAGTGAATATCTGGTTTCACAGTCGGTAAACTTTTTGCTCAGGTAATAAATAGCGTGCTCTTTTCGGCCAGACTCGTCATGCTGCCCCAATATGCACCCCATTGAGTTCTCTAAAACGGTCAGATACATGATTAGCGGTCTTCCCTCGACTGGTGGCATCAAGACAAGAGGCTCTTGTAAATACTCTTTGATTTTGTCGAAAGCAATCTGACAGTCATCATTCCATCTAACTACCTGATCTTTCTTCAGCAGTTTGAAGATTGGTTCACAAGTAGATGTTAGGTGAGAAATGAATCTGGCAATGTAGTTTAGGCGTCCCAAGAATCCTCTGACTTCCTTCTGAGTACGAGGAGCAGGCATTTCTTGTATCGCTTTGACCTTGGCAGGATCAACCTCGATGCCTTTGTTGCTGACAATGAAACCCAAGAGTTTACCGGACCAGACTCCGAATGTGAACTTGTTCGAGTTTAACCTTAGCTTGTACTCCTTCAATCTGACAAAAAGCTTCCGCAAGTGATCGAGGTGTTCTTCTTCAGTTTGTGATTGGGCTATCATGTCATCTACGTAGACCTCTATCTCATGATGTATCATATCATGAAACAAAGCTACCATGGCGCTTTGATAGGTTACCTCGGCATTCTTCAGTCTGAATGGCATCACTTTGTAGCAGAATGTATCCCACTGTGTAACAAATGTAGTTTTCTCCATGTCCTCAGGTGCCATTTTGATCTGGTTATATCCTGAGAATCCGTCCATGAAAGAAAATACTTTGTGCTGGGCTGTATTGTCGACCAGGATGCCGATGTGCGGAAGTGGAAAATTGTCTTTAGGGCTGGCCCTATTTAAATCTCTATAGTCTACGCACATTCTTACTTTTCCATCCTTTTTAGGCACGGGAACAATGTTAGCAACCCATTATGGATAGGAAGTAGCAGCCAGAAATCCAGAATTGAACTGTTTCATAACTTCAGCTTTGATCTTCTCTGACATGTCAGGTCTTATGCGGCGGACCTTTTGCTTCACTGGTGGACAGTCTTCTCTTGTGGGTAGACGGTGTACCACAATGTATGTATCAAGTCTCGGCATGTCTTCGTATGACCAGGCAAAGATCTCAACATAATCATGCAACAGCTGAATTAGGTGCTCCTTGACACTCGGCTCTAGATTGGCACCCACTTTGATTTCCTTCTTATCTTCCTCGGTACCCAAGTTGATTGTATCCAACAGCTCCTCATGAGGTTGAATATCTCTTTCCTCTTGTTGTAGTAGTCTGGCCAATTCCCCTGGCACTTCACAATCTTCCTCACCTTCGTATTCGGCTTGGTAGATCAGATCTTCAGAGTCACTGAAGGCTATAGCAGATCGTTACCCATGGGATCCGGAATGGAAGGTGTTGTACCCCAAAATTTGCCCTCCCATATTCTCCAAGAAATTGCCAAGCCAAGCTGCAAAATTCCTCAAGGGTTGCACAGTGCAAAGGTCTCCTATACAGTCAAGATTAGGGTTTGTGTACTGATCAAGAAAATGAAGTTTTCAAAGGCCCAATCAAGTCTCACATGCCTACAAATATGGTCAAGCATCCTCATATCAAGTTTCAAGGCATTCAGCACAAAATTGCACAGTCAAAAACCCTAATTGCACTACAGTCAACTGTAGGGGCAAAATGGTCATTTGACAGTCAAAAGTTCAAATTTTTGGTCAACATATCATTTTGAAGCCACAAACATCATTTGATCAATGCTTGATCATGATTCTCAAAATTTGGCTCAGAATTCATCAAGATGCAAAAGTTTCCTTATTTGGACAGCTGAAAAAGTCAACTGAAATTGACCAGGGCATAACTTTCACATGGATTATCAGAAAAATTCCATCCAAAGCTCATTTTGAAGAGAAAGACATTTCATACAACTCATCTTCATACTTCAAGTCCAAGAAATGCTCTCACAAAAAGTTATCAATTTCAACATTATAGGTCATTTTCAAAAGTCAACAAAAAGGGACTTTAAGTCAAAGGCCATAACTTGAGATTGGTAAATCAAAATGACATGGGACCAAAGACATTGGTTAGAGGACTCAAATACCTTTCCAAAATGTCCAAGAACATGAGAAAAGCTTAAAAATTGAGCACGTTATGCCTTGTGGAAGTTGGGAAGTTTTTGGGTATTTTGAAAAGTCAACATTACTTCAAATGACCTAAAATTGCTAATGGGCCCATTTTTCTTCCACAATTCATCATTCCAAACATGTGCACGACCACTTGGCCCAAAGGGAAGTATTTTCTCATTTTTTATTTATTTATTTGAATTTTTATTTATATTAATTCATTTAAATCATTTAAATATATGAAAAATACTTAATTTAACCTAACAAATCTTTTTGCACATGTTTTAGTCTCAATAATTCGTGCACATTCAAATATGGGAAGATTTGGTTTGATTGGATCCTAATTGATACAAAATTGTATGGAAAAGATTGAAAAAACAAAGCTTGAAAATCCAATCTTCAAAACCATCATTGCATTGGATTTGTTCTACTTTTCTTGACCTAATGGACTCACTACATATGCTAGAACACAACCCTAATGCACATACACGCACAGCTGCTCCAGAAAGCCATTGTCAAACTTGAAGAAAATTGCAAAAAAAGTCAAACCTGTAAACACCTTTGCAAGGCGATTCAGGTCTCAAGACTTGTTTCAATAGCTTCCTCAAGGTCCCCTGAACGATTCCCAATCAAGAATACTCATCAGAACTTCAAGGATTGGTAACACGAGTGCAGACTGTATCAAATAAATTTCATAATCGTACATCCCATTCCATGCATTATTTGTGAAATTTAATTATTGATTCATGTTGGTCATTTGATTCTGAAGCTAACCCATGTATTTAATTGTGTTTTTGGGTTGTATACACGATTTCGCCATTATCACTTCTTAGGGTTTACAGGACCTCCAATTGGGGATTTTGAAACCAAGAAAAATTGGCCTTCAAGAGTACCATGGTTGTAATCAGCAGGTCTGGATGAAGAAAAAGCCCCTATCGCGCCTAATTTATGAATGACCTAGGCTTATTCGCTATTTTCTCAAAACTGACCTTAAACAACGCGTAAAAAATCGTTGCTCAATGTTTTTGTACTTCAGGGATGATGAAGAAGATGAGTCCGTGGCACACGCTGACTGGCTTGTTTAAATTTCGCGCGCTAACCACCACTAACCGTTACTTTCTTATTATATTATTCTTGAATTATTTAATATACAGATAAGCAAATTGGCACGGTTGGCAAGCGCGTTGGCTGGTGAAGTGCATGACCTGGGTTCGAGCCCCAGGTCTACGTTTATTTCCATATTATTTTGCAAAACATGTTCATGTGTAGTTTCAAAAGTGAAGCGCATCATGCACTCTCAAAGATCAACGTCCATCTGGCCAGGTTCATCAGATCAATGGCTATGGATTGGGGAGCACCATAAACCCTAGTCAACGCATATGTACGTGTCATGCAAAAAGTCAAAAGGGCCATGCTCAGTGGGCCAGAATTGCTTGGATTTAACCTCCCATTTGGGGTCTGAACCCCCTAGGTTTGCCAATTTATTTTCTTTCTCCTTTATTTTTTATTTATACTTTCTTTTAAATTCTTTCTTTATTAATTAAATTAATTATTTTCATAAACATAAAAATACACAAAAAAATCAGAAAAGAGAAGAAAACAATAAATATTTTTATTTTAATATTTTCTTGTAAATAAATGCATGTAAATTAATTAGTTTAAAATAGGGTTTTAGCTTTAATTTCTTTCATGACAAAAATCTAAAAAAAATATAGAACTAGGTTTAATAAATGTTTTATTCTTTTTAATTTTTCTTTTTCACAATAATATTATTTATTTTATTTATTTTCATAATTAAAATTGTATATAAGAATTAGGGTTAATTTAGGTTAAATTCTAATGTTTTCTCAATAAATTAAAATGACTAGAATTAGGGTTTGCGTCGTATTTTGATTAATTCTTTTTCTATTAAATCTTAAAACATTAAAAACACCAAAAAACAAATTCTTGCCTTCTTTTAATTTTAATTTTAATTCCTCATTAATTTTAATTTTTACAAAAGGGTCCAACGCCCATGTTCTTAATTTCTTATTCGCTCGCATATTTATTTTATTTCGCTTAAATAATTATGTACCTCTCCCGAAGCCTTGTAATTACTTCTCGCACTTTTAATTTCTTTATTTTCCGTCAAATCGGGTCCTGGTTAATTTTGGCGATGTGGACCCGCGCCATTTGTAATAGCTTAGAATTTACTTTTCCGCAAATATTTTTAACTGTTAATCAAAAGCATGAAAGACTGAATGACAAAAATAAAAACAAAACGTTAGATCACCAATAACCTGACAAGACAAAAATAAATGAATCTGACACACAAATCACACACCACCCCTAGGGTACGCCTCACTGTTGCCTTGCCTCGAAAGGTGATCGTCGAGTAGAGGATGTCTTAGTAAGTCCTCATGATCCGGGAACCTGGCATGAGGGTAGCTTCTAAGGTGTCTTCCCATTGCTCCGGTGATCACCATGTCCCGAACCTCGAATTGACCCGAACACCTCCAACGGTGGTGCTACCTACCTCTCAATGGTGGGATGGCACTACTTTAAAGGATATCTACACAGACGAATTCCTTAGGGTAGGTAGACGACTCGTAGATACTTGCTCTAATTTCAAAAACAAATTCAAAAATACTTTTCACACCGACACCTTTTCAAAAAGCTTTCGAAAGCAATTTTTCAAACACTCTTGAGGACCGATACAAGAGTCGAACTGGAATTTTCAAAGAAACTTTTTAAAACCCACAGTTGAAAAGCAAACAAACCATTTTTGAAAACACAATGAGCAAGTATCTAAGAGCCCATGGATAACCATGGATAGAAAGGGTGCTAACACCTTCTCTTTCTATAATCTACCTCCCGAACCGAGAGCAATCTCTTTAAGGAATTTTTCTGTGCTTTTGTCCTTTCCATTTGGAGAAAATAAAAGACGGTGGCGACTCTTGCTTCCGCGACATTTCGCGAACCAGCGTTAAACAGTCAGTTCCAGATCCACCGATCACAGAAGGGTACCTGCATTTGTGAGTGTGGGTGTGTGTAAGGGTATAGCCATCTTAAAACAATAAAATGTAAAAGAAAGACAATGAGCATAAAAGGTTTATATATGAAAAAGCGTCCATGATTCATTGAGTGACATATGAAAATGAAATAAAAACCCTTACAAATGGACCGTTGTGCCTCGGGTAAGACACAAGGTTTTTAAAGTGCGAATTGTTCGTGAATTATTACAAGTCCAACAGAAATGTAAAAGATAAATTACTGAGATATGAAAGTTATCGGGACAAAGTCTTTGGCTTCCCAGTTGCGAAGTCCTCCGCTGACAGTAGGAAATATCCAATCTTCCAAGCTTCCATCTTCTTCACTGTCCTCCACTGCGTTGACCCCTTGGTTACTAATCTTCATAGGTGGCCCTCCGGCATGGGCGCGACGCACAGCCTTCTGAGCAGTCGAAGTAAACCCCAAGCCAAACTTGTCTGATTTGTACAGAATGTCTGGAAGTTGTTCCGAGATGGTGCATCCGCCTTCTTCCAATACTGCCTTTGCATGCTTTAGAGATGACATCCGAGGTGGAGGTCTTGTGATCAAACGAACTGAGGATACTGCCTTGGTTGCCGCTATTTCCTGAGAGACTTCTTCAAAATGTTGGAAAGGGGTTTCAATGAATTCGCCATCCAATTCCATATATCGGAAAGAATTCAGATGACTAATCATGTACTCCTCTTCCCCATGGACAGTTATGATCTTCCCTTGGACGGGGTACTTCAGCATCTGATGTAAAATGGAGGTGAAAGCACCGGCATTGTGAATCCAGGGGCGTCCCAACAGACAAGAGTAAGAAGGACGGATGTCCATCATATAGAAGGTCGAATTAAAGGTCTGAGTTCCCACCTTTATCGAGATGTCCACCTCCCCATGGACCATCCTCTTCCAGCCATCAAATGCTCTCACAATTATATTACTAGGTTTTAATGTCAGCCCCTCACAATCCAATCTATCAAGGGCTTTCTTTGGTAAGATGTTCAGAGATGAACCAGTGTCTACCAAGACATGGGATAGGGTCGTTCCTCTACACTCCACTGAGACATGTAGTGCCTCGTTGTGTTTTCTCCCTTTAGGCGTCAAGTCAGCATCAGAGCAACCCAGGCCATTGTCAGCTGTCAAACTGGCCACACACTCTTGGAATTGGTCCGCAGACGTCTCTTGCGGCACATGAGCTGTCTTTAGAAATTTTACCAAAGCTTTAGCATGTGCCTCAGAGCACAGCAGCAATGCTAACATAGAGATTTTGGAGGGGGTCTGCCCCAATTATTCAACCACATCATAATCACTTTTCTTTATTATCCTCAATATTTCTTCCATTTCTTTCTTGGATGTTTCAGGGGTAGACTGAGCCTTCGTCCGGACAGGCTTTTCTTGAACGTTTTTTCCTTTATTCTCAACAGTGGAAGTAGGGATAGGAATTGTGTCGTCATTGTTGGTAGGTATGCTTCCAGGTACAATCACTGGTGCAGAGGTAATTTTCGGAACGGCCACGGGTCCAAAGACTGCCTTTGGAGGGGCAATCTCTGGAGAGAAGATTCTTCCACTACGGGTAATCTTGCTTGTTCTGGAAATGTTACTGATGTAGGAATTGTCCTCTTCGGAGCTCTCTTCTTCGGCAGTCAGTTCATCATGTCTGATACCATGGTAGTAGATTTCTCCACCATAATTCCATGGTACTGTTTTATCTGACTGGTATGGGACCGGCCCGGGCATTGTAATCTTAAGTGGAGTAGTCATTGGAGCAGATGTAATCCTAACGGGTCTTTTAGGGACCCTGGAAGGATTGACGTAGATGGTTATTATTGAAACTTCTTTAACTGGAATAGGTGAAATAGGAGCTTTCTCAAACAAAATTTATTGGTTATCAATCAGTTGTTAGATACCTTTTTTCAATAGAGGGCAGTCAAATGACGAGGATAGGAAAATATGGCAGTCTTTGTCACAACCTAGGAATATACCAGCTTTCAGAAAATTCAACTTGATGATCGGGAGCGGAGTTAACAGTTCATCCACGGTGGCAACAAATAAGTCTTCCTCAATAGCATTGGCATTGTGACCATGCCTAGGCATTAGAGCGGAAATAACATTTGGTTTCTCAGGCGCTTCAAACTCAACTTCCTTTGTGTCTATCAGGTCTTGAATCTTGTTCTTCAAAGCCCAACAGTTGTTGGTGTCGTGCCCTGGAATTTCATAATGGTATGCGCACCTGGCATTCGGATGGTAGTGAGGAGACGAAGTATTAGGATTTTTGGGGCCTCTTTTAACATGGCCAGATTCAATTTCAGAAGATGTGGTAGGACTTGGGTTGGAGTCATGTTAATCTTAGTGAATTGCCGGATTGGCCTTTCCACCCTTGGCTGGTTATTTCTCGACTGGTTATTTCTTGGTTGGTCTGATGCAGGCTTTGGAATCATAACGGCCCCCACCATTGGTCGGCGTTCCGTTCTTCCTTGATTTCTATGTGAATAGACAGCAGACACTTCCTTCTTTCCACTGAAGGGCTTTTTTACAGCTGTAGAGGCAGACGCGTCTTTCTGAATTTTCCCACTTCTTATACCGGCTTCCACCCTCTCGCCAGTTAAAATCAATTCAGTAAACCCTGCAGAGGAGCTTCCAATCATATGATTAAAGAAAGGGCCTGATAGATTTCCCAGGAACATGTCCACTAACTCCCTTTCAGATAAAGGGGGTTGCACCCTTCCGGCTAAATCCCTCCATTTTTGGGCGTAGTCTTTGAAGCCCTCATTTGATACCATAGCCATACTCTGGAGTTGAGTACGGGTTGGTGCCAAATCAGCGTTGTATTGATATTGTTTATAGAAGGCTACTGCCAAGTCTTCTCAATTATGGACATCAGCCCTCTCCAACTGGTAGAACCAATCAAGTTGCGTTCCTGATAAACTGTCCTGGAAAAAGTGAACCCACAAGTCTTTGTCAGCAGAATGCGGCTGAATCCTTCTGACATAAGATTGAAGGTGCATTTTAGGGCAAGACACCCCATCATACTTGGCGAATAATGGCACTTTAAACTTTGGAGGGATTACTATTCCTGACACCAACCCCAATTCCTCGAAATCTAGCCCTGGTACTCTCTGTATCTCCATAGCAGTTAGACGTTCTTCCAGGTGTTTATATTTATCATCGGCGGGAGGGTATTGTTGTTCAGAGTAGTCCTCTTATTCCTCTTCTTCTTCAGAATCTGATGGTACTGCCATTTCTTTTCCTTTTCTTTCCCCTTCGTCAGAGGTTGTTGGAAATTCTAAGGTCCTTTTGGCTTGTCCCTGAAATCTTCTGCCCATGATAACCACACCAGCTGGCTTCTTTTTATTTTTCTCTTTATCTTTCTCTAGCAGAGTCTTTAGCTCCTCCTGCCCCTTGGCTAAGGTCAAGAGTAACTGTTGAAATTGTTCATTTTGAGCTTGCAAGTCTTTAACCGTTTGTTCGAGATCCATCTCTTGCTGAAATAAATAGTAGAAGGATGAGGAAACTTGTTGCAAAGACCTGTTTATGCTCATGATGAATGATATGTATTCATGCAATGTTTTCAAGGATTTGAAAATTCAAATTTGTGTCAAACAAAAAGGAAACATACGTTATATTAATAAAATAGAATTTGAATACATCAATGCCCCTAGGGAAAAATAATACAAAATTCTAAGATAAAAAGACATTGCGCATCCTCTTTGGTGCAATGTAGGTGTTGAGAGTCTGCTTTTCATGAAGTAACCGAGTGAGTTCCAAAACCTTCTTCTCATTTGCATAGAATTGGGCTTCGAAAGTATCGCGTTCTTCTTTGAGCTGTATCCAACCCCTTTGTAGATCTTCGAGTGATGTCGGTATGTCAGGATGTAGGATGGTGTATGGAACCTCTCCCTCCTTAACAGGCTCTATAATCACTGGGAGAATAGAAGGATAAGGTGTCATAAGACTTTGGGCGCGGGTTCGTACCCACTTGAGGTAAGGCTCAAGAGGGATGGAATTCTTGTATCCCAAGGTCTTACTATCTACCTTGTTTGGCATCCTCCAAGCTCGGATGAATCTTTGGTGAAGACCTTGATTGTCGTTGTCGAAGTCGAAAACCAAGCTTTAAATCAGCATATCATGTGGGCCATCCCTTCGGGCATAACCAAACTGTCTTAGAGCCAAGCATGGGTTGTAGGTGATGCCTCCCATAATGCCAAGTAGAGGGAAATTAGGGAATTCCCCACAATGGTCGACAATGATAACATTCTCCTTGGATCGAGAACACCAATGAATATCTAAATGTTTAAGTGTCATCAACCTTTGTGACCACTTTAAACCTTGCTCGTTCTTTAAGATTGATTGGGGAAGATGAGAAATAAACCATCTTGCCAGGAGAGGAGTGAAACACATGAGAACACCTCTTTTCCTCATTGTACGAGTGTGAAAAGAGTGTAAGATATCTCCAAGCAATGTAGGCACAGAATTGCGTGACATGAAGATTTTGACAGCGCTCACATCTATGAGTTGGTCAGGATTAGGGAACAAGACCATCCCATAGATGATAAGAGCTACAATCTCCTCAAAAGCTTGCAAGTCCAAGGAATTCCAACAGCTTTGGGCCTTCTCAAACAAGAACTTTTCCAAGAAGCCTTTGACACCACTTCTAGTTTCCCAATGGGTTGTGACATCGTATGAGTGCAAGTGCAGGGCTTGAGCAATCTCTTCTGGCTTTGGATCTCTTTCCGTACCGTTGAAAGGTATTTGATTAAGAATGGGAATCCTCAAGATTTGAGATAATTCTTCCAAAGTGGGCACAAGCTAGTAGTCAGGAAATGTGAAGCAGTTATGCAAGGGGTCAAAGAACTGGAAGAGAACCTTCATCATGTCTTCCTCTGTGTTGGAAGTGACCAATTTGAGTAGACGACCATGCCTCTCGGTGAATGGAGAATTCTCAGGGATCCTTGACGCTAGCTCTTTGAGTTGTGGAGGAATTCTTACAAGGTTGACTTGGATAGTTTTCCTGCGAAGTGAATCCATATCCTACAAAACAAGAACAAAGATGAATTTCCAAAATCCTTGAAATGGTTAGTGGATGCATATGATGCTCATTATGTCCATGATGTTATGCACAAGTATATATGTACAAGCAAATCAAACAAGTTCCTAGTTTAGGCTTGCATGGGGTTTCATAGGTAAGTACCCTCTTGAATTTTGGTTGGCTCAACCTGTCCTAGCAATAGTAACCGGGTTCTAAGGAGCTAAATATCACTGGATTATTTCCGGTGGGAGAACTGACTTGAGGTTTTGCATTTTATCGCAAATGTTGCGGTTTAGCAAGAGTCGCCACCGACTTTTATTTTATCCAAAAGGAAAGGTAAAAAGCACAGGAAAGACCTTTGAGATGTTTTCTTGAGTTCGGGGGGTAGATTATGAAAAGGGAAGGTGCAAGCACCCTTTTCATCCATGGTTTTCCATGGGCTCTTAGTTACTTGCTTAGATCACTTGTTTTGCTTTGCTTTGTTTGAAATGGTGTTTGGTGTGGTTTTGAAAAGTATTTTGAAAAGAGGCCATTCGTTTAGGTAATCTTTGTAATGATTCTCGTTCGTAAGAATGTATACAAAGATGTTTGTCTTTTGAAAATGTTTTCAATGTTTTGTAAGATGTTTTGAAATGTGTGTGTGTTTGTTTTGAAAATAGCAAGGACATAATAGCAATGATAACGGGACGGACGTGGGTTATCGTATGACCATGATAGCAATGTTAACGGGACGGACGTGGGTTATCGTATGACCATGATAGCAATGTTGCCAAGTATCTTAGCATTTTTGAGGGACCAAGATTACTTTGTTTAGGCAACCTTTGAATAGCGTCATCGAGGGACTATGATCTTTTACTTGTTTTGTTTTGCCAAGATACTTCGCATGCATAACATGGCCATTTTATTTTAGGCAACCAAGTGGGAGAAACCCTAAGGGTCCTTGTGTGCAAAGTGTGTCATTTTCATGCTTTTATCTTGCATTTAGGGTTTTCTATTTGTTTTGTTTTTGTTCTTGTCATGCAAACCCTAATTTACTAATCATGGTATATGAAAGCAATAAATTGCGTAAAATAAACTAAGCTATTACAATAATTATTATGGGAGGGGGGATACAAGTTTTGAATGGGGATTTTGCATAAATATAAACCTAAATATATTATTACAACCAAATCGAATATTGTGCAAATTAAATAAATAAGACAAATATTTAAAATGCAATGCAATATGTTCATGTAAAAAAATGTTTTTGTGTCTTGTTTTTGTATGAGAAAATAATTTAACTTAAACCCTAGAAAAAAGGAAGAAAATAATATTATTTTTGGAAGGGATGAAACCCTAATTTTTGTTCAAAGAAAATAAAGCTTCATATTATTATTTTGTACATTTTTTGTATAAGAAAAATAATAAATAATATTATATATAAATATTAAAAATTAAATATGTGTAGAAAATAAGTATTTATGAGTATAAATAGTATAATAAAAATATTAAGTATTTTTTATTATGTTTACAAATTATTTAAGAAAATAAGTTCTATTTATCAAAATAAACTATTTTTTATGTAAAAAATAATAAAAAAATAAAATAAAAGTTTGAAAATAAATCAATCATTTTTTGGTATTTTTTATCATTAAGAAAATAAATGAAACTATTAAATATAAAAATATGAAGGAAAATGCAAAAATATAAAAAATTAGTCAAGGGGTGCAAATAATAAGTCAGGGGGTGCAAAAAGCAAAAACAAAAAGCCCAAGGCGCCAAAAAGCCCAGACTTCATCCCTGTCCTTGGTTCAGCTTCCATGCGCGCGCTTCATGTTCAAATCTGTATCTCTCTTATGCTTGCACAAAAACAAAAACTCATAACATGAAAAATGTGGCATTTGAGCTCACGATTCCAGCCATATAAATTATGTGACCTAACTCTCAAAGATCCGAGAGAATTTTTGAACCCCTAATTTGTGACCTAGCTTTTTCAGGATTTTCAATCTTCAAATTCTCTCAGCATAAGTAATATAAATAAAAAGTATGGATATGTACAGTTTTGTCATGATAAGGGCTACATTTTTTCTTCACAAATCGTGGCTTGAAGTTGCCTATTCAGAGAGATAGAGTTTAAGAAATTACCTCCTTCAGCTGGATTTGTGTAGGACAATGTAGGGACTTTAATGGAGGCCTGGTGATTGTTTAAGCTTCCTTGAACTTCCCTGAACCTATTCCAATGCTTAGCTTTCTTTGTGGATGGCTGGAAATCTCTGGACAAGTCAAGTTGCAATCTTCCAAAGTGAAAATGGTGGATGCTGAAACAGGGGCTACAGAACCAAGATGATGGCTTGGATTGCTTTGGTATGATGTTAATAAGATGTTTCAAATGTTTAAACACAAAACGCACGAGCCAAATGAGAGTTGGCTGTGCTTTTGCAGAAATCTGTATGTTTGGAAGAATTTTAGAGTTTTTGAGTTTGAGTGAGTTCTGGATGCAAGCAAATTGTGTTTTGCCTTATACAAAGATTGCAAATATGTAGAGAAGGGATACAAAGTCAGCCCTTACTAGTTGTGCAAGCTCTATCACCTTTTGCAACTTTTCTTGCATTTTAAGTAAAGTGAAGTGACCAATCCCACATGCTTGTACTAGCTGGCTTGAGAGCTGATAAGAGTTGGTACACATTGCTTGAGACCTATAGAAGTTTCTTGTGCCAAAGGGACAGGTTCAACGCTCAAGATTGACAAAGTTGCAAAAGTTGCCCTTTATGAAAATGGCATTGTAACCTTTTGGCCAAAAATGGAAATACACCTTGTACAAAGCTTCAAAAGCAAAGATAAAGCCTTTGTCAACTGAGTTTGCATTTAATTATGGAGTGTAAATCAAGATTAGGACCTGTAAAGCAAGATACAACCATCATAGATCTGATTTTCAACTTGATGTTTATGTAAAAATGACTTGAACAAAAGTGAGAAAATGCCAACTTCCCTTCTTCGATTCTCCCTACTCAAAAATGATCTTGGAGAGTTCTTGGACATTTTGGAAAGCTTTCAATGTGCTATATAATCCATATTTTAAATGAAATTTGAGATACCTCTTGTGAATAGGTGAAAAATGTCCATGAAGTTGGGTCCAAAACCTGCCTAAATTAGGGTAAAATTTCACTAAGTTAAGAAGTTCATGGACCTATATTCACAAATTCATAACTTGAGATCCAAGCATCTTTTGGGAAAAGTTTATGAAGAAAAGTTGTAGATTTCATGTAGTACTACAACTTTCATGTTGGGAACTTTTCTTGAATCAAAATGAATCATGGTGAAAAAATGGTGAAAAGTTGGGGGAAAATAAGAAAAATTTTATAATTAGAAAAATTCTAAGTTATGAAAATTTTCAAATTAAAACCCTAATTTTCAAATTTGAGTTTCTTGGTGAACAAGTTTCACATTTTTACATATCTTGATGAATTATGACCCTTGGTACTTGATTTTGACCAAAAAGTCAAAGTTTGACTTTTCAGTGTACAGTTGACTTTTGATTAGTTGACTGCAAAATTCATCTGTCAATCCAATGAACTTGAGCTCTTTTGAACCATGTAATTAGGTAAATATGATGCCATTGAATCCTTGAAATCATGTTTGAACCCAATTGGTCATTGTCTAGGTTAAAAATCAGAAATTGCCCTTTCTCAGTCAAAACCCTAATTTTGACCATTTTGCCCTTTTGATGATTTAATCAAATTTCTTGAGGAGTTGTGATCCAAACTTGATCAAATGATACATATGAGTCTAAAATGTTGATGTGGATCAAAAATTATGATGTTTGACTGTAAATTGGCCATAGTTGATTTTTTCCCCAATACAGCTGATTTTTAGGTCAACTGCCCAATTGACTGATCAAGGATGTGGTTCAAGGCTTGAAACTTAACATGATCAATCTTAGGGGTCCAAAATGATGTATGAAAGTCACATGAAGCATTGGTGGTCTAAAAATCCTTGTGCAAACTCAAACCCTAATTTTGGGTAATCAATGCAAGATGAGATGTCTTGAGCTAACCAAACCCTAATCTTGTCTTGAGTCCAAGAAGTCTTGTGAGAAAAGTCTTGATAAATGAGAGTGCAAATTTTGGGGTACAACAGCGTACAAAGTGTTTTTGAAAATATTTGTTTGAAAAGTAGTGTGAAAAATGTATTATTTGTGAGAAAAGTTTGTGAGAAAACAATTAGGAGTTCTTACCCACTAAAGGTATTTCTTGTTATTTTCCTTCTCCTTTAGAGATAGTGCCATCCATACCATTAGTTGGTAGGTAGACCTATCTATTGGATGTGAAGGGACAATAGAGGTTCATCGCATGGTCATTGAAAGCAACAAATAAAGATACTTTAGAAATTATCAGAGGGGTTATATCATTTGTTTGTAGGCAACATCGAAGGGTCATCGAGGGACTATGATCTTTTATTCGGAGGGACTTTGATAAAGTATCCCTATTTTCGAGGAACATGACCAATGTTTCTGAAAGGCAACGGAGAGAGATTACCCTAAAGGTGTGTGTGTGAATAGTGATTCAATTCAATTATTTTATCTTGTATTTAGGGTTATGCTATCGATCGTAAAATAAAACTCCTACGCTATTACATGGCTTCGGGCAGTTACATAGTAAAGATGCGGAAAATGAATCCTAAAACTATTACATACTCAGAGCAATTACATAATAGTAAAAAACGTGCAAGAAAAATATAAACCTAAGCTATTACATATAGAATGTGCGACCTACACAATTGATCTAGAAAATAGAAAATAGGACAATAGAAAAGAAAATGTTTTCGGTGATTTTTTATGAAGAAAATAGTTTATGATAATATTTAATAAAAACCTAAAATTTTAATTGATTTTAATTTATATAAAAATAGGTTTAATTAATTTAATTTATAAAAATAAAATAGAAAAACTTAATTGTTACAAAAAAAACTTAAACCCTAACTTAAATAGTTATTAGAAAATTATTAGGTTAATTAAGAATGATTAGGGTAAGAAAAATGAAGGAAATAAGGTAGAAAACCCAAAACAATGAACAAAATGCCAGGGGTGGGTGTTGAACCCACGCCCTCCTGCCTCACTATGGCATAGCTTGCCACTATGCCAGGCATATGTTGGTGTTACGAAAGTGAAAGTTGTGCATAATATATAAAACCTGTAAAACATTGGAAAATATAAGAACACATCAAAAGGAAGGGATCAAACCCACGCCCTCAGAGACTAATGCCTTAACATGCGCGTGCCTTTCCACTGGGATGGTTGTTTCATCTGGGATCTCAATGGAATCAAATAAATATAAAATAAAATAGAACAGCTGGACCGGAGAGGCGCCGTAGCCCTAGCTCTGGTCGTCTTCTCCGGCGATATTGTTTCTTCAACCTGTAAAATAATAATTGTTAGTGATCCAAAGGGACCTTATCCCCCTAATTTGACCCTTGCGAGTTCAATGGCAGCCTTGGTTTTCACTAATTCTCCCTGTATAATGAAATACGAACAACATAACATAAAATGGTTCAAACATGACAATCCCTCATCCGGGAATTATGGGACTCATGTAATGGTTCTATCCTACATAGTTTCACCTCAGAAGCGCTTTAGTATTGTTAGTATGCATCAAAGCAACATAGAAATCAAAATACGAATTTACAAAAAAATGAGGAAACGGAAGATGCATGGGATGCTTGTTTCATGCTCTTTGAATCATCAAGATCGATCCATACTTACTCTATGTGACTTCTGTAATTGATTGGGACGGCTAGCTTGCTTGGAGAAATGCTGAAAATAGGGTCTTGAAGTTTGCCATAATTTGACAATTTTTGAGATTTGGAAGGTGATTTTTCTTGCAAGGTTTCGTGCTCTCCTCTTGTCTAGATGATAAGAATATATATATAGGAGAAAATTAGGTCAAGAAGAATGGGCTTAGACCTCTTGTAATTATATCTTGATTTTTTTTGTTTGAAATAGAAATAGAATAATAAAAAAGATCAAGATTTGTTTTGAAAATAATCCCACACAGTTTGCAGCATGATCTTGGGCCTCCATAGTGTTTGAAAAAAAAGCCTCTTAAGCATTGCACCTCCCTTTAATATTTATTTCATTTAATTTTGAATTTAAATGAATAAAATCATAATAAATGAAATAAAAAATTAAAATGGTGTATGAGTAGATTTATAGGTTCATTATAAGGTCTAGAACATGTTTGGACCTTGAAAGATAATCTCATTAGCTCAAAAATTCAAGTTTGATCAATTTGGGTTTCATGTATTTTCTCAAAATTACCGAACTTGTACAACCCATAACTTGATCAATGTTTATCATAGGAAGGTGACCTTATACTTTTTGGAAAGCTCAAGATGTCCCATACAACCTCTATGTTGATCATTGTTTCATTTGAAGACTTTATCTTGATGCAAATTACTTTGACAAAACGTGTCTTTTTGTTGACTTTTGAAATGACCTATAATGTTTTGGCCCATATCTCTCAAATGAAGCATTTTTCGACTTGAGCTTAGAGAGAAAAAGTTGTATAGAATTGAACCTACATAAAAATGAGCTTTGGTTGAGAATTTTATGATGAAGCATGTGAAAGTTATGCTTGGTCAAAGTTTAGTTGACTTATCCTAAAGAAAACCCTAATTTAGCAACTTTTGACTTTTGATGAATCTTGAGTTTTATTGATGAGTTATGATCAACCCTTGATCAAATAGTATGTAACTTCAAAATATTGATGTTGACCAAAAATCTTGAAGTTTGACTGTATGTTAACCATAGTTGACTTTTTACCCAATATAGTTAATTTTCAATCATCTGAGCAATTGACTTATTAAATTTGTGATGTAAGGCTTGAAACTTGACATGCGGATTATTTTAAGTATATGAGAAACCATGAAGTCCAATTTAGGAATTAGAAGTCCCATTTCCTTAAATAAAACCAAAACCCTAATTATAGGCCACTGCTTAGGAGGAGAGTTTGTCTGGTCAACCCTTTGAGTAGTCTTGAATGCTTGATAAGCTTAGGGGCATGAGTAATTCCTTTGAAAATGAGAGGGAAATTTTTAGGGTACAACACAATGATACTAATATTCTCCATTCACCCTAATGTATCTACACTTTTAACCCCTACACCTTAACTTCTACAATTCTCACTACTTCTAATCTTCCAATAATCCCATCAAAACACATCTTAAAATTCATCAACACATATAAACACATCATAATTATTTAATTAAAAACAATTCTAATTAAATTGGCGTGTTACACATGTTCCCTGCAAATACAACTATCGAGAAGGCATACATTCCCCACGAACACAGCTGCCGAGCAGGCACATGTTCCCCACGAACACAACTGCTTAGCAGGCACATGTTCCTCGTGAGCACAACTGCTTAGCAGGCACATGTTCCCCTCGAACACAATTGCTCAGCAGCAACATGTTCTCTGCGAACATAAACGTCAAGTAGGCATACGTTCTCTAAGAACACTGGTGTCGAGCAGGCACATGCTCCCCGTGAACAGAAATGCTTAGCAAGCACATGTTCCCCGCGAACACAACTGCTCAGCAGGCACACGTTCCCCAAGAACACAACTGTCGAGCAGGCACATGTTCCCTTCAAATACAACTGCTTAGCAGACACATGTTCCCCAGGAACACAACTGCTTAGCAAGTACACATTCCCCGTGAACACAACTGCTCAGCAGACACACGTTCCCCGCGAACGCAGCTGCCAAGCTGGCATACGTTCCTACGAATGCAACACCGAGCAAACATCCTGTAGAAGTTTGGAAACATGAAGAAGAGAGGAGGATCGAGTCCTTCATCCAAAAGATAATATCATGTCCGGGAAAAAAAGGAAATAAGGCATACTATCTCGAAAACCTGCACGTGGAACAACTTGCTCGACCTTGGAACACCGGAAAAGTAAGGCAATATTACAGTTAAGACATTGATACAATCGACGTATCCTGTCGAAATAACAAACACAATTTACACTATAACATATGCATGCCCAGGTACAAGGATGGCACTCTTAATTAAACAAAGAGGTAAGTCTCCACTCTTTTGACGAGCAGATTCTTAGCCCGGCGTGGAAAACTCAAACGAGCACCATCTTCGTCGTACCACGATGGCATAACACCTAGCTCGCGATGGGAAGTTCACGCCACCGAGCTCGGGCCCTCAAAATGAGACATGATTTTCGACCCATGCCCGGTGATCACCCTGATCGTTCGACCAGTCGCCCACACTGGAAGACTCAAATACTAACGAGCAAACCCCCGAAACTCTTAGTAAAAATTAAAAGTCTCAAGCAGATGAGCATACAAACATGCATAAACCTAATAAATAACAATATACCACTTATGAGCATGTCCTCAAAAAGATCACGTAATGTTCCCGTCGCGAACAACAAGCATCAACAGTGTGTTTTCCTCCTCGGCGCACAAGTTGCCTCTAAGTCATCACTCCTATGTATAGAAGCAACAACTTGGGGGCTCCTGTTTTGGTCTAGCCAAATGCCTAGGCATGGCCCAATCCACTTCTAAATCCAAGATGGCCCAACAGATTTGGCCCAGTCTATTGGAGCAGATAAAGGACACTTTTCCCCTCTACCCCTCACTCGAAGAGTCATGGTCGCTTGTCCCCCTAGGACCAACGAGACCACCACTTCCCTTAGCAACACTTTTGTCCCTCACTCGAGGAGTCGTGGTCGATTTTCCCCCTAGGTCCAACGAGACAACCGCTGCCCTCAGCAGCACTTCTGCTCGCAGCAGCACTTATGCCCCTCAGTTTGGGACACATGGTCGGTTGTCCCCCCAGGACCAACAAGACCATATATTCCTGCTCAAATAGGCTAGTTCTCATCCTTCCAGCCACACGAGATTAGTCACCCAGGAAAGGCCAGAATCATCTTTGCCCGTGAGCACCTCTTTGCTCGTCATAACGAACATCTTCCTCCCTGGTATGCTCGACACACATAGAGAACACATCCAGAAAATGCTCATAAAATCTTCTTCCCATCACCTCATCCTTGCTCGACATAATGGCTAGTTGTGGGCACTCTACCTGATTTGACCGAGTCTTGGCAGTTCTTATTTTTACGGACCCGTATATCTAGGCCCAAAAATAGGGACCAATGGCCAAGCTCTAGGGTCATTATATAAATCCTCACACGTGTGAGGGTCAGGTATTCATTATTCATATCTAAAACCTTAATTCTTTACTTGTATCTCTTTGCTCCTACACTTACTTGATTGCCGGGGTTCCTTGCAGGTACAACTCCCTTTTTTTCCTCCTCAACTTTCCAGCCCATCAAAGATCATCATCTGGCCAGCTTAGAGGTTCTGATCAACTAGTAAGATCACTTTTACTTTATCACCTGCAGGAAATAAAATTCCATGGTCAAGAGTTCCTTTCAGATACCTCAATATCCTCTTCGTCGCTGCTAGGTGTGATACCTTTGGCTTCTGCATGAGTCTACTTACAATACCTACAATCTATGCTAAGTCATGCCTTGTGTGACAAATGTATATCAATGACCCAATAAGTCTTATGTATTGGGTTGTTTCGACATCATCTTCATCTGCATCTTTCGACAGTTTCACCCTTGGTTCAGTAGGTGTCAATGTCGATTTACATTCTTTCGTCTCAAATCTTTTGAGAATTTCACTTGCATATTTTCTTTGATGCATCATCAAACCTCTACTTCTCTTGTAGAATTTGATGCTAAGGAAATATGAAATGTCACCCAGATCAGACATTTTGAATTCCTTGCTGAGATCACCTTTGAAGTCTTCGATCTCCTTCTTGCAGCTACTTGTTATTAACAAGTCATCAATATAGAGACATAGTATAAGCAATTCACCATTGCTTATTCTTACATATACTCCATGTTTAGTTTTGCACTTCACAAATTCCTTCTCCCTTAGGAAACTATGAATCTTCTTATTCCAAGCTCTTGGAGCTTGTTTCAATCCATACAGAGCTTTATGCAGCCTGTACACCTTTTTCTCTTCATCATGTTTCACAAACCTAACTAGTTGTTTAACATAAACTTCTTCGTCTAAGGGTCCATTTAGGAATGCACACTTCACGTTCATTTGATATATATGCTAACTGTTTATTTCTGCTAGACCAACAACCAACCTGATTATTTCGATTCTAACAACATGTGCAAAAACTTCACCGAAGTCTATTCCTTCTTTCTGTAGAAATCCTTTCGCCATGAGCCTCGCTTAATTTCGAGTTACTTCCCCTTTTGGATTCATCTTCACTTTGTATACCGATTTGACATCAACTGCCTTCTTGCCTTGAGGAAATTCGACAAGTGACTAAGTGTTGTTGTCTTTGATGGACTTCACTTCTTTGTTCATTGCTTTCACCCACTTCGAATCATTTAATGCTTCAGCTGCATTGACAGGTTTGACATCTGCATAGAAAGCATAACGTACCAGCTCACCTTCATCATCAACTACATCATCTGATCTAATCATACAGTCTTTCAACCTTATAGGCATGCATCTTGTTCTCTGAGGTATGCTTGTACCCGGTTTATTTATAACTTCCTCTTGTCGAACTTCTCTTTCAACTTGATTTTCTGATTCTTCAAGCAATATTCTCACTGAATCCTTCTTGACATTTTTAGTCTAATCCCATTCCTTAAGCTTGTTTATGATCACGTCCATGTTTATCACAATCTGCTTATTCATTGGGTCAAACAACTTGTAACCTCTTGTCGAATTATATCCTACTAGAATCATTTGACTCGACTTGTCATCAAGTTTTCTTCTCAACTAATATGGAACATGTCTATGTGCAATAGATCCAAATACTTTCAGATGACTCAAGCTAGGCTTCACACCAGACCAACATTCTTCTGGAGTAATTCCTTTTAACTTCTTCTTTGGACATCTGTTCAATATGTATGTTGCAGTCAACACAACTTCACCCCAAACTCTTTAGGTAAATTCTTGTCTTTCAATATACTTCTAATCATTTTCATGATAGTTTGATTCTTCCTTTCTTCAGTTTCATTCTGCTGTGGAGTATAGGGTGGCACCACCGCTTGGATAATCCCTTATTTTTCATATAACTTGTCGAAGTCTTTTGACACATCCTATCCACCACCATCAGTTCTCAAAACTTTGAGATTTCGACCACTTTGTCTTTCGACCATAGATTTAAAGTTGGTAACTACCTCGATCACGTCACTTTTCTTCTTGATCAGGTAAGTTCATAATTTTTTACTAAAATAATCTATGAATGTAAAAAAGTATTTATTACCTCCCATTGAATCCATCTGGATTGGTCCATATACATCAGAGTATATGATTTCTAGAATAGCCTTCGACCTGCTTCTTGCATCCTTGCTAAATATATTCTTGTGTTGCTTTGCATGCACACATTCCTCACATACTTCATTTAGAATGTCGATTTCTGGTATCCTTGAAACCATATTTCTTCTCTTCAAATCTCTGATGTCTCTGATTTTGAGAATAGCCTTCGACCTTCTTCATGCATCCTTGCTTAAGTTATTCTTGTATTGCTTTGCCTGCACACATTTCTTACATACTTCATTTAGAATATCAATTTCTGGCAGTCCTGAAACCATATTTCTTCTCTTCAAATCTCTGATTTCTTCTCTTCATCTTTGGGAATGTCCATGATCTGAAAATCAATTGGAAAGACAAAATTTTCAATTTCCACCAATACATCTTTAGCTATCCCATATGACTGCTTAATGGTGTAATCAACAAATTTTAATTTTGTTCCACTCTCGCTTATCTTTTCAATACCAAGCTTTTTGAAAATAGATAATTGCATTAAGCTTACACTAGAACCAAAATCAATTAGAACCCTCTTGAATTTTCTGTCTTTTATTGTGCACGGTATTGCAACTGATCCAGGATCCTTCTGCATGATGGGTATTCTCCTCTCGGGCGTGATTGCACACAATTTCTCCTCACCGGGTACCGATCCATTTCTTGTTGGTCTCTGCTTTGATAGTACCTCCTTCATGATTTTTTGGTACAAGGGCATTTTCTCGAGTGCTTTAAAGAACGGTATGTTGATCTCTAGCTTTTTGAAAATTTAGAAAAATTTATCAAAGTCTTTCTCTTTTGTGTCCTTCTTTGTTACTCGAGAGGGATACGACAACTTATGGTTTAGTCTTCTCTTCAGCTGGCTTCACAAGTGACACCACTTCTTCCTGTTTTTTCTTGTTCTCTCTCACTTCTAAATCTACTTCTATGATATGATCATCAAATTTTACCTCCTGTTCTTTTTCTTTAGCAACTTTCTCACTCCTTGTTGTGACATCATTAACATTCCCATGATTTTTTTTATTTCCTTGTGCTTGCAGAGATAATTGTTATGCAATTCTGATTTGTTTGTTGGCTTCTAACTTTAAATCAATCACTCCCTCTAGTTTGCTCATAACCCTGTCATAAAATTCCAGGTGTTCATTTGCAACAATGGCTTCAATGATCTTCTTAATACCAATGGTTGTTATAAAGTTGGATGAGCCACCGACGGCTGTGTCAATAAGCTGCTTTGTCTTCATTCTGATGCCATTTACAAACATCTGCATTTTCCTAGTTTGATCCATATTGTGAGATGGACAAGATACCAATAACCTCTTGAACCTCTTATACACATCACCTAGTGACTCTCCTTCTTTCTACTTAAAGTTCACAATATCATATCTTTTGTGAATGTAAACAGAAGCAGGAAAGTATTCGTCAAGAAAAAATTTCTCCATCTCTTCCCAAGTAGTAATACTCCCAGTAGATAATGAATAAAACCACACTTCAGCATCTTCAGAAAGCGTGAACGGAAACATTCTTAATTTCTTTTCTTCTTCAGAGTGTCCCTCAATATTCAAAGTAGTACTCATGGTGAGGAACCTCTGCAAGTGTTTATTGGCATCCTTATTGACCTTTCCAATGAAATATCTCCTCTCAAGTTGAGTGATTATGCTCGGATGCAGTTGAAAATTTAACACAGTCACCGGTTGGTTTATAATTGTCAATCTACCAGTCGATGCATTTGTACCACAAGAGTCACCAAGTAGTGTAACACCCTTCTAAAACCCCACAAAAAATATAAATAAGTAATCAGAGTATTTCACCAAAAGGGCGCCACATGATTCATGAAATATCATACATACATATCTTGTTCTGTAACACGTGTTTTCAAAATCATTTATAACAAATACCTCATTAAATAACAACCATAATACTTTAACTACTCGCAGCGAAATTGTTGAAAACATCTTTATTAAACTCATTATAGAAACTTTGTTGTTCATGGTTCATAATTCAAAACGTTTTAAATACCATGAAAGGTAGTTCAAGGTATCATAATAAAACAAAAGAACATAAGTTCAAAATTAAACTTTCTCGGCCCCGATGTTATATATCAGAGCAAGACCTTCTAAAATCAACAGAAAGAAAACAACACACTCTAAGTTATCTTCTAAGCTTCTACGAACTACTCTTGAACACATGTGTGTTACCCATGTGGAGGCAACATTCAAACAAAAAGGTGAGTAATCACATTCATTACAAAAGATATACGGAATAGACATAATAGTTCAAGCAGCAACATCATGGTATCAAAATCAACAACATTGTCAACAATTCATCAATTAGCACAACAACATATACAACATCATCTAGTCAACAATTATGCAATCCACATGATATGTAGTGCAATAATATAGACTCGTGCATGTGGTGCCAATTTGTTATGAGTACTTGACTCATCACCCTCCAAAGATCCCCGCCATAGGATCGATTCCCTCTTGGAACCAGAGCTCAACATCAACACACTCAATCCACACAATGGGATTGAGGCCAACATTGGACCAATATCCTAAATCAACATGGGCGGACCAAAGTTATCCAAACTATGCCATGAATGCTTGATGCACAATAATAGAATATCAAACAATCACATCTAGTCAAATCGCATCATCATTCATGAAATCGTCAACAATATTCAATACCTTATAGTCAAAACATAATACCATCATAGTATTCATAATTCATCATAGCAACATACATCATGATAGACTACCTCATTAAGAATCTAAGTATACCTTAGCCTAGGTACTGAAAATATACATCATTTTACTCATTTTATTCTACCCACATGTATTTCTTTACATTAACTATCCAACACTTTGAATGGCGCCTCAAACAGAGTTCTAAGACTCAAGTTATGGCCCTTTAAAAACCCTATTGTTTTCCAATGCCTAGTGCTCGCCCGGCAACGTGGGAGCAACATCACCACCATTCTCTTCTAGTCTCAATCGCCCGACAAAGCTTCTTGTTCTTGTGGCGACGCACCTCTTTCTCCTACATCACCCAGCGATGGTGCGAGCGAGACATTTCAGTAGCATCACTTTTCCACCTATTCTTTCACTTCTCGCTTTCCCGACGAAGACCAAGCGTCGTTGCATCGCTCGACAATGCAATACTTCACCTTACGATGCATAATAGACTGCAACTTTCTATTGTGATTCTTCACCTTTTCAGCCATTAATATTATTTCAACCTCAAACAACCATCTTATAAACAAGCAGCCCAATTGGAGGGAACCAATGTCTGAAACTGGGAGGATTTGGCTACTGCTTTTTACAAGCAGTATCAATATAATGCCGACCCGGCCCCTACCCGTACTCAACTCTAGAGTATGTCCATAGGTGCAGGTGAAGGCTTTAAGGACTACACGCAGAAGTGGAGAGACTTGGATGGAAGAGTTCAACCCCCTTTATCTGACAGGGAGTTGGTTGACATGCTTCTTGGAACATTGTCTGGTCCATTCTTCAACCATTTGATCGGCAGCTCATCGGCTGGTTTTACCGAGCTGATATTAACTGGAGAAATGGTAGAAGTTGGGATCCGGAACGATAAAATACAGAGAGACACCTCTCGAGTTCAGTAAAGAAGCCCTTCGCTGGTAAGAAGGAAGCCAGTGCTATCTATAGCCCAAGAGGTCAGAGCAGAGTTGAACACCATCCGACGGTAAGTGTTGTAATGATACCTAGGCCTGCGGCTGCTCCATAATACAACAACCAGCAAAGGGTGGAAAGACCACAAAGGTAGTTCACCCAGATTAACATGACATTGACAGAGGTTCTACCCCATCTGCTGAGATCCAATTTGGCAACCTTGAAGAAGGCTCCCAAGAATCCTAATACCACGTCTCCTCGGTACAATTCAAACGCTCGGTGTGCCTACCATTATGAGAGTCTTGGTCACGATATAAATGACTGTTGGGCTCTAAGAAATAAAGTACAAGATCTGATTGAAGCCAAGGAGATTGAGTTTGACGCTCTGGAGAATCCCAATGTCATAACTGCTCTCATGCCTAGGCACAACTGTGGAGTTAACGCCGTTGATATTGATCTGTTTGTGACCTCAGTTGATGAAGTTTCTACTCCCCTTATGACTGTTAAGAAGAATTTGTTGTTGACCGGTTTATTTCCGGGTTATGGTGAAGGTTGCCACATATGTTCATCTCTACCTTCTGGTTGCTATCTGCTAAAGACAGGTATCCAGCGCCTGATGGACAGTAGAGAAATTTTATTCGAGAAGACTTTGACTCCTGCTGTTCCATTCAAAGATGTTGCTATTATAACCATTTCTGCCAATCCTTCCAAGGCCTCCTCGAGAATACCTGTTAGGATTACACCCGCTCCGAGAGTTGCTCCATTAATAATCACCTGTCCTGGTCCTGTCCCGTACACCTCGGACAAAGCTGTCCCTTGGCATTATGGCACCGATATCTACTATCATGGCGTTAAATAAGACCTGGAGAATTAAGAGGCTGATCCCGATGTCAGTAACATTGTCGGGACCAGTAGGATTACTAGAAGTGGAAGGGTTTTCTCTCCTGAGATTTCCCCAAAGACTGTCACTAAGCCTATTGTTATTTCATCTGTTGTTCCTACCAGTACTTCTGTCGCTACTCTTGTTCTTACTCCAATTGTCACTCCTGCCGCAGAGTCATCTGGGACTCGAGGCAAAGAAGCTATAGGTAAGCTTGCCCGGACGGAGGCACCTAGAAAGATTATCATAGAAACCTCTAAGCAAGAGGTAGAGGAAATCTTAAAAATAATCAAAAAGAGTGACTACAATATGGTCGAGCAGTTGGGGTAGACCCCCTCAAAGATATCAATGTTGTCTTTGCTATTATGTTCTGAGGCCCATGTAAAGAATTTGATTGCATTCCTCAAGACCGTGCATGTGCCGCAAGAAACCTCAGCCGATCAATTCAAAGACTGTATGGCCAGCCTGACTGCCAATAATGGGTTGGCTTTTTCAGATGCTGACTTAACTCCGAAAGGGAGAAAACACAATGATGCTTTGCATGTCTCGATCAAACGCAGGGGAACCACTATGGCTCATGTGCTAGTGGATACTGGGTCTTCACTGAATGTCCTGCCTAAGAAGGCTCTCGATCGGCTAGATTGTGAAGGCTTGACCCTAAAGCCCAATAACATTG
The DNA here is from genome assembly GCA_948472305.1 of Vicia faba. Taxonomy (NCBI): domain Eukaryota; kingdom Viridiplantae; phylum Streptophyta; class Magnoliopsida; order Fabales; family Fabaceae; genus Vicia; species Vicia faba. Next base: position 186,094,914 of record OX451741.1, read on the forward strand.
TAGTAAGGGCTTTTGATGGGTCGAAGAGAATGGTGCATGGAGAGGTGGACATCCCTGTCAAGATAGGCTCTCAAACTTTTAAGTCCACCTTCTACGTGATGGACATCAGGCCATCGTACTCTTGTTTGTTGGGTAGTCCTTGGATCCATGAAGTTGGGGATGTTACTTCTACACTACACCAAATGTTGAAGTATCTGGTGAAGGGGAAGATAGTCACTATGCATGGCAAAGAGGAGTACATGGTGAGCCACCTGAACTCTTTCAGGTATGTGGAGATGGACGGGGAATTCATAGAGACCCCTTGTCAAAACTTTGAAGAGGTTCCTCAGATTTTGGCGTCGACAGAGACTACCACCAGTACCAAACTTCCTTTGAAGATGGCTTCTCTCAAGGATGCCAGAATAGTGGTCGAGGAAGGTGGGTGTACCAATTGGGGACGGCTCCCAGATTTTACTCATAAAACTGACAAATTTGGTTTAGGCTTTACTACAGGGGCTCAAAGGGTTGTTCGACGCGCTCGGGCTAGAGGACCTCCCCTACGATTCAGCGATCGTGGGGTCAATGCTATTAAAGACAGTAAGGAAGACCCTAACATTGACAGCTGGATCTACCCGACTACCAACGGTGGATCGAATAATTGGACAGCTAGAGATTTTATTCCAGTTTCTTTTATTCCGCAGTAATTGTCTGACTTATGTTCTGAATTTGTAATGAACAATTTTTTAAACTTTTTGGCCTTGTGTCTTACCCGAGGCACAATGTTTCTATCTGTGAGGGTTATTATATGTCATTTCATATATCATCAATGAAGCATTGGACATTCTTTGCATACAAATTTTGTGCTCTGTGTTTTTTCTTTTCTGTTTTTACTTTATCAATTTAGATATGCTCTTACACACACACGTATCAAACTGCATATCCATATCCACTCTGGATCCCATTGATAACAATCCTTCTATTACCAGCTATGACTTCAAAAATCCGATCAACCGAGCCGAGGATGAAGGTGATAATGATTCTGAGGTGCCTGGAGAACTGGCTAGACTATTACAACAGTAAGAGAGGGGTATACAGCATCATGAAGAGCCAGTTGAGACAATAAACTTGGGCACAGAGACGGACAAAAAAGAAGTCAAGATATCAAACAGCGGTTGATACAGATGTTGCGCGACTATGTTGAGATTTTTGCCTGGTCATATGAAGACATGTCTGGTTTAGACACTGCCATCGTGGTACACCGTCTCCTAACTAAAGAGTATTTTCCTCCGGTTAAACAGAAGGTCCGCTGTATGCACCCTGAAATGTCAAAGAAGATCAAGGCAGGGGTCATGAAGAAGTTCGACGATGGTTTCTTAGTTGTCACCTCCTATCCGCAGTGGGGTGCTAACGTCGTTCCGGTACCTAAGAAGGACGGTAAGGTACAGATGTGTGTGGATTACAGAGATCTGAACAGGGAAAGCCCCAAGGATGACTTCCCGCTTCCCCACATTAATGTTCTGGTTGACATCATCGTGCAACATAAAATATTCTCCTTCATGGATGGTTTCTCTGGCTACAACCAGATCAAGATGGCTCCTGAAGACATGGAGAAGACGACCTTCGTCACACAGTGGGGCACCTTCTGTTACAAGGTGATGCCTTTTGGGTTGAAGAAGGCTGGGGCAACCTATCAGCGAGCCATGGTCGCTTTGTTCCACGATATGATTCACCACGAGATCAAAGTTTATGTTGATGACATGATAGCCAAGTCTCAAACCGAATAGGAACATCTCGATCATCTACAAAATTTGTTCGACAGGTTGAAGACATACAAGCTGAGGTTGAATCCGAACAAGTGCACCTTCGGGGTAAGGTCTGGTAAGCTTCTGGGTTTCATCGTCAGTGATAAAGGTATTCAAGTAGACCCCACAAAGGTAAAGGCCATACAAGAGATGCCGACTCCCCGTACTGAGAAGGAAGTTAGAGGTTTCTTGGGACGCTTAAATTATATCGCCAAGTTCATTTCACATCTAACTTCTACTTGTGAGCCCGTCTTCAAGCTTTTGAAGAAAGATCAAGTGGTAAAGTGAAATGACAAATGCCAGACTGCTTTCGAAAGGATCAAAGAATATCTTTAAGAGCCACCGATTTTGATGCCTCCGGTTGAAGGAAGACCTTTGATATTATACTTAACAGTGCTAGACAATTTAATGGGGTGTGTGCTGGGGCAGCATGACGAGTCTGGTCGAAAAGAGCATGTAATATACTACCTTAGCAAAAAGTTTACCGACTGTGAGATAAGATACTCGTTGCTCGAGAAAAATTGTTGCGCTATGGCATGGGCTGCTCGCCGACTAAGACAGTATATGTTGACCCACACTACTCTGTTGATATCTAAGATGGATCCAATTAAATACATCTTCGAGAAGCCCGCACTCTCCGGAAGAATAGCGAGATGGAAGATGATCTTAACCGAATACGATATACAATATACAACTCAGAAAGCAATCAAGGGGAGTGTATTGGCTGATCATTTGGCACATCAGGCCGTGGATGACTACCAGTCCATGAATTTTGAGTTCCCGGACGAGAACATTATGCTGGTGACTGACTACGAAGAACATGGACCAGATGAAGGACCTGAAGAAGGATCCCAATGGACTATGGTCTTTGATGGAGCTTCGAACGCACTTGGCAATGGCATCGACACTGTAATCATATCCCTTGAGGGCTATCACACTCCTTTCACTGCCCGATTATGTTTCAACTACACTAACAACATGGCGAAGTATGAAGCCTGCGTCATGGGTCTCAAAGCCGCTATTGACCTCAGAATCAAGTTCCTAAATGTCTTTGGGGATTCAGCTTTGGTGATAAGTCAGATCAAAGGCGAATGGGATACGAAGCATCTGAATCTCATCCCATACAAAGAGCACGTACTGACATTGCTCCCATACTTTGAGGAGGTAACTTTTGAACATTTCCCACGAGAGGAGAATCAGTTAGCGGACGCGCTAGCTACCATGTCTTCTATGTTCAAAGTTATGTGGGACAACGAAGCTCCCTGAATCACCATTGAAAGGTTGGATGAACCAGCGCACTTCTGTGAGATTGATACTGAGGAGGTGATAGACAAACCCTGGTTTCATGAAGTAAAGAAGTATCTCGAGGCTCAAGAGTATCCTGAAGGGGCATCTGTCAATGATAAGAAGTTTCTGAGAAGGTTCGCTACGAAATTCTTCCTCGGTAATGGAATCCTCTACAAGCGCAATCATGACTCTACCTTACTGCGGTGTGTAGACAAGAGCAAAGCAGAGAGGATTATGACAGATCTACATGAAGGTACCTTCGGAACCCTTCCAGTGGACATACTATGGCTAAGAAGATCCTACAGGCAGGATATTACTGGTCCACTATGGAAGTCGATTGTTATCAGCACTCTCGAACTTGTCATAAGTGCCAAATCTATGCTGACAAGGTGTATGTGCCTCTGGTTCCTTTGAATGTCTTGACAGCTCTGTGGCCCTTTGCAATGTTGGGCATTGACATGATCGGAGAAATCAGGACCACCGCCTCCAATGGGCATTGCTTCATCCTGGTGGCTATCGATTACTTCACAAAATGGGTTGAGGCGACCTCCTTTGCTACTGTTACCAAGAATGTTGTGGCGCGGTTTATCAAACATAACATGGTCTGTCGGTATGGTGTGCCAGAGAGAATTATCACTGATAATGGTACGAATCTTAATAACACGATGATCATCAAACTCTATAAGCAGTTCAAGATACAGCATCATAACTCTTCTCCCTACCGGACGAAGATGAATGGCGATGTTGAAGCGGCTAACAAGAACATCAAGAAAATTGTACAGAAGATAACAGTGACATACAAATACTGGCATGAAATGCTACCATTCGCTCTGCATGGGTACCGTACCTCGGCATGGGCGTCGACAGGGGCAACACCCTACTCTTTGGTATATAGCGTGGAGGTAGTCCTACCCATCAAAGTCCAGATACCTTCCCTCAGGATTATGAAGGACGCGGGTTTGAACAAAGACGAATGGATCCAAACTCGGCTTGATCAGCTAAATCTAATCGATGAGATGAGACTTACTGCTATCTGTCATGGTCAGACGTATCAAAAGCGAATGATCAAGGCTTTTAACAAGAAAGTCAGGCGTCAAGAATATCAATTCGGGGATCTAGTGATCAAGTGCATCATACTGCCGCAAGGTGACCCCATGGGCAAATGGACTTCCACATACGAAGGGCCATTTGTGATTAAAAACATTTTCTCGGGTGGAGCCATGATTCTGACCACCATGGACAGTGACGACCTTCCTCACCCTGTAAATGCGGACATAGTGAAAAGATATTATGCATGATAAAAGACCCTCTAGGTCGACTGGCCTAGGAAAAAATAAGGGCTTCCCGGCGAACCAAAAGGGATCGGGCAAAAATAAGGGATGAAAATGAAAAAAAATATGTACACCCGGCAAGTCGAAAACCTGAAAAGGCGACTTGGGCAAAAAAGGGTATCCCGGTGGACTGAAAACCCGAAAGGGCAGTCCAGGAAAAATTTAGGGATGAAAAGCGTATCACTATGTCCCATTGGATCACACTGCAATATGACCTCAGTATCAATTATCAAGCTCAAACATTATTGATCAACCTAATCAGCTTCGGACAAGTAGCAAAGTGATGAAACGCTCGAAGACATAACGACAATAGCAGAATTGGAACCCAATGGGATTGTTGTATATAGTTGTTTTCTTTTTACACAATATTGTATAACTTCTATTTTTACGACGGCGTTCTCTTACTAGAACGTCAGCCTCCTTGTACAAAAATGCCTATTACAGGCCAACTTCAAAAAATCAATACAAAATCATTTTCATAAGAAACTTTGAGTTTTTCTTTTTTCTGTTTTGTTTTGCAAGAACGTCCAATGATTTATTTTTGACATATGCATTTAAATATGATCGTTGCTCATAAATATTTACATAAAGAAACAAAAGACAATTACTCGTAATTCCAGAAAGAGGCAAAAATAAGAAATGTCAAACCCGACAGTTACTCTTTCCAGCAGGTACCAGGGCAGAGACAGCTTTGGAGCACAGTCATCAATACCTGCGACCTTGTAACATCTGTATTCCCCACAGAGTAAAGGTAATCAAAGAATTGATGTCAGTTCTCTCGAAACGGGAAGTAATCTCCCTAGCCAGGATCGTCCATAAACCTGACATCTATATCCCTCAGCCGAATTGCATGATCGCGAGCGGATCATCATAAATTATTATCTCCCCAAGTAGAGTTTGTTTCTCTAGATACAGAGGCTCAATCCCCAATAGAGCTTAATAAAGTAAGTCCCCCATAGAGCTATTCTCGAACAAAGTCTCTCCCTGGAAGAATATTCATAAACAACAAAGAGTAAATCTCTGGCACAGTCGTTTCCGTTCACCATCTCCAACAGAAGTAGAAGAACCACAGTTCTCTACAACAGTCAGAAATGCTATATTCTCCAGCAGCAGTCAGGGATTTATTTTCCCAGACTCGGATATGTCACAACTAACACCTCATGCTCATACATCATGACATGCACATACATATCACATACAGCATAATCTCATTTATTTTGAGAACATCATCTCACAATGCATTTCATGCATCGCATATAATTAACCCTGTTATCTTTTCAGGAAAGACAGTTATCACTAATAATTCCAACAGTTATACATGTCATATTTGCAAACAGCTAATGAAAAATCAGTTTCTGAAACTAAACGGGTCAACTAATCTACATGATCAATCGAGGTAACCCTACGATCCAGGTTCCTTCTCATAGCCCTACTATCCAGGCTTTCATTTCGAAGTAACCCTACTACCCAGGTTCCTTCTCATAGCCCTACTATCCAGGCTTCCATTTCAAGGTAACCCTACTATCCAGGTTCCTTCCCATAAGCCCTACTATCCAGGCTTTCATTTCGAAGTAACCCTACTACCCAGGTTCCTTCTCATAGCCCTATTATCCAGGATTTCATTTCGAGGTAACCCTACTATCCAGGTTCCTTCCCATAATCCTATTATCCATGCTTTCATTTCTAAGTAACCCTACTATCCAGGTTCCTTCCCATAAGACCTACAATCCAGGCTTTCATTTCGAAGTAACTCTACTACCTAGGGTTCCTTCTCATAGCCCTACTATCCAGGCTTTTATTTCGAGGTAACCCTACTATCCAGGATCCTTCCCATAAGCCCTATCTAGGCTTTCATTTCAAAGTAACCTTACTACCCAGGTTCCTTCTCATGGCCCTACTATCCAGGCTTTCATCTCAAAGTAACCCTACTATCCATGTTCCTTCCCATAAGCCCTACTATCCAGGCTTTCATCTCGAAGTAACTACTATCCAGGTTCCTTCTCCCTTATCCCCAGACAACAGTTTACAACACTGTAAGGCCCAGACCCGACCAGATACGGTCGGTTTCACATTTCCTCAGTAAGTCGATGTACAGCCTGAACCCTGACCAGGGCATAAATCAACATTCCTCAGCAAAGTCCTCCTCAACAGTAGGTACAGGGATTCTCGCCAAGGAACCTCTTAGGCAACCGATCTTTTCAGGATGGCATCTTTAAGCCCATCTCCGACGATTCTCCGTCGCCTTCCAAATGGCATCTGTAAGCCCATTCTCGATATCGCCAATCAGAATTACTTCATGCAGTGCAAATTTTTGGGCACTTTAGTGTTCAATCATCTTCCACCTTCAGATCACGAAAGGCAGACCGGCCAATCTACATCCTCAGGCTTAAGAAGATTGAACAGGGGCAGCTGTTGTACCCCAAAATTTGCCCTCTCATTTCTCAAAGGATCATCCTGGACTCCCAGGTTTGCTTCTATCAAGTTCCAAGTCTTGAATTACCACTTTTCAAGAAAATCATCCACAAGGGCAAAATGGTCAAAAGCACACTAAAAAGTCAAACTTTGACTTTCAGATCAAATCAAGTTTCAACAATTTTATTTCATCAAGACATGAAATTGGTTCATCAAAAAAATCAAAAGTCAGAAATTACTTTGAAAAAAATTAAATTTCTAAACATTTAGAAAATTTTCTAAGTGTTAAGAGAATATGATACTTCAGAACTTCTGAGCCAGCCTCTACGCAAGTGCAGTCAGAAGTTAAAAACATGGTTCAGAACATAGTTTTTCAATCAGAACATGACTCTTCATCATATGGAGGTTACGTTTCTGATCTTCTGCGATCAGAACATCACCAAATCCCAAAACCTCGATTAAGCAGCCTGCTGCCCTGCTATATCACAGTCCGGCAATCAGCTGTTGATCCAGTCCACTCCTGCACTTTCTCAAACCCCATATTTGCATCAAATTATCATACGAAAACTGTTATTAAAAAGCAATGAAACAGTATACCAAAAAGGTTTGAATCCCATTTGTTTTTCCCCTTAAAACCACAACAAACCCATCTATAAATAATTTGCTCCATCACACGTTTAAGGGGCTGGCTTTTGGAGAGTGAAAATTGTCAAAAGAGAGAAAAGAAAACTGTGAAACCTTCATAAAAATCTAGAATTCCCAAACAGAAAATCAAACCTTTGTTCTTCCATTTGAATCAAAGAACTTGGCATTTTCTCTTCCATTGCTCTTGCTGACTCCAAAACATTTGAAGGCAGCAGTTCAAGTCCTAAGCACACGCTCCAGATTCAAGGTAAGTCTTTCTGACTTTGTATCTTCTCATTTAAAACATTATTAAATATGTAAATATCATAATGTTGATATTGTCCATATCATTGCATAAGAAAAAAATTGTGGATCAGAACTTCTTGATTAAGGCTAGGCTCAGAACTAGGATTAGAACTTCTATAAATTGTTGTGCTTTTATCCTCCTGATTTGCTGTTAAGGACTGAATAATTGTTGATGTGCTGATTAATATGATGAAAAAGTTGAAATGTAACACAGAACTTCTGTTTTTCATTCACCATTTTAACACACAGAATTTCTAGGATTTTCTCACTATTTAAGCACGCAGAACTTCTGAGTTTTCTTTACTGTATTAACACACAAAACTTCTAGGCTTTCTTACTATTTTAACACACAGAACTTCTGATGCTCACTCACTGTTTTAGCACAACACAGAACTTCTGAGTTCTCCCTACACGTTAAACACACAAAACTTCTACGCTTTCTTACTGTTAAGCACATTGAACCTCTAATGCTTCCGCTCGCTATTTTAACACTCAGAATTTCTGATTTTTCACACGCTAACAACACACTGAATTTATGATGTTCACTCACTATTTTAGCACAGTACATAACTTTTGACTTTTAGCTCACTGCCTGAATACCACCCAGAACCTCTATTTCCTTTCCCTCTGACGTTTCTTGCAGGGTCTTAGAGTGTATCAATCCAGAACTTCTGATTCCACTGACGTTCCCTTCTGAGTCACCACGCGCCTGGCTTCAGAACTTCTGATCCTTGTTGTTTTTCTTGCAGCAACACGTTGTTTCTATCTTTCATTTATTTTCATTTTTATCATTTTAAATATTAATCTTTTTTTATTAATATAAAAAAGACATAAAAATATTTTATTTTTTAATTAATTTATTTCTTTTTCTTAATTCATTAAGACAAAAAAACCATTTTCTAAACAAGTCCTTTTTCTCTCTTGCATTGTACATTTCAATATGGTTGTAATAGTTAAATAGGATTTAAATTCTTGCAACCCCCCATTTGTAAATATGTACCCCCATCCCTAAAATATTGTAATAGCGTAAGATTTTTATATTTCCGCAATTTAACGCTTTTCCAAATATAAAATGCTAGTAATTAGAATGTGTATGGCAAGATATGAAATTAACAAATAGATAACCTTAATCAAGACTAAAATGCATGCAATCAAACACACTTGCACACTGGCACCCTTAGGGTAATCCCACCTTGTTACCTAGCGGAAAAATAGTCATGTCCCTCGAACATGGGCGTTTTAGCAAAAGACCCTCGATAAAAGATCGTAGTCCCTTGATGACCCTCGATGTTGCCTTTGATAAACGATCTAGTCCCTAACACGACATTGCTAAAATGTTCCATAGGTTGCCTTCTATGACTATACAAACGTCCCACACTCGTCCCATCACATCCAACGATGGGGCTTCTTACCAAATCAATGGTAAGATAGAAACATCTAAAGGAAGAAGAAAAGAACATCTAAGACCTTTTGAGTAGGTAGATTCGCTCCTAGTTGTTCGCTTGCTCACAACAAAAAAACATTTTATACACCAACACATCTCTTTGAACTATTTTCAAAACCAACACTTTGTATGCATTCTTATAGAGACGAGAATCATTACAAAGACGTTTTCAAAATATTTTCAAACCCACACCACAAGCACACTTTCAAACAAAGCAAGTGATCTAGCAAGTAACTAAGAGCCCATGGAAAACCATGGATGAAAAGGATGCTAATAACTTCCCTTTTCATAATCTACCCCCCGAACTCAAGAAAACATCTCTAAAGGTCTTTCCTGTGCTTTTCAGCCTTTCCTTGTTGGATAAAAAAAAGTCGATGGAGACTCTTGCTATCCGCAACATTTGCGATCAAACGCAAAAAAACAAAAATCCAGTTCTCTCACCGTATCACACCCCCTTACTCAGAAAACTCTCGAAAGGTCTTTTTCTATTCTTTTCACCCTTTCCTTTATTGGATAAAACAAAAGTCGGTGGCGACTCTTGCTTACCGCAACATTTGCAAACACAAACACAAAACCAGTATAACAGTCAGTTCTGCCACCGTATCACACTAAGTCATTAGAGAATTATGATGAACTCAAGCCTTTTTTTATCAAGAGTTAATCGGTAACTATAGGGTATCATTAGTCCTAGGTGATATTTATTATAGTCCAATTGTACAAAAAGCTTAACAATCGTGGTCCATATGATTGTTAACCATAAATTAATCCTCGTTAGTCCGACAAATAAAGCATAAAAAATCTTGTACAATTAAATTGAATATGAAAAAATAATAAACTGTTGAAATTAGGAATTCAGAGTCATTGCAAAATCTAATCAGGGACATCCCCTTAGCATTGGGGAGTTTAGGTATTCATATTGTTCAAAAAAATTACAAGATAAAAACTAGACATTACATGTATTTGGATAACTTCGATCTTCAATTGCTTCTGCTCATGAGAATCTTCCGCTCTCCAATGACCTTGATCTCTCCAATCTTCAACCGTGTAACAATTTTTTGCTTGCAAAAAGTCTTCTAATTCATCGTGAAAACTCATCTAAATAGAAAACATTCACTTAGGTCAGTTAGAAATACCCAAAACACTCTCGCAGGACAACTATTAAGCAAAATAACACAAAATACTGAAATCATTGTCGCAGCCCAACACAGGTCGTGTCAGGAAACACAGGTACCTGTGTTGGGCCTCTAGCATTTTAATTGCTAAATTCTTGGCTCAGGAACCCTGACACAGGCCATGTTAGTCCCCTAACTTCCCACTTGGCAAAGCTCTCATCTTGACATGGCCCGTGTCAGGTGACACGGCCCATGTCAGGTGACACGAGTGGCCGTGTTAGGCCTCCTGTAACTTAGTTTTTATGACTTCCTTTGAAACTCCGAATTTTCACTTTCTCGCACCGATTTGTCTCGATGTATTCCTCTGAGCCTATAAACAGAAAAACACACAACCAACGCATCAAATGTAGAATAACGAAGACAGACGCTTGACAATATAAAAAATAGATAACTAAAATAAACAGTAAATAACTGCATAAAAACCATTGATCATGGTCGGCGTTGTTGGGTTTCAGACGGGTGATTACTTGGTTGAACATGTTATGGTGGTTACGAGTGTTGTGCTCTTTGGGTAGTGAAGAGTGTGTATTGTAATACTCTATCCCCCAAAGTGCATATTTAAAAAGATCATGCAAATTATTTATTTTAAAATCAGCAAAGGGTGTCACACATTCCTCAAAAAAACATCTTTTTCAATTTAAAATTAAGTAGCAGAATTTAAACATTGTCAACTCACATAAATATCTCATACTTTCATAAAATAGCCTAGTTTCAACATAAGGAGATATATTCAACAAACTCTCAAGAAAACATCAAGAAAATGATAACTCGCCCCGATGTTACACTATCAAAGCAAAAATCCATAAACACTAAGTAAACTCAAAATGATCAATAAAAACGAAGTTGGCATCTACACCAATCCTTCCACGTGGCAGCAGCTAATACTCCTCTACCTGTATATATGTACCACTGATACAATAAGCCACACAAATAAACAAAAAGGAGTGAGAAATATGTACATATTGTTAATGGATTATATAAATAGTTAGGACGGTATCATACATAACATTCATCAACATATGAATTATTCACAACAACTATTAACTTACAATGCAAATATGCGTACAATGCAAATAACTCCTCAAGTCTAATGCATGTGGTACTAATCTTGGACATCATATTTATATTACTGATTTCGTCCATTCACCGATGGTTCCCATTCAAATTGGGTTCCCCTTCAAACCCTAGCCCGCCGCTGGTCACCTCTTCTAAACCAGAGACGCACCATTGGATCGAGGTATGTACATCTATCACTAACACACATGATGTATGATATGCAACAACAACATACAGGTGCAACAATCACCATTGGTTCCTCTTCAAACCGTAAACATCGCCCAGTAAGGTCACCATGGTAGTTTTTATCTAACTACACTTTTCAACATATGCATATAGTTATACCTCGACAATATGTATGTAATAACATCTCAACACATGTATATAGTTATATTTTCATTCAACATTACTCATCAACAGATAATTTATCAACATATATGCTCAATAATACTCATCAACTGAGTAATACATATTATTACTCATGTAAGTCCACCAACAGGGTAAAAAAAATTATTATACATGCTCAATATTACTCATCAACAAGGTAACATGTTATTACTCGACAACTATACCCACCAATGAATTAAATAGATAATTCCAAAACCTTTACAGGATCAACAGGGTCAACTTATAACCCATTAGATAACTCAATACAACATATTATTATTTACCTTTAACTCTAACACTAGTTTATGCCATTGGCAAGATTTCTTGTTGTAACTCTAAATAATAAATATTTCCAACTCTAACATTGTCAAAGGGATTACATACTCAACAATGCTCAATAATGCTCACAGACGTACTCTAGCCTTATCTCACTACTCGTCTACATGACTTTGAACACGTCTGATTATTCAATTTCAACATTATTGATTTACATAACACTACAAACACATCAACGTAACTCATTTTCAAATCATTTGATTATAAAAAATAACTCTAATATATTAAATAACTAAAACTTCAACTCTTTTAACTATGCATAACTCTTATTCAACTATAAAATAACAAATACCTTTGAATCTAACTCTAAACATATCAAACTCAACTCCTTTAATTTTAATCAACTCTAAAACATATAAACTAACGGAAATTAAAGTTATTTATAAATATATTTAATTCCTTAAATTGCTAAAGGGTTTCCCAAAACTCTATACTTAACTCTAAAATTGTCTCACTTCAAAATAGCACCAACTATTATAGACTTATGATAAAATTATGAAACTCTCTAATTTAAAATCTCTTTAAATCCTCTTTCAAATGCAACCGATTGCATCTTAATCAGAATATTCTAACTCTAGTTATATTTGTTTTAGTTCAGCTTTATCACAATATTTCTGCATAAACTCTAAAACATAATGTTTGACTTCAAAATAACACCAAAAATTATAGACTTATGATAAAATTATGAAACTATCTTGTCTAAGATATCGTTGAACCCTTTTTCTAACATAACTGATCGTGCCTCAAACGGGCTTAAGAAACTTAAGTTACGCGTAAAACAAGATAATCAACGCATGACTAAAATTAACTACGCCTCCGGTATAAAAACTAGAGAACTACTATTGTTGTAGTGTTCCTATACCTAATTTCCCCCATTTCAAAATAAATATTATTGTGTTAGTTTTCTAACACAACTGACGGCACTCCAAACAGACTTACGGAACTCAAGTTATGCATGAAACAAGACGGTCAGTCCCCTTCTATGTCTACCTGTGATTTTCTTCATTTTTTCTCCTATTGAACATATTCAAAAACTCGCCTATTTGAGTTATAACAACCTCTAATACACAGTTATAAACATAAATATGACTCAAACATCACAAATTTAACTCTCGCCTTATCATAAGACAACAATATAATTTATCAATTACTCTCGCCTTATCAAAGGGCATCAACACACATACCAATTAACCCTTCTATCCCCACTGAAACTCAACCGCCCAAAAACACCCCAAAAAAAAACTAATCTTTGTTAATATAGTAAAATCCGCCTTATCAAAATTCATCAACTGGTCAAACCAGTTTACAAATTACGCAATTTCATATCACATCATAATCAAAAAGAAAATATTATCATTGATCGCCTCAAAAGTTTTGCACAAACCCTTTTGGCCACAAACATCAAATACATATAAAAGAAAGAAGAAGGTGTGATGGTAAGGAACCATCATCATCCCTCTGAGTCAATCATATATGAATAATCCCCCCCTCTTACCTCAAATATGCAGATCGATGAAACTTTTGACCATTGGAATTATCTCTTGGTTCCTTCCCACGACCGCTCTAAGTCTTCTGCCTCTTTTTCCAAAATTTTCACGATCTCCCTAAAGTCCTCTCTACTTAACTACTCCATCCACTCTCTTTTATAAGAAAATTTTGACTTTTAGATTTATTCAATAAATAATGTATTTGAATTATATATAGACTAGATACATTACTTGTTCAATGAATCTAAAAAATAATAATTTTTGCTTATAAAAGAGAATGGAGGGATATTTATTTACCCTAATTTGATTCATTCTCCTCTCACCCCTCAATTCTCCCTACACCCTTACTCTCTCTATTTTTCTAAAATTCTGTTTTTTCTATTATTTTATTTTAAATCACATATTACTCTAATTTAATTAAAACAACACAAATCTCTAATTTTCTAATAAATTCCATCATTCAAATAAATTAATTAAATATAATTATTTAATTAAAATATTCATGTAATTATTTAAAATATTCCAACTTTCAAATAAAATAATTAAAAATAATAATAATAGTAAAAAATATTAATACTATTTAAAAATTAAATTAGGGTGTTACATATATGACTTAGAGTCAATCTTTTATCTCTTTGAAGAATAATGTATTTATAGGAGTTTATCTTTTATCCCTTACTTCATAAGATTATTTGTCATTAAAAATTCTATCACAAAAATCTACACTCTATTTCTCAAGTTTAGAAGTCATTGTTTACCATCCACGAATGCCTAATTAGTTCAGATACTTCTAATAGTAACTTTATCAAACTATGCCATAATTTTCCTTTTTATAGAAAAAGAATTTATTAGGTTAAATTATGGAAGTTGGAATCCTGACATCAAATAATGATTTTATGGTAAACAATTTCTCTATGTATTTTGTCAGAGATTGATGAATATCATCAATTCAAAGAAGATATATGACTTTATTTCTACTATTTTGGTAACATCCATACTTCACTTCATGATTTTAATTAGTTTATCTCTTTTGTCCCAAGTAATTCATTTGATCAGTAGAAGAAATGTGATCAATAAAACATCTTAGAAGTGATTTTTCTCCTTTATGACTTTTTAATGATACTTTTCCACTCGTCATAAATATTTGCATTTGTTACTATCAGGAATATGGATAGTGCCTCATGTGCCAATATAATATTTACATGAATCATTCGATACTATAAATAATATATTTTTTTGACAAATTTTTCATTTCAGTCAACAAATAATGAGGTGCAACCAACTTGATTTTTCAACAAACTTGATTTTTTTTTTTTCAGATTGAAACGAAAAAAATAAATTAAAATAAAAATTATGTTAACAGACTATTTTATTTCGGGTATTATTTCCAACCAGTTCTAGTACAATTTTTTTTTGGTGGAATTTTTTTTTTGGTTTAGACAATCAGTTCCGATTCACTCCTTTGGTAGAACTTTACTCGAGAGAAAAAGTGACAAATTTTCATAACGTCCTTTATTATCTCACATATAAAATCGAGATAAAACTCGTTTTTCAGCCAAAGTAAAAGAAATTTTTTGTAACAATGGTTTGCGTCTCCTACTCCCAAATTATATTGTTTCCCTTGCATCTCTTGGAAACACTTTTGATTGTTGTTAGAAGTGTTAAGATATTAGACCTAATCTAAATTGTTAACATAAGTCAAAGTCTAATTATAGTTTGTTGGCCTACTTAGTGTATAAATTAAGTGTATATAAATAGTCATAATTTATATAAATAGTCATAATTTATATCATTTTTTATAACAATTCATTCAATAATACAATCCTTATATCCTTTATTCTCTATCTTTCTCTCATCACTAAAGGTGTCTCACACACTAACAAATTGGTAAAGCCTAATTATATTTTTTATCGTGTTTTAAAAAATCACACGTCAGAGATCGTGTTTCCAGAATTGTGCGTTATTGTCAATCAATCATTGTGAAGATAAATGGTACTAATGACATTCTGAATTCTCTTCCAACTCTTAACGACGAGAATTAGATTCGATGGAGAAAACATATGCAATCTCTATTTGGATTTCATGAAATCCTATAAGTGATTACTAATGGCGTTCCTGCGCTGGCTGCGGATGCAACTGACGCACAGAGAACCGCTCACAACGAAGTCAAGAAGAAGGATTGCAAGGATACGTATTGCATTTAAACGGCGGTCGATGCGGTGGATTTTGACAGGATCTCTCATGTTGAATCAGCGAAGGAGACATGGGATATTATTGTCAAGTACTATGAAGGAGATGATAAAGTCAAGGTTGTCAAACTGTAGACCTTGCATCGACAATATGAATTATTGTCGATGGGAGAAGACGAAAAGATTATAGAGTATGTGTCGAAAGGGTTATGGTGAAACCCTAACTGATAAGATGATAGTTGAGAATGTAATGTGTATGTTGACATCTCACTTTGATCACGTTATCGTAGCTATTCAAGAATCTAATCAACTTGAAACCCTAAAACTTGAAGATTTGGTTGATTCGTTGGAAGTGCGTGAGATTAGGATTGTCAAAAGGAAATGAGGATTGTATTATTGAATGAATTGTTACAAATAATGATACAAACTATGACTATTTATATACACCTAACTTATACACTAAGTAGACTAACAAACCCTAATTATACTTGGGCTTGGGCTTAGGTTACACAATTTGAGTTAGGTGTAATATCTCAACATACCCCCCATAATTCAAGTTATCGAACATACTCTAAAAATAATCAATCTGAACTATTTCTAACTTCTTAAATAGTACTCTTCTTTTAAATGATATGTTTTTATCTTCCGGGTTATCCAAAAAGTTAAGAATAGTTTCTTCAATGGTTTTAGTGTAATTAGAATATTGATTCCGATTGCACACATTACTAATTAATTTGCTTTCCTCCCTCAATTTTCTTTTCTTGCTCATTGAGTTCTTGACTTTTCTGTGTTTGGCCATGGTATGGATAATAAACGTTTTTTCTCTTCACTTTCCACATTTAATGTGTTACCTATTGTAACTTTAGTATATAGCTCCCTCATAGTTGATTTTGTCATCTATGTACTTGATTTCTTATTAAATTCACAATTAGTCGTTTAAGTTATCTTATAATTGTATTGTTACATTAATGATGGTAATGTTACTCTGTAGGACCAGAGTTTGTGAAGAAAATTTGGAGTAAGATGTGTGAGTCTCAATGTCTTTACTACATCTCTCTATCATCCAAGACATGGTATGCTATATACTCCCTTCTTAAAATACATGCTTAGTTTGGCCATCCATGTATTCTCAAACTTTAGTAGTTCCTTTTTTTACCTGAAACAATAAATTGATTTCATCCCTTTTTTGTTTTAGTTAACTCTAATTCCTTTTCTATCTTTTATTTCTAAATCTCTAGGTGAAGCATTACCCTCATCTTAAACATGCTTTGCTATTTTTTGGTGTTAACATAGACCAATCTAAGAATGTTGTAATTTCATAATAGAAATATGTTATGCATATTATTGAAGAAACAAATCTTTTGAACGTGTTCAATTGTCAAACTTCTACGCAATCTTATAGAACAAACAATATCAACTTGAAAATTTTCTTAAATCATGCTCATAAATGTTAAATTATAATTCATAGTGTCGAAAAGATTAGATTTAAATAGATTTAATTTAAGTGTAGAATAGATTAGATTTGATTTAGTAACAAAATAGATGTTTTAGGCTTTGGGTTTAGGGTGCAAACTCAGTTATAAATAGAGGGAGTAATCCCTATTTTTTGTAAGCAAGTCAAGCAAGTCATTCACACTATTTTGCAGTTGCAAAGTGAATAAGAAACTTTTCACAGTTTGTGAGCAGAGAGAAACTCTGCAGAAATTATTTGTCTTGTCTTCTTTTCTTTGTTTGTCTCATAATTAAATTGTCATTGTGGTAGAAATTCATCATAGACTTTGGTGGATTTCCAACATCTGGTATCAAGAGCTTTGTTTCGATTCAAGAGAAGTGTCAATCAAGAACGATTGGAGAATTCACGATGACACGTTATGGGAATGCAAATTATCCAGCAACCCTACCAATTCTGAAAGTTGACAACTATGAGAATTGGTGCAAACAGATAAAAGTCTTATTCAGGTGTCAAGGTCTTTGGGACCTTGTAAAAGATGGAGTCGAAGCGCTTGGAGAAAATGCTTCAGAAAAAGAAAAGAAGAAATACATAGAATCTGAGAAGCTGAGTTATAAAGCATTATTTATAATTCATCAATGTCAGCCCGGACAATTTCGAAAAGGTTAGTGATTCAGAATCTGCAAAAGAAGCTTGGGAAATCCTTGAGAAGTCTTTTGGAGGCGCTGAGAAAGTGAAAGAAGTGAGGTTACAAACTCACAAAAGGATCTATGAACTGCTTCAGATGGAAGACAGTGAAAGCATATCTGATTTCTTCACTAGAGTTATAAAACTAGTCAATCAAATCAAGATATATAGAGAAGTGTTAACAACAAGAGTTGTTGTGTCGAAGATCTTGAGATCTTTAGCTCCTAAATTCGACCATATAGTGGTGGCGATAGAAGAGGGGAAAGACTTGTCGAAATTGACAAAGGAAGAGCTTCAAGGGACGCTTGAATCTCATGAACAAAGAATGAACAAAAGAGCTGCAGGAAAATCGAAGAGTGATGTGGCCTTACAGGCATATTCAACCAAAGAGACCAAAGGCAAAGGAAAGTGTTTCGACGAGGTAGAGGTGACTACAACAAATCGAATGGTAGAGGAAACCAGGTTGAAGGAAACGTGTCGAATCAAAGAAGACCATACCAAGGCAATTAAAAAGGTGGTGTTGCAAATAGAGGAAGAGGTGGTGGTCGAAAACCTGATAAGAGTCACATTCAATGTTATAATTGTCAGAAGTATGGTCACTATTCGAGTGATTGTCCAGAAAAATGAAAGAATCAAGAAAGTGATGCAAAGCTTGCAAAACATGAAGAAGAAGAAGAGATGATGATGATGGTCACAACAAGAGATGAAGATAGATTCAAGGACCAATGGTACTTGGATTCAGGATGTTCATCACATATGTCTGGAAGGAAAAACTGGTTCATCAATATAAAGCCCTCAATGAAAAATATGGTGAAATTTGCAAATGACAATACCCTAGCAGCTGAAGGTATTGGTGATGTTGTGATTATGAGGAAAGATGGCAAAAGGTCAGTAATCTCCAATGTGTTGTACATACCAGGCATGAAGAGCAATTTGCTCAATATAGGGCAGTTGGTCGAAAAGAATTATAAAGTGTCAATCGAAGATAAGATGATGAGAGTCGTTGATGAAAATGGGAGATTAATCTTGAAGGCTCCTATGTCTCAGAATCGAACCTTCAAGATTGAACTAAATGTGATGGAACACAAGTGCCTTTCGACTGCAACTAGCAGAGATGAATGGATATGGCATTATAGACTAGGCCATCTCAACTTCAGAGACATCAGAGATTTGAAGAGAAGAAATATGGTTTCAGGATTGCCAGAAATTGACATTCCAAATGAGGTATGTGAGGAATGCGTGCAGGCGAAACAACACAAGAATAGCTTCAGCAAGGATGCAGGAAGCAGATCGAAGGCTAGTCTTAAAGTCATATACTATAATGTATGTGGACCAATCCAGGTGGATTCGATGGGAGATAACAAATACTTTGTTACATTCAAAGATGACTTCAGTCGAAAGTTGTGGACTTACCTGATCAAGAAGAAAAGTGAAGTGATAGAAGTATTTGTCAAGTTTAAGTCTATGGTCAAAAGACAAAGTGGTCGAAAGTTCAAAGTTTTGAGAACTGATGGTGGTGGAGAATATGTGTCGAAAGACTTCGACAGGCTGTGTGAAAAGGAAGGGATTGTGCATGAGGTGGTGTCACCCTATACTCCACAAAAAAATGGAATTGCAGAAAGGAAGAATCGAACCATCATGAATATGGTACGAAGTATGTTAAAAGGCGAGAATTTACCTAAAGAGTTTTGGGGTGAAGCTGTTTCGACTGCAACATACATTTTGAACAGATGTCCTACAAAGAAGCTAGAAGGAATTACTCCAAAAGAATGTTAGTCTGGTGTGAAGCCTAGCTTGAGTCATCTGAAGGTATTTGGATCTATTGCACATAGATATGTGCCAGATCAGTTGAGAAGAAAACTTGATGACAAGTCAATTCAAATGATTTTAGTTGGATATCATTCGACAGGAGGCTGCAAGTTGTTCGATCCAGTAAAAAAGCAGATTGTGATCAGCAGGAACGTGATCATAGATGAGTTTAAAGAATGGGATTGGACTGAAAATGTTAAGAAAGATTCAGTGGAAATCCTGTTCGAAGAACCAGAAACTCAAGTCGAAAGAGAAGTTCGACAAGAGGAACCAGCAGATATACCAAGTACAAGCAGGCCTCAAAGAATAAGATGCATGCCTGCAAGATTGTATGATTACATCAGATGATGTGATAGATGATGAAGGTGAGCTGGTACATTATGCTTTCTATGCAGATGTCGAACCTGTTAATGCAGCTGAAGCATTGAAGGATTCGAAGTGGGTGAAAGCAATGAACGAAGAAGTGAAGTCTATCAAAGACAACAACACTTGGTCACTTGTCGAATTACCTCAAGGCAAGAAGGCAATTAATGTCAAGCGGGTATAGAAAGTGAAAACGAATTCGAAAGGTGAAGTAACTCGACACAAAGCAAGACTTGTGGCGAAAGGATTTCTACAGAAAGAAGGAATAGACTTCGATGAAGTTTTTGCACATGTTGCTAGGATCGAAACAATCAGGTTGGTTGTTGGTCTAACAGAAATAAACAGTTGGCACATATGTCAGATGGACGTGAAGTGTGCATTTCTAAATGGACCCTTAGATGAAGAAGTCTATGTTAAACAATCAGTTGGGTTTGTGAAACATGACGAAGAAAGAAAGGTGTACAGGCTGCATAAAGTCCTGTATGGATTGAAAATTGATAGTTTCCTAAGGGAGAAGGAATTTGTGAAGTGCACAACTGAACATGGAGTATATGTAAGAAGAAGCAATAGTGAATTGCGTATACTATGTCTCTATGTAGATGATTTGTTGATAACAGATAGCTGTAAGAGTGAGATTGAAGACTTCAAAGGTGATCTCAGTAAGGAATTCGAAATGTCTGATTTGGGTGAGATTTCATATTTCCTTGGTATCGAATTCTACAAGAGCAGTAGAGGTTTGATGTTACATCAAAGAAGATATGCATGAGAAATTTTCAAGAGGTTTGAGATGGAAGAATGCAACTCAACTTCAACACCTGTAGAACCAAGACTGCAACTGTCGAAAGATGTATATGAAGATGATGTTGATCCAATCCAATACAAAAGACTTATTGGATCATTGAGATACCTTTGTCATACAAGGCCTGACTTAGTATATAGTGTAGATATGATAAGTAGATTCATGCAGAAGCCAAAGGTATCACATCTAGCAGCAGTGAAGAGGATACTAAGATATCTCAAAGGAACTTTCGATTATGGTATTTTATTTCCTGCAGCTGATAAAGAAAAAGAATGCAAGTTAGTGGGATACACTTATTCGAGTTGGTGTAGTGATGCTGAAGATCGAAAGTCAACAGCAGGATATGTGTTTATGCTAGGTGGTGCACTAGTTGTTTGGAATTCAAGAAAGGAACCAGTAGTGACATTATCATCATGCGAAGCAGAATACATAGTTGCTTCTCTTTGTGCATGTCAAGCAACTTGGATGGTGAACTTGGTCGAAGAGATAACAGGGAAAGATCATGGAGCAATTACCATGAAGATCGACAGCATGTCAGCTATCAATCTGGCGAAGAACCCAATAGCACATAGTCGAAGTAAGCACATCGAAATGAGATTCTATTATCTTTGAGAGCATGTAGCAGATGGGAAGATGAATTTGGAACACTGCAGAACTGAGAATCAGATTGCAGACATCATGACGAAGGGAGTGCAAGTCGAAGTATTCAGAAGGCTAAGAGTCATGATGAATATAGATAATTTAGACACAATGAATTAGGTGGTGTGTTAAATTATAATTTATAGTGTCAAAAAGATTAGATTTATTTAGATTTAAATAGATTTGATTTAAGTCTAAAATAGATTTGATTTAGTAACAAAATAGGTATTTTGGACTTAGAGTGCAAGCTCAGTTATAAATAGAGAGAGTAACCCCTATTTTTTGTAAACAAGTCATTTACAGTATTTTGCAGTTGTAAAGTGAATAAGAAAGTTTTCAAAGTTTGTGAACAGAGAGAAACTCTGTAGAAATTATTTGTCATGTCTTCTTTCTTTGTTTGTCTCATAATTAAATTGTCATTGTAATAGAAATTCATCATAGGCTTTGGTGGATTTCCAACACAAAAGAATCACCAATTAGTAAATAGTTGAAAACAATTAAACTGAAAGCTTTAAAGACACCAATGATGTAAATAACATAAATTCAGCTAATATATAAACTTTTGCTACCTTAGAAGTGTAGCCAGTAAATGAATTCAGCTACAGAGTAGAGCTCAAGTATTGAGCTACACAGTTGACTTTGACCATCGATAGAAAGCTTATCATTGCTCTCTATTGGTAGAATTTCTAAAGCATAATAATATATGTAACATAATGTAAATGTTAAAGTAGATTCATTGTTCATCCATAACACTTTTAACGACTCCCCGTGTTGGTGAATCCAAAATAATTAACCAGAAGCCAAGAACATCAAGCCAAGAACATCGTTACTGATCTGGTGTATCTTGAACAATTTGGTCATGTTCACTTGGTTCGTTTGTGCGACTCTTTGCCACCTGAGCATTTTTGTCCTTGCTGCATATTGCATCCTCAGGAGTATCCTTTACATATGTTGGTAATGGAGGGTGCTCTATTACATTGGTGATAGGTGAAGATGTCTTGAGTAATATTGGATTTCTTTGATCATGATTAGTATCAGCGATTTCGTATTCTGATACGAGATCCATGAATTCGTTCAGTAGTCTCTGGACTTTCCTATTTGATGCCATGGCTGGAAGAATGTCTTCAATAAGGAGCTTGTGTTTCCTCATTCCCTGTAAACATCCAAATTGGAAACTTGATCAGCCAATGGATCTTTCTACATTGCTACAATGTATATTATTCATAAACCATTTCAGCTGCAATCCACAGCTTATGCCAGAAAAAGTTCGGCTCTGAGCAATTCTACCATTCTTGGGTTGAGTTATTTTAAGCAGAAAATACGATATGAATTTATTAGGCGTATGGATAAAAAAATAGTCTTACAAGCACAACAGGATCCCATGCCAAATTCTTATCCGATGACGCTCCTTCGGTCATGCCTGTTGGAGGTCCAAGGAAACTTTCACAGACTTCTCGTAATCGAGATTCATCCGCTTCTCTGCAATTATTTCATTATAATCTTTGTTTAGCTTGCTAATAGACCAAAATCATACAGACCACAGAATGTGATTCAATAGTTAGAAAAAATATATATACAACTATATTTATATCTAACTAACAACAATCCCTCTTGAGTTTGAACAAATGCAACATTCTAGATAAATAAATTCTTGAAGATTAATGACAAGGAGTTGAGCACCATCTCTCTCATTAGAGGCTATCATGATGTACCAATAATTTAATAGTCATAAAAGAAAAGAGACAAAAGAAATAATACCTTGCAAGAAAGCGTACATACGACAATAGGCATTGGCGATATTCATTGGGGGATCCCAAAGCCAAAGAAGAAGCCAACTGAGCTTCCAAATGAGCACGTGTCTGCACTCCATCGTCAGTCATTCTACATCAAAAAGTGTTCCCGTTTAAAAAGCTTCAGAAATCAATACTACCATTATCAAGTCTAGAAGAATAAAATAGCAATTGTGAGATTAGCACCATCCAACCTTCAATATACCCTTAAATACACTATTGAATAGAGGACCAGTCCTACCTAAAGGCTGAATGAAACATAGAGATAAATACACACCTAGTCCAACCTGGCTTCCGGGCCAAATATTTTTTAACATCAACCTGTAAAGCAGCCAATTCACCACTTCGAATTGAGCCCAAACTCCAAGAGCTTGCAAAATTTGATGCAGGGAAGCAGTCATCAGCAACCCTTAACCAACACTTGAAACTCATGTCGAATACAAAAGCATGACGAGTGGCCAAAACAACAAGAGGAGAACCAGATTTTGATAGCTTTGCAGATATAACTTTGATAGTGCCTGGAATGAAACATTATATTAATAAAAAATATATAGAGGGTCATGGAGCCCAAACATGTGAAAACTATCATAACAGTGTCGGTGTCCTATGTTTTTGACATTAACAGTGACGGGGAGTCTGTGTTGGAGTGTTGTGTTGGGTTGAGCCTAACTCAACCCTCACAAAACTAGCTTGTAAGGTGAAGGGAGGCCTCCACTTGCAAAATCACTTTCATGTCACATCACATCCAATACGGGACTTTCATTTGTTCCTTTCCATTATACTAAGTTCTGTGTTTTCATTTGTTGAGTTCTGAGTCTTTTTTATTTGTTCCCCTGTTTTTGTACATTTGTTAATAGTATGGAAAGTGGCGGGAGAAATCAAATCCTTCCTTAAGGACTGACATTGAATAAAAATTCTGTCAACCATTACATGAAAACTCTACAAGTGGTTGCGTTTGCAATTTTTCTTCCAGATTTTCTCTCAATTTAAGTTTTAAACTTTGAGTTTTTATTTCTGTTTTAACCGCTTTGTGGCTTCCGATATTTGGCCGTTACACGATCCGATATTTCTCATATCGGTTTTTTGGTGATCCGATATTTTCCTATATTGATATTTGACAACACTGTCAGATAACAGGTGACCCAACAGATCTTTTGGATACCATGTTAGAATTCGGGTTTGGTTAAACTCAACCCTTACAACTCCGGCTTGTATGGTTTTAGTCTTAGAGATGCCTCAACTTAAAAATCATTTCCATACAACATTTCATCTAATGTGAGACTTCTCAACAATAAGCTCAAAGAAAATAGTAAAATCCAAGCATCTACTCTATCAAACATAAGTAGGTAAGATATGGTACCGGTGTCTTTAGCAGATGAGCTAGGACTTGAAGCAACAAGAGAATCCAACGTGTCTTGAAGGAGACATGTTCGGTTGAATAAATCCCATAAATAAAGGGACCCTTTTCTTGTCACCAGCAACAGTTTCCAACTTTCATCACAGTCTACGAATATTGCTGCAGATCCCATCATCATGGTAGGCATTGCTCGTCTCCCACACTTTGTGTAAATCTTCTCGGCAGCACAAAGAAGTCAAATACATTACAAAGTGTAAGTTCTAAAAGCATAGCCATGCATTGGATAGGACTATATATTGTGCCATAGTTTTACAAGTGACAAAAAGGATTGAATCCCACGTCACACATCATACATTAGTCATTTGTCAATGGAGTACAAAAGTATGTCTTAACTGAAACTTCTTATTGTGTTTTGAAAGTGAGAGAGATGATTCAGTATATAAAAGTGTTTTTCCGTAATAAATGAAGTCCAGAATAAAAGGATGTGAGAAAAAATATCAAAAATGCCAACAGAAATAAAAGCAGTGAAACTGAAAAGCAAACGATATATACACAAAGACTATTTACCTGGAGACATCCATCCTCGCAACCAACCGCCACAAAATTTGAATTTCCAGCTAAAACTGTGACTTTTCCTGATATCCTATCAGACCAAAGTGTTTGTGTTCCCCTTGTGCAAGCAATTTCTGTTTCTCTCATCATGGATGCATTTCCAGCCCCTACAGTGTCATTCACAGCATGTTCTCTAGGCCGTGCTTCCAAACAAATAGGTAAACTATCCTCCCCACCTTTCTTGTCAAATATCCTAATGGAAAGAGTGGCATGGGAACCAGTAGTCGTCGAACTTCCCAACTGCTCAACATTGATGCCTCCATCTCTTCCAGAAGGAGCCGGAACCTTCTCTATCACCAGGCTGTCAGAAATCGTAGCCCTGGCAGTAACTCCTGTACGTTCTTTTATATCTGGATTCCTGCCAAGCGCTCCACCCAAGGTGGTTGCTCTTACACCATCATCAATAGATACAACTCCATTGGTAACCATTTGGTGATTAGAAGACACAAGAGGGAAATCAAGTGCTTCAGATTGAACTGCACCAGAAATATTTTCCTGCTGAACAGGCACTCCAACTGCTTCTGGAATAATTCTTTTCCTTCCATCAGGTCGTCTATATTCCCTTTGCTTGACAGGGCTAGAAATCCGTGCAGTGGTTGTAATTTTGTTTAACGCGTCACCAACAGGAACTCCACTCTTCTTATTATGATCAACTTGAGGCTCCACATTCTTTGCACCAACGCGTGTATCAACATATGCTTTAGCAGTTGTTTGGTTTTGCTGAATCGAAACCACTTTTTTGCTAGGTGTGTGCTTGGTAGAAGCTGCTTCTAGCAATAACTGGGCTGGAGACTCTGCTAAGGTTGCTTGACGACCTCTTACATCACCATAGCGACTTCTTTTCAACTCGTCTAGCTCTGCACCACTGAGTCTCTGGCCTAGTTCTTTTGCATCAAAATGAAATGCGGCAACAGATCCATCCAAGGAACAGGCAAAAAGAGAATATCCATCAGGACTCCTGTATCAAGGTAAAATAAATAAGCAATAAAACAAAAAAATTAACTAATTAGCAAAAAAAACATTCAAAGTTCAAACTACAGCCGTATTATAATGCAACCATAGATGAAGAGCATACCAGGACAAATCAACAACACTTTGAGTAAAAAAATGCTTGGCGACAAAAAGAGGACGAGGACTTGAAGTAGTCCATACGGTTATAGTTCGATCCTGACTTCCAATGGCAATAACATTGTATGGCTGTGGCTCTTTGCTTCCACCAGTCTTGTTAGCGCCATTGGACCACCCAGCACGCACAGGCTTCACTTCCTCAGCATTAGAGAAATACTTTTTGAACATCGAATGATTGAACTTGACCACAATAATTGGGGCATTGTGTCCTAAGAAGTCAAATGTTGCAGACCATTCCCCTCTCTCAAGCACAGGGGCGGAATGCCTCGGCTTTTGGAAACCATGAGTAGTGGTGATAAAATGCCCGCAAGGAGACCATCCAAGTCGCCTGAAGAAGGTTGATCCAAGCTGAAAGGGGCACAGCTCAATTAGGAAATAGAAATTATATTGGTAATAATTTGAGACAGCGGAATAATTGAATGTAACCACATGTGTCGGTACCAAATGCACCTACAATGTGAAGTTTCTGTGCTAGTGTTATTAGACTTCAGAGTAAGAAACTTACTGATTTGGCCCAGTGACCATCTGTCCTATGAGCAAGACTCCAATCACTAGTTTTCCAGATAATGACGGTCTTATCATCTGATTGACTTGCTATAAAAGATCCAATAGGATCCCAAGCAACACCCTTAACCAGGCTAGAGTGGCCCCTTAAAACAGTAGTGCAAATGCCATTACGCATATTCCATATATGAATAGTGTTGTCCAAACTCCCACTAGCCAATGTCGAATCATCAGGAGACCAATTAAGATCCACCTACTTTACACATGAACAAGCAGATCTCAAGTTAAGGATGCCAATAAAAAATGTGAAATTATTCAAATACTCAAAAGATGATGGTTAAAAGTTAAAACAAAAAGCGATGGAGGACTATTTAATGTGTTATTAATAGCAGATCACAGAAAATAGTGGAACGCCAAAAATA
The DNA here is from genome assembly GCA_948472305.1 of Vicia faba. NCBI lineage: Eukaryota > Viridiplantae > Streptophyta > Magnoliopsida > Fabales > Fabaceae > Vicia > Vicia faba. The sequence goes on from OX451741.1 coordinate 186,122,286, forward strand.
CGGTATAAGAAATAGAAGATAATGTCGCAGTTGCTCCTAATCCTGATACGTAACAGCGGTATAACGCCGCTACACCGGTTATTTAACAGCACTAATTTAGATATGGAACATATGGTTTATTAGGGTATTTTTGGGATTGAGAGTTTTTGAGGACTATTGTCTATATTTTGATATATACTTGCAATTTTTTTAAAAATTAAAAAAAAATAACTATATATTATGATATAACTTTTTTTATCACATTTAATTTATTTTTATACATTTCATATCTTCCATAATTAATGGAAGAAATTCCTCCTTTATCCTTCATCCAAATATACTCTTACTTTCAAAGAAAATATGTATGTTAACCGGAACTAGAAAGACATGTTAGAAAGGACAAGAGGTTGAAATTGTAAAAGCAATTGAATTAATTACCACATCGGCAGTGTGCCCTCTCAATGTCATTGCAACTTTCCAGTTTTCAATATCCGGTGGCTCTCCGCTGCCGAATTCTGTGGTACCCGAGCCAGGTTTCCTCTCATGAATTAATATGACCTGATCATCCGAACCAGACGCGACATACCTTCCATGCTTAGCCCACCTTACACAGTTGACAGACCCAAAATGATCCCGCAGGGTTGCAAGAAGCTTCTGAGAAGACTCGACTTTTGTTTTGTCATTTGAAACACACTTCATATTCCATATACGAACCTGCATAAAACATATAGTCGAGAAGACGATATTTCAAAAAATCAATATCATATCTCTCGCTCACAACTCTCAATCCCCTCTCACCTATCTAACAAAGCATCAAACATCAAACCCAAACTACCCCCATTAACATGAACAAATTAAACACTATACAACAAAAAAGTTTCATTACACTCAAGAATGAATATGACAAACCCAAAATTCAAATCCTTCACTAAACCAAAACAACAATGATGAAAAAAAAAAAAAAAAAAACATACCTTGTGGTCACCACCACCAGTAGCAAACCTAAGCCCACATGGTTGAACATCAATGGAGAAAATTTGCATCCCCTCATGCCTAACCCAGAGAGGTTTCTCAGCAATCATCTTCCAAAAAAACCTTCTTTTCCACCCAAAAACAGTTCAAAACCTAAGAAAAGGGATCAATCCCCAAAAATAATATTGAAAATCAAAATCATCAAAAACCATGTAAAAAACTGAAGCAATTAATTATATCCATCGGTTAACACCAAAGTATCAAGTTTTAGGGCTAATTAGCAAAAACCCTACAAAATCATGACGGTGTTGATGAAAATGGAGGGGTTAACTTGTTCTTAACGGTAAAATCTCAAAATAAGCTAAAAAGAGAAAACATAAAAGAAAGAAGAAGAAAAAATAGACAAGTTAAGTAAAAATGGAGATAGAAGTGATTATGAAAAATGGAGTAACTTACCTGTAACTTTTAGCTTCTACAAGTACACAATCAGATGTGTCCCTTACAACTAACTGCAAAACATAAGAAAATGGTTAACAATAAATTGTGAATAATGTATGTACTATATAACATATAAATAATGTGATGTGAGAAAGTGAAAATTTGTTATTTGTTATTTTTCTATAAATAATAATAATAATAATTTAGACTCAATATTATTTTTAATATTAAATTATATTTTTATCCTCGGTTTTATCTAATTAAGAAAAATATTATTTTTTAAATCATAAATAGAATAAAGCAAAATGACAATTTTGGCAAGTTTGTCACTTGGCACTCTATCATGCTTTCTTCTATATTGATGTTTTTTTAAATGAGAACAATTTTAATTTATAAAATTCTAATTCAATTATATTTTAATTTTAAATGAATTAAATTAGGGTTATTAATTATTATGATACACGTGAAGTGTTGGTTGTATGGGCAATTGAAAAGCTAAAACGTATGCTTTCTTTCCTTTTCACCCATAAAACAAACTTTCCTTTTCCAAACACTGATTCTCGATTACATGTGCATAATTGTTGAAAAATTATCTGTTCCACTTCCTACCTCTGCTCCTTGAAAAATCAATTACAATAATACATTTGTTCCACTTCCTAGACCTGATTCATTTCATCATTGATTTCTCTTTTCCCATACATGATTCGTGTTATCATCAATGTCATCTATTCAATTTTCTAGGTAGTAATTTGAATTTTTTGTTTATTTGTGTTGATTCCTGGTGAAATTTCTGATACATTGTTACTTTTACGAATAGTTGGAAATGGAATAGAATCAGAATCAATGGAGCTTAAAAACCCTAGTATTCTTCTGGCATTTTTTCCTTTACCCTCACTATGAGACTTTTCTATAAGTGTTTGTTTCTTCATTAATTTATATTTAATCGTTTAATTCATATTATCACCTCTTCAAATTTTTCATTTCCTTCTGACGCTATTGCTTCTTCCTTTATGCAGCTTCTGGATTTTTCTGCGGTTTGAAAAGAAATTAGCCAAAGTTCATTATGTTTAATGGTTATCTTTAGTGTTATTTAAGTTTTGTCTGAGTTCTCTTCGGTGATGACGTTTGTGTTTGTTCAATTTTTTTCTGATTTAAATGTGTTAGGGTAATAATTTCCCTTTTTGCTTAATTGATTAGTAAAGCATACTATTTGCTAATTGATATAAAGCTTTTTATATAAACTGCCCATGTTTGTCTCATTAAATTGATATCTCCAATCTCATATAGCTTTTGACTTCCATATCAGTGATATATTCATGGATTCTCTGCAAAATTTCCACTAATATTGATGGTGATGTTGTGTTGCGTTCAAGGGCGGAGGTTGCTATAATTTCCGGCGGGCTTCCGATCGATTTTATTTCTTCTGTTAGTTGTTTTGTTTAAAGCTTGCAAGTTGTTATTGTTCTGATTTTTTTAGCCTATATTATGACTTTACCAGTGTTCAGATTCGATTTTGATTTGCAACTTATGCATGTCTACGGTTAGAGTTCTTTAAATTTCTTCTTTGTTTATTTCCCTCAATTTCGGCATATGTACTTACCGCATATATTCCATTAACCTATATGATTATTTCTTTGTTCTTTGTTCTCATACCTCATTCTCAATGACATTAAGAATTTATGTAGGTATAAAATTGAGATAAAGGTTGAGTATGACAGACACATTTGTATCTTCGTGTTTTGGGACAAAGAATGTGTCCTCATTATTGGAATGATGACTGCGAAGTTGAGACAAATCACGAAGGAAGTAAGTACATTTTTGGCTGATATTTTCCATCTTTGATGACTTATAACTTTTCATCTGAATGGTAATTTTCATATTTCTCATTTCTTACATTAGGTTCATGAGGATCACCCACAAATATATCCTACAAACCTTGACAAACTATTGAAAAAGGATTTTGCTTTCCGTTCTAAGTATCAAACTTTGTACCATCAATGCTCTATTGGCATACTTAATGAGGATTAACATGTCCTCAATATGATCAAAGAGTACACGAACCTCAATGAGGTAATATTTGGATTTATCTTATTTTTTTCTGAATTATTTTTATCTCATTGTTAATTTCTAATTAACAGTGTTTCTTTACATACATCAAACCTCGAAAGCTGCTGAGATTGATACCTTTCAATTAAAATTGTGGTTCATGAACTTATCTGAGAAACATAATTTATTGATGAGCAGAATTTGAAATGGTCTCTTAGATCCATCTCAATACATGAATTAGGGTTTGGGAAGAATTAATTATATTATATACAAAAGGTTGCCTTTTGAACTTGAAAACGAAAAAAATAATTTTTGAGAGAAGTTCAATGACTGCCGACGACTGGAATGCTCCAAAAGACCAATCACAATGTCATGGCCTTGATATTAATGAGACCAATTAAAAAATAAAAAATAAATAATAGTAATACATTTATAAGAAGTTTCTCTCTATAGATGAAATATAAATAGAAGAATTGACGAGAGCTTGTCAAATGTAAAACTTGCCAAAATACTCATCTTACTTTTTTTATATTGTACTATAGATTTGTACTATTAATATTACTCTTTATATTTATATTTATTTTCTTTATAGTGTTTTAAAAGTTTTATAAACTTCTATTATGTATATCACTTTTTTATTACTTTTTTTCTTCAAATTTAAAATTAAAATAAAGGTGAAAAAATACCAAAAATTCAAATAAAATGCTCACATAAACAATTGTAATAAAAAATTATTAGATGGTTTTTTAATAGCTCATAGATTCACATATGAAATATGTTTGGTATATAATAATTTTGTAAAAAAAACATTCATATCCCCTTAGATTATTATTAAATTTAAATGAAATTATTACAATGGTTTATAAATTATAAATAGATCAAAAATATCATTTTAATTTAAATTTATACCTCGCACGAGTATACACACTAGTTTAAACAGTATTTATATTTTTTTCATATTTTTTATAAAAAAAATTGATGAAATATTTATTTTTTAACTTATATTTTTATCTATAAAATTTTACAATAGATTTATATACATTTATATTTCACAAAAAAAATTATGATTTAAAAAATATAAACATTGTCAATTTTAAATGTAAAAGTTAATTTAAAATAAGAATTAATTTTGTGAATTAGATAAAATAGAGGAAATAAAATTGTAATTAAGTTTATTTATAAAATAAATAGAGTGAAGTGGAATGTAACAATAAAGATTTCATTTTATCATTTGGAAATTTAAAAAAAAAGGAAGAAAAAAATTCTCATTCCATTCAAATTGAAAGAATAAAAATAGAGAAATGATATTTTAATATCTAAATTTGAGTGTTAAAAAAGTGTTTAATATAACTTTTAAATATAATAATATATTATTAAAATATATGTAAATATATAAAATGAAAAAGTAGAATAGAAATAAAAATATTAATATACGACGATCCTATACAATGTCAAATATTAGAAATTTAAATAACACTCCTCATAAAAAATAAAAATATAATGGAAAATGATTTGATATGAAATAGAATTTATATCACTTTATTCTTTTATGGTCCATTCGATTGTAAATCTTTTGTTTAAAAAGAAAAGGTAATTTTCTATTTTGTCACAATTCTCAATACATAACTATAAAACTCAAAAAAGCAAAATAAATCTAGAAGGAAAAATGTTTTAAGATTAAATTTGAATACTCTTTATCAGTTTTATATTAATTTATATATTTTAATCATTTCAGTTTAATTATTCAATTAAATATTTTATTTTTTCCCATAAAAATGATAATATAGTTAATAATGGTTAAAAGTAATGTTTTTTTAAAAGGAAAATAATATTTGATTTTTAAAGGTGTGAGGTGTTATCATTATCTTTAATGTATTAAAACTATTAAAAATATTATCTATGGTGTGTAATTTTTTGTTACATTATTGAGCAATAGAAAAATTCCTTCATGAATAAATTAATTATTTAAAATCATATTTGAGGATCAAAATAAATATTTGAAATGTGTTTGCAATTTTGATATATTTCAAAATAAAACGTGATATCGAGTTACACTTCCATACACTAAAAATAGTGACTTTTTTATTTTTAAAATTAAGATGGTGATTGATTGAATCAAGACGTTGAATTAGTGGGTTATTAGTTGAGTCTTACTACAATTGACCAATAAAAATAATTTTAAGAAATCATCTCAGTATAATTTAAAATATAAAAGTCTAAAACTTATATGATATAAATTGAAAATAATTAATTTTTAAAAATTAAATAATAATAATAATTAATAACTAATCTAGTAAAATGAAAATATTAAAAAAATAAATCATGATTAAAAATGTCAAAATATTAATATACATTAAAAATTAATATATATATATATATATATATATATATATGCATATATATATATATATATATATATATATATATATGCATATATATATATATATATATATATATATATATATATATATATATATATATATATATATATATATATATATATATATATATATATATATATATATATATATATATATATATATATATATATATATATATATATATATATATATATATATATATATATATATATATATATATATATATATATATATATATATATATATATATATATATATATATATATATATATATATATGCATGAGAATATGACAAGTAGCAAACTTGTCAAAACTACTTGTCAAAGTATGCATTTTGCTTTATTATATTGTATAGATGTAGAGATAGGATGTATATTATATTTTCATAATTTTTTATAATGCATGCACATAATAATTGTTGAATTGGTCATTATTCGTTCAATTTTTATGAGTTCCTCTCTCTCTTGTTAAACTCGGCCGAAACGGTCGAGATTTCAGCGTGAAACGGCTCAACAAAGAAAATCGAGTTAGACGGTGTCGAAACGACGCATATGGACGTCGCGGATGGTGCGGCCATACATTGTTGGAGCGGTTCTGGAACAGGTTGGAATATCCGATATTTTTATTCTAATTTATGATTGTAGAAGGTCATATTTGTCTTTTCCAAAAGAATAAAAAATTCTAATATTAAAAAAATATTTTCTCTCTCTTTGTTTTAAATACCACTGAGCCGCTCTCTTTCTTTTCTCAAATGATCATTTTCTTTCATAAATTTCTTGCAGTTTCTCTTAAACCGTGGTATGTTTTTATTTCTAAATATTTTTCTTTCTTAATTCATTATGTTTTTATTTCTTATTTTTAGGTTTTTTTTTCTAAATACATTAATCTCAATTTTTTTTTCTAACTATTCTTATTTCATATTGTTAAGTTTTTATTTTATTTATTTTTATGTATTTCTATGTATCTTTTTCTTTTAAATGCATTTATTTGTTTATATGTTTTTTATTTCAAAGCTTTTCTATTTATTTCAATATATTTATTTATGTTTCTAAGTTTTTTTCTTCTGTTTTGGTGTCTTTCTTATTTTTATAGCTACAACAACGCCTCTTAGTTCTCAACCAACCTCATCAAATGCTCAATCAATTTCTTCTTGTATTCCATTGTTCAAACCCCCAGGTGGTGATATAGGATGGAGATGGAATAGTTTAGCAGATAAGAATAGTATAAAGAGGGTTACGTGTGATTTTTGTAAGACGGTTACTACCATTGGAATTTCTAGGGCCAAACAACATCAATTGGGAATAAAAGGAAATGTTGTTGCATGCACTAAAACACCCGATGAAGTTAAAGTGCTTTTGAAAGAGAACGAAGAGAACAGATTAATGGTAAAAAATGGAATATCTGATGAGGTTCATGAAGATGATGATGAGATATCTCAATTGCAAGAAATATTAAGGATTCAAAATGGAAAAAAGACCCATTGAATAGGGAAGTACTCTGACTGCCAAGAAGAGTACAAAAAGCCCATTAGATGCAATGTTCTATAAAAAAAACTAGAGCTAAGTTTAGGAAAGGGAAAGCAATCAAACATAATTGATTCTTGTGATACAGAAGCGAGAGTGAAAGCTTGTTAGTATATAGCTCGGTTTTTTATCTGAATCGAATTGCTTTTAACGTTGCAAAATCAAAAAATTTCAAATTGATGGTAGACGCAATTGGTCAGTATGGTAAGTATTTGAAGCCTCCAAACTAATATGAGTTGAGAGTTCCAATGCTTAACCAAGAGTTGGAACATACACATAAGATGTTGGCATCTAACAAAGAACAACAGGCAAAGTATGGTTGTTCAATAATCTCAGATGGTTGGACTGATACAAAGGGTAGAACATTGATTAATTTTTTAATCAATTCTCTGGTGGGAACAATGTTTGTCAAAAGTATTGATACTTCTGCATACACAAAAACTGGAACTATGTTATTTGAGCTCTTAAATACATTTGTTGAAGAGGTTAGTGAAAGTAATATCGTGCAGCTAGTCACAGACAATGGAAGTAATTATGTCATGGTTGGTCAGTATTACTATACTATTCTTAGTTTTATTTTTTAGGTAAGTGTTAATTTTAATTGTTAACTTTGTATTGTAGGTCGACTTCTAACCGCTAAGAGAGAAAAAATGTTTTGGACACCATGTGCTACCCACTGTCTAGATTTGATGCTAGAAGATATTGGAAAGATTCCTAAAGTGAAAAATGTTATTCAAAAAGCTATTAGTCTTGTGGGCTTCATTTATAACCATTCTTTAGTGTTGAACTTAATGAGGAAGAAAACAAAAAGTGAGCTGGTTAGAGCTGGAGTTACAAGGTTTGCTACAACATTTCTTAATTTGCATAGTATATTGGTAGAAATGTTGAGACTAAGCCATTGGATTGACTTAACTCGTACATATCAAATAAAAATCGCCACCGCGCTTTATTATTTCCAAAGGAAATAATAAAAGAGCGAATAACCCCAAAAGGAGGGGGAGAATATAGGTACGGGGGTTGGTTATGCAAATGGAAGGTATTAGAACCCTAAACATCTACGGTACTCCGCAGGAACCTCTTTGAAAATTGGTGTATTTTAGCTATAAAATGTGTATACAAAAATAGACGGTGGAGATGAGAAAAGAAGTATTTTTTACAATCTTTGCATCGCCGCGGTTGCGAACCTTTAGTTCCTACGTACCACCTCCCATGCAATAGGGGATCAGGGTACTTGTATTTCACCTCAAAAGTTTTAAAACACATGTGTGTTTGTTAATTTTAAGAGAAAGGGCATCATCGTCATATCCGAGTGGAAAACATACTTACTATCCATGATTATGAGAAAGGAGAATTTGCATCATCTCAAAGTGAAAGGAATAGCTTGGATTTTAAAATAAACAAAGCCTCACTTAACACCCAAGTGGAAAATATCTCACTTTACTATATATCGTAGAAGTATAGTAGCTCACATCACTACAAGAATTGACAAGAGTCTAATATTTTGAAAAAAAGTTTTTTAAAGTAAAAATCTAAAGTGGCAAAATGGTTCGAATAAGGTTAATGACTTTTAGTCTTGAGAAAGATGTCAAATTATGGTTAAGTTGATTAAAGTTTGATTAAGAAAAGATTTTGAAAATTCATGGACCTAAGTCCAAGTTTATTATGAAAGTGATTTAAGTTAGAAAACAAGAAGAGTTTTTCACAACGAGGGATATTTTTTTTGAAATTAAAGAAGATATGAGGAGATGAAGGGACTATCCTAAAGCATAAGGTAAAAGCTAAAGAAAATAACGATCTAACCAACAAGAAGCCAACACTTAACATGAAGAAGCCAATGTAAAATTCTCATCCTTTGGATTAAAATCAAGCAAGAAAAAATACTAAACCTCTGAGAAATACTAAGCTTCAGATGAATTAAGTCTTCATAAAAATTGGACAGAGTAACAGTTGTATACAAATGAATTCTCAATCAGAGACAAAGCATAAAATCAGAATAACTCACACACAAAGAAAATCAACCCAATACCTTGGAGTAAACCCCAAGAACTTCATACAAAAAAACAACAGAGCAACAAGGTCCCCGAGTATCAAAGCTTCTAATCCTAAGTCCGAGAGATCCATAACTCCACAATGCCAAGGATAGTAACCAAATAGTCCAAGTAACCTTGAGGCTTTTTTAATGTTCAAGTTAATTATTAAGTGTTTTCAAAAGGAAAAGAAAGCTCAAGTGAGCAAAAATAAAATGACATAAAGATAAATGCTCAAGTGAGCAAAGATAAAAATGACATGAAATGTAAATGTTAAAATAAATAGTACATAAAAATAAAGGCACAAAATAAAGGCATAAAGTAAAGTCAATTGTTAATGAATTATAAGTTAGAGAGTTAGTTGAATGACCATATTGAAGCTTGCATTTGAAAACTCATTCGAAGATTGATAAAATCAAAGCTTCTCAATAACAAGTATCATTTACTTTTTGTCAAGTATATCATTCATTTCAAGTGCTCAAAGCAACCACATATGATCAATGATGCTCAAATGATTCACTTAGACCAAAATTCATGAAGTTCATTAGAGTATTGATAGAATCAAAGTCTTCTAACAATGAACTTCAAAGTTATTGGATCAAAGATTTCAAATTAAATATACTTGGGCTTGCAAATATAGGTTTGGGCCACGAATGAGCATTTTTCGAATCAGAACAAATTTAGTGTTATGTTAAGCAATTGTAAGTGGACTTATGTAGAAGTCACATCTATTTTAAGGTCGGTCAATAATAATTTATGTACCAACATGTTAGAGAAATGATATGTAGATCATTCTCTAAAAACATGTAGCACAAGTAAAAATAAGAAAGGGATAAGATGAAGAGGGGGGATGTACTAGATAAAACTAGGGTTTCAAATATCATCAACATCATTTATCCATTTTGGTGGATTTGGTTTTTCAACCTATCAACACCCAAAATCAGACGAGGTTGAGGAACTTGTCCCAAAATAACACCCAAGTGTCTCCAAATCAGGACAAATCAAAAAAATAATAAAATATATTTAATATAAAACAAATTTAAATGATTTAAAAATGACATAATTGGTAAAATACACAACATGTATTAAAACACCAAATAAAAATCCTAAAAAAATATAAGAAGTCAAACATGAGTCAATAAGTGTTGACGGTTTTTTTAAGTCAGAAACTATTTTTAAAATTTAAAGAAATAAGCAAAACAAAACTAAATTCGTGAAAAATAGTAAAAATAAAAATAAAAATAAAATGAGGTCACCAATATTTGTCAAGAGGTCATTGGATCCTTCCATAATTTTTTAAGAATTTAAAAATCAAGAAAAGTATTTTTAAACAATTAAAACAAATTGAATAAAGTGAAAAATCATAAGAAAATATCAAATCACAAAATAAAATTTTGACAAAAATAAAAATCATAAAGATAAAAATCAAAAGTATTTTTGATAATTTTTTCACAATTTTAGAAGTTGAAATGACTTTTTTATGAATTTTTGAAGTTTAAAACAATTAAAACAAAAATCAGAAAATAAAATAATAAACCAGACAAATTTGGACCACCTGGAACATTGTACATATCATGGTCTCTCTTGAAAAACACACCGAATCAATTATTTAAAACATATTTGAAAAAAATAGGAGGCGTGATGTCATTGGTTGAGAGATGACACGCTGGTCATCTTCAACCTCCAGCCACACGCGAGTTGCAAGTTTCACAAACTGTAAAATTAGAAGCTCAGACTGGTGTCATTCGCTTCGCCTCTTCAAGACGATTCCAATGGTACCCTCGCGAAAAATTTATATAAACTGTAGCTCAGTCGATTTGCAAAAAAACAGAAGAAAAAGAATGAAAAAGGATTTGAAAATTCATGAGCAAATCACTTCCAGTTAAAAACTAATAATGCTATGAGTATCAGAGTGATGAAAGATACATTGTAGTAATAAGTTTGGAGAGAATTGATGGAGGAATCTACCTGTTGAAGCTCAACTTCAGAGCTATGAAACTTGACTTGGCTAGCATGATTTAGAACACCTAAGGGCTTGATTCTTCTTCTGTTAGCTTCAGTGAAGTTCAAGGATGAAGAATGAACAAAGAAATTGGATTAAAAAACAAGGGAATAGTGAATTCAAAAACTCAGAATTGTGAGTTATAGAGAGAGTTTGATATGGTGATTTTGGCTATCTAAGCTTGCGAAAATGAGTGAAATATGGTATGTATTCATAGGAGAAGTGAATGGAATCAAGAGGAGGGGTGAATGATGCAATTTTAATGGAAATCGTGCATACATGTGGTCATGAAGAAAGTGTGATCACATGTGCATCAAAACTCGCCCAAATGATTCATTTTGACACTCTAAATGATCTAAACATATATGTTAATCATGTTTAAGTGGAAAACACGCACAAATTTGGTGATTAGAAGTCACATTATAGAAATTGCAATCTGACTGCTATGAGAAACTTCACTTCCAAGGTACCAACTTTGAATCCATGGTGCATACAACTCAGGAGGCTCCATGACACGTGCAACCCCCAATTGGTTTAATTAATTATTTAATTAGATATTTTCGATTAATTTCGAATTATTTGTTGAAATGTTGTGTTACGTCGGTATAAGTTGCGGTGTTATTATTAGTCGGTTAAATTAAGTTGATTAATAATATTAATAAACAATATTAAAAGTGTAGAATATTAGTAGAATATTAGTTAGACCTATTTGATGGTTAGAAGTAGTAATAGGTGGGGTGCGTAAGTTGAGCCCATTAGGAAGAATAATAATATTATTAGATTAAGTTAAATAGAAATAAGGTTAATTAAAAAGGAAAAGAGAAGTCTTAGAGCAGTACGTGAGAAGTTACAGAGAATAGGAATAGGAAAAGAGGCAAAGCAAGATTTTCGATCGGAAAATTATAGAGCGACCTTCAATCCAAGGTAAGGGTTGGATTCTGACTCTATAATTGGGTATATGATTAATATTATATGGGGATTGGGTTGTATGAGATTGCTACTGTGTGTAAATTTTGTTGAGAAACATGTCAAATCATCGTCTGTTTTCATGTTGTTATTTATGTAAAATTGTCGTCTCTGTAAAGTTGTTGTTTTGGTGAAAATTGATGTTGCTGCAAATATATATTGTTTTGGTATGAGACCGGTAATCGGAGGAAAATTATTAGAGATTCTATGTTGAAACTGCGTGAAAAGTATACGGTGCTGAAGGGCACATAGTGTACCGAAGTGCACACAATGAAAGAGTCTGTCGAGCGGGGGAAAGAAGGTTGCCGACCTGCACCATATGGAGAGAAGGGTGTGCCGAGTGGCACAACCTGTGTGTCGAGGGTCACATAGTGTGCCGGGGGGCACGCACTCATAAACCCCAAATTTTCTTTTGGTGTGTTGTCTGCTACTGTGTCTGCTACTTTAATAATTGGTTACTAATTGTTATCACATAAGCAATGAATTATAGGTAGCAGAGATTAAGTAATCAATATTTATTATGGTATTAGAAAGTTAATCCATAGAAGAGAATAATCAAATAACTATAGGATATATATGTAGATATATATCAGTTATTTAATTTAGTTACATAATTGTTATATAGTAGAGTTAGCAAAAATAAATAATAGCAGAGACTATTTGTTAGTCACCAAAGTAAATAAATTGTAGACTAGCATATATAGCAGGTAGGATTAATAGATGACATGGTCATTATGCTTTAGTAGGAAACATTATTAAGTTGTTGAAATGATATTGTTATTAATCGCGAAGTTGTCGGTAATGATGAATTTTGTTGCGTTGCCTCTAATTATTGGCAATATCAAGTTGTAGGCTTATGACCAGTGTTGAAATATGTTGAATCGTTGTTAAATTAATTGTTGTTGATTGTTATTAAATTCATACTATTGTCTCATACATAGCATATCAAGTTGGGAGCTCATTCTCGGTAAGTTGGCCTGGATTGGAAAATATAAAGTTGAAGGCTTATGCCTTGTTGTTGCCTCTATGTTTGGCAAGATTATTAAGTTGGGAGTTTTACTCTGTTGGTACCACATGCATTTGCATCGTAACGAGTCGCATTCCATGTTGCATCTTGAGTTGATGTAATGATGAATTAGTTGTGATATTATGTTGATGACTTGGTTGTAATGGATGTTGTTTAAAAGCTATGAAGTGGTGGTTTTGTGTGATCTAGTTATAACGTGTTATTTATCATACATCTGATTATATTGTTTGATATCTCACCTATTCTGTTTGAATATTACCCCTATATTGGTAACGTGCAGGTAATCTAGAGTGAAGGTTGTTTACCTTCATCAGTTCGAGTCGGTGTCGTCGCTCTGATACGTAACACTCGGGGGGGGGGGGGGGGGGGATGAATGCTTGTTACTTTATTGTTGTTATTACTTTTGTTGTTGAATTTTAAATTGATTTACTAAGTACTTTGTTATTTCTAAAGTTGTTTTCAGTTGGACAAATATTTTATGTCCTTTTTAAGTTGGATATTGTGATTCCGCTTCGTAGTTATGATACTGCTCGCCCTATTCAGATTCCTGTAATCCACACACATACGTAACTTTCCATCTTTCTTTGGTACCGGAACAACATTAGCAACCCATTGAAAATATGACATCACTGCTAAGAACCATGTGTTGAATTGTTTCATAACCTCGACCTTGATTTTCTCTGACATCTCGGGACGCATGCGCCGAATCTTCTGCTTAATCGGAGAACAACCCTCTTTCATTGGCAGGCGATGAACCAAAATATCAGTATTGAGCCCTGTCATGTCTTTGTATGACCAAGCAAATACCTCAATATAGTCGTGCAACATTCGAATCAGTTTGTTCTTGACACTGCCCTCTAAGTTGGCACCTATCCTGACCTCTTTACCGTCTGTTTCAAAACCCAAGTTCACCACTTCAATTGGATCTTCATGTGGTTGGATAGCCTTTTCTTATTGTATCAAAAGCCTGGCCAGTTCTCTAGGTATTTCACAATCTTCCTCACCTTCGTCCTCGGCTTAGTAGATTAGATTTTAAAAGTCATAAGCGACAATAGCATAATCGTTATCAACGAGATCCAGAGTGGACGGGGATCTTCAATATAGTGTATGGGTGTGTGTAATAACACATAGCCATTTGAAAGTTCAATAAAGTAAACGAAAGACAGAGAGCACAAAAATTGAATGCAAAACGTCCAATGTTTTCATTAAATAAAAATATGACATATGAAATCACAACCCTTAACAAATGAACCATTGTACCCAAGGAAAAAGACACAAGGTTAAAAGTCATTGTTTTAAAATAAATTACATAACCAAACTTCTTAAAGCAATAAAAACAGAAATAACTATTACTTCTGGCTGAAGGAGATAGGGAAAATGTCTTCTGCTTCCCAATTGTTGAGTTTGTTGCCAATGGTAGGAAAGACCCATTTGTTGAAATCACCATCAATGTCAACATCCTCTATAGCATTAATTTCGTTGTTGTTGATATGGAATGGTGGTCTTCCAGCTCGAGCGCGACGAACAACCCTTTGTCCTTCCGCAGTAAAGCCCAAACCAAACTTATCAGATTTGTAGGGGATATAAGGAAGTTGTCCCCAAACAGTACAACCACCTTCTTATATAGTTGCTTTGACATCTTTCAAGGAAGTCATCTTGTGCGGAACCCTGGTAGTCTTTGGAATGACAGAAACATCTTCAACAACAGCAGGGGAAATTACTTCAAAAGCTTGACAGGGAGTCTCGACGAATTCTCCGTCCATCTCCATGTATCAGAATGAATTAATATGGTTGACCATATACTCCTCTTCTCCGCAGACAGTAACAAGCTTCCCTTTCACATGATAATTTAATTTCTAGTGTATGGTGGAGGTAACAACGCCTGCCGCATGGATCCAGGGGCGTCCTAGTAGACAAGAATAAGTTGACCGGATGTCCATCACATAGAAGGTGGATTCAAAGATCTATGAACCCACTTTGATCGGGAGGTCCACTTCTCCATGTACCATTCTTTTTTATCCGTCAAAGGCTTAAACTATGATGTCGCTAGGTTTTAGTACAACCCCTTCATAATCTAGTTTGTCAAGAGCGTCTTTTGGTAGAACATTTAGAGAAGAACCAGTATCAACCAACACATGAGCCAACATAGTTCCCTTGCATTCAATGGAGACATACAGGGCCATATTATGATTTCTCCCCTCCAGATTTAGGTCAGCATCGTAGAAACCTAGTCCATTGTCAGTCGTTAAGCTAGTAATATAACTTCCAAATTGATCGATAGAAATCTCTTGTGGTACATGAGCAGTCTTCAAAAATTTCATTAAAGCTTGTGCATGAGCTTCAGAACACAGTAGCAGGGATAACATAGAGATCTTAGATGGGGTATGCCCCAGCTGTTCAATAATTTTGTAATCGCTTTTATGAATTATCTTCAAAACCTCTTCCATCTCTTGTCTAGAGGTGTCCTTGATTGTAGCTTCTTTTGGTGCCTCCATCCCGACAGGCTCTATAATTGGCTTTTTACCTCGAGCTTGGATAGTTGTCTTAGTAACTGTAACTTGAACAGATGGAGATATTTCTAGAGAGAAGATCCTTCGGCTTCTTGTAATTTTACTGGTCACCACAATATTGTCAATATTGGGATCAGACTCTTCATCATCTTCATCAGACAACTCTTGTTTAATACCATGGTAATAGACGTCAGACCCATAATTCCGTGGAATATCCTTTTCCAAGGAATATGGGATGGGCCCAGGTTTTGTAATGATTAAGGGAGCAGATTTTGGATTGACAGTAATCCTTACAGGACCCTTGGAAGTGATCTTGAAAAGAGCACCAGATATGACAGACAAATCTCGGCATAAATTCTCAACATACGGATTTTTCTCAATCAAAATTACATGTTCATCGATCAGGCGTTGAATACCTTCCTTCAGCAACCCGCAACCATTGGGTTGAACTGCACAGCAATAACATTCTTTAACATAACCCGAAAATAAACCAGATTGTAGCAAATTCTTCTTGACTGTTGAGAGAGGAGTAACCACATCACTTACGGAGGCAGCATACAAAACATCTTTGATAGCACTTATGCCTTTGTCATGCTTCGGAATAGGAGAAATAATCACGTTCGAAGTCTCAAGAGGGTCGAACTCAATTTCCTTATTATGAATCATGTCTTGGATTTTGTTTTTCAGGGCCCAACATGTGTTGGTGTTATTCCCAGGATTGTTCGAATGATAGGCACATCTTGCATTTGGTTTATACTTCGGAGAGGATGCGTTAGGGTTAGGAGGAGGATCCTGGAGTATTATGAGGTCAACCTTTAACAAATGTTGCAATGCTTGAGCCAATGGCATATTAATCCTCGTAAATTGCCTCCTCGGGGCGTTTGACCTACGTTGGTTGCCTTGTTGTTGTTGAACTGGCGCCAGATTAGAGATCAATACTGCTCCCACAGACTGATGGCGGTCATTTTTACTACGACTTTTCTAGCCATAGACAACATTGGTTTCTTTCTTACCAATGAATGGCTTCTTCACAACATTAGAGGATGTAGCCATTGGAATCTGTCCGCTCTTGATACCACTTTCAACTCGTTCGCCAGTCAGAATCAGCTTAGTAAATCCTGATGAAGAACTCCCTATCATAAAATTAAAGAATGGACCCGTATGAGTGCCCATAAACATATCCACCAATTCTTGGTCAGTTAGAGGAGGTTGCACCCTTCCAGCTAAATCTCTCCATTTTTGTGCATATTCCTTAAACCCTTCATTTGGGCTCTTGGACATGTTTTTCAATTGTACACGAGTTGGTGTCAGGTCAGCATTATATTGATATTACTTGTCAAAAGCATCAACCAAGTTTTCTCATGTGTGAATGTTGGTTCCCTCCTGCTGGTAGAACCATTCAAGTTTAGTGCTGGACAAACTTTCTTGAAAGAAATGGACTTATAATTTCCGGTCAGCAGTATGAGGTTGGATTTTTCAGACATACGACCTCAGATGAAGTTTGGGACAAGAGACCTCATCATATTTAGCAAATACATGGACTTTGAACTTATTAGGGATGACTACCCCCGGGATCAGACCTAGTTCTCCAAAATCCAATCCAGGCACTTTCTGGATTTCCACAGCTTTGAGATTGTCTTCAAACTGCTTATATTTGTCATCTGCAGAAGGATACTATTCATCAGAGTAGTCTTCATCTTCGGAACCCTGATGTTTCTATCTACACCCGTGACACTTCTGCCATCCTCGTCTTGGTTGTCATCTTTCTCAGAGGAAACATCATTCACTCGAACTGGTTGAGCAGGACATTTGAATCTTCTCCCCATGTTGAGAATAAAAACCCGCTTCTTAGTCTTCTTTTTTGCGGTGAGGAGCGCCATCATCTCGTGTTGCCCTTTGGACAGATTCAGAAGAGTCTCTTGAAATTGTGCATGTTGAGTTTGGAGATCCTTGACAGTTTGTTTGAGAGTCATCTTATACTAAAATAAATAGTAAATAGATGAGGAAACCTGTATCAGAAAACCTGCTTATGAAATGATGCATGATATATAGATGCAATGTTTTCAAGGACTTTTAAGAGATTTAAATTTTCTATCCAGAAAGGGAACAAAAACAAAGATTGCATTAATAAGTTCAAAATTACAATTGCCTTTTAGGCTTATAATGAAAAGCAAAAGGGTCTCAAAAAGACAACAATATGAACTTCTAAAACCTAAGACTCAAGTCTCCCATGGACGCTTCCTCTTTGTGTTGATGTATGCATTAAGACTTTGCTCCTCATGAATTTGCTTTGTGAGCTCTAACACTTTCTTCTCACTTGTGTATAATTGAGCTTCAAAGGTGTCTCATTCTTCCTTGAGTTTAATCCAGGACTTCTGCAATTCTTCGAGGTCAGTAGGCATGTTTGGATGAAGAATGGTATAAGGAATATCACCCTCAGTAACAGGCTCCATAATTACTGGTAAGACAGCAGGATATGGAATCATAAGGTTTTGAGCGCAAAAATCGTACCCACTTGAGATATGGCTCCAAAGGGATAGAATTCTTATGTCCTAAAGTCTTGCTATCAATCTTATTTTCCATGCCCCAAGCTCGCATAAACCTTTAACGATAACCTTGAAAATCGTTCTCGTAGTCGAACATGATACCCTGGATAAGTGGATCACGAGGACCATCTCTTCGAGCATAACCAAATTTTCGTAGAGCCAGAGAAGGGTTGTAAGTAATACCTCCCCTAATGCCAAGGAATGGAACATTAGAGAATTCCCCACAACGATCAATGATAGTAACATCTTCCAGAGATCGGGAATACCAATAGATATTTGAATAATAGAGCGACATCATACTTTGAGACCACCTCATACCTTGTTCATTCTTCAATACTGATCGGGGAAGGTGCGAAATAAACCACCTAGATAACAAAGGTATGTGTGATCGGTGGTAATGAGAACTGACTGTTTTGGAATGCTGGTTCGCGTTTGCGTTTGTTTTTCGCAAAATGTCGCGGTAAGCAAGAGTTGCCACCGTCTTTTATTTTATCCAACAAGGAAAGGACAAAAGCACAGGAAAAATTCTTTTTTGAGATATTTCTCGGGTTCGGGAGGTAGATTATAGAAAGGGAAGGTGTTAGCACCCTTTCTATCCGTGGTTATCCACGGGCTCTTAGGTACTTTCTCACTATGTTTTCAAAAGTTTGCTTTTCTTTGTGTTTGTGGGTTTGAAAAGAGTTTTTGTTTTGAAGAGAGTGTAAGTGCGAAAAGTTTTGTTTTGTTTTAAAAGGAGCAAGTACTTAAGAACCTCTACCTACTCAAAAAGGAATTAAACTGTGCAAATGTCCTTTAGACAATGCTATCCCACTATTGAGGAGTAGGTAGCACCGTCGTTGGAGTTTTCGGGTCAATTCGATTAAGGGACGTGTGGCCACTAAAGCAATGTTAGGACGCGTTAGCGGTAACCCTAATGTCTTAGATCATTTTTCTGAGGCAACCGTTTCGAGGCAACTTATGATCTTTGGACAAAAGGACGACCTCTAAAACTTCCTATACTCAATGACCACGTTCGAGGCAACCAAGTAAGGCGTACCCTAAGAGTGGCATGTGCGAGTGTGTCAATTTTCAGTTTATATTATCTTTGTACATGTTATGGTGAGCTACTGTTGATTTTAAGTTAAGATAGATCTTGTCATGCATAGCCTATTATTCATACATCTAACAGTTAATGGTTGCGAAAATTAAATTGCGGGAACTTTAAATCTAAGCTATTACAAGGCGTCGGGTATTTACATCGCCAAAAACAAACCCTTAAAATTAAATGCGAAAAAGTAAATAAAAGCGATAAATAAAGGTCCTAAGTTAAAACTATTACATCCTCGGAGCAATTACAATATATGGATCAAAAATAATACGCGCGAGAAAATTGAATCGGAATGTCCTTTAGGGTTTTGACCCTTTTATTGAATAAAGCATATTTTTGTTATTTTTTAATTTAAGAATTAAGTCTAACTAATAATTAATTAATTAATTAATTAAAAGAAAATATTTTTTGAGTTTTATTTTAATTAAGGAAATAAAATTAGAAAGGTAAAAATATTAAAACCTAATTCTAAATCAATTTTAATTTATTGCAAAATACATTATCATTAAACCTAATTTAAGCTAAATAAATTAATTAATGGTTTATTTACAAAAATAAAATAGTGAAATTAATAAATATTATTTTTTGTGTTTTCTGATTTTATGAGAAAAATTATTGGTTGGTTAATTAACAAAAAATAATAAAACAAATTAAATAAAAGAAACATGGAAAAAAGAATAAACCAAAGGGGGGTGTTGGGCCTGAAGTTGGCATTTGAATGGTAATTCCCAGGCCCAGACGTCTAGCCTGTTGGACTTTTTGTGATTCCATGCATGTTTGTTGACTGAGGACTATGATGGGCGTGCAATCTGGGTCACTAAATCTGCCTGGTGGGCCACTTGGCATGCTGATCCCTGGGGCATATGGTGAACCACGCCTGGAATGTTGCACCTGAGTACCTGAAGAAAAAAATGTAACAAAGATTTGGGGGACCTGGGATTCGAACCCAGGTCCCAAGGGACAATTCAACTAGCGCGCTACCAACTGAGCCATGATGTTAACCTGTTATTGGAATAAGACACAAATAATATATTCAAAACCAACAATTATTCCCTGCAAAAAATAAAAACGCGCTAATAATTCAAATGGGCCAATAGACGCTAGCCACGTGATCGTCTTCTTCATATCACCCTGGTTCATTTACCTGCGGATTTTATTCCGCAGCAAGATTTGTAGCACCTCTCCAAAATCCTCCCTAGGCCATATAAACGCAAGCTAAGAGTGCCAATGCACTCGTCTCTCTCCCCTGAACTCATCCATGGCCATTATTTGCATTGATTTTGCCTGCAATTAAAAACCCCAAAAACGAGATACACGAACCCTAGAACTGGGCATGGCGTTACAGGCTATGAAAATAAAATTCAATGATGCCAAAAGTTTCAGAATACAGCACAGAGTATGAATATGCAATTATTTCAATGAAAGGATGCAAGATTGAAGCTTTACGATTCCATGAGTATGGCGGTTCAGAGTGATACTTACAGGGCTTTTTGGGGCAGGAGAGCACACGATAATGATTGGTACTGCTTCCGTGAGGTCCAAGGAAGCGATTGGAACCTTTGTTTGATCCTGAAAAGGTCTCTAAGTGCAATTTCAGATCCAAGGTTCTCAAGCTTTTTTTTCTCAAAGTTGTGTGGTTGTTTCTGCAGAGTTTTTGTGCGTTTTTTCGTGTTCTTTTCTCTTTGTGAGCATGAGGTTTATATAGACAAAGGAATTTAGGTCAACATTTGTGTATCAAATTTTGGTCCATTATGATGAAGAGATTTGATTTGATTTCTTCATAAAGACTTACTATATTTGATTCAATCACGTGCCAATCTATTTTCATGCGTTACTGCCAACCTGTCATGAGTTGTTTGGGCCTCCAATATGATGGAAATCAAAAGCTGACCTGCCCCTTTAGATCCACTTCCCTTCAAATTTGCTCTCTTTGATAGCTTCAAAGTCCCAAATCGAATTACTCCGGCTTCAATTGCATAGCCCCTTCAATTGAGCCTCCCTCTACTTCGATTGCTTGATTCGAAAAGGATCACCCTGGTCGAATCAGCTCTTGTAGGGTTGGGAGCAAACAAGGCAAGAATCTAGCCTTTAATTCAAATAATTGAGTCCACAATCAGCATTTAATTATTTCTATATTTGCAAGGGACACATGCCATTGTGAACTTTGGGTGAACCTGGACAGGTTAGGATATGTTTTTTTGCTTAGTCATGCCAGCCTACTTCATTCCTTCGAATCTGCCTTCTTTTCCAACTTCAAAGTCCAATTCGAATCTATTTAGAACATTCCCTATTAGACAACTTCGACCAGCCCTTGGCCTTGTGACGAGTCTAAGTTCTGATTCAAAGTGTTCAGAACTTCCTTCATCAGAGCATCTTAGATTAAGAGAAACTCTGCACTGAAATGCCATTCGAAGGTCATTTCGTTCTGATGTTCTTATTAAGGGAAACTCTGAAGTTCCAGTCGACGGACACTCTGAAGTTCAAGTCCAAGGACCTTTTGAAATGCCAATTGAAGGGTATTTGTCCATATACCAATCAAAGGGTACTTGTTAAAATTCCAATCGAAAGACACTGCTATAATACTGTTGTACCCCAAAATTTGCCCTCCCATATTCTTCAAGATTTGCAAAGAGCATGCTTCAAAATCTCCCAAAGGTTGCACAGTCCAATGGCCTCCTAACAGTCAAAAACTAGGGTTTTGGTTTTGGCAAAGAAATTGAAGTTTCCAAGGGTCCAAACAAGTCCCACATGCCTATAAACATTGTCAAGCATCCTCATACCAAGTTTCAAGACTCACAGCACAAAATGGCACAGTCAAAAAACCCTAATTGCTCAACAGTCAACTGCAGGGGCAAAATGGTCATTTGACAGTCAAAAGTAAAAAATTTTGGTCAAGATCTTATTTTGAAGCCACAAACATCATTTGATCAATTCTTGATCATGATTCTCAAAGCATGGCTCAAAAAGTCTCAAGATGCAAAAGTTTCTATTTTTGGACAGTTGGAAAAGTCAACTGCAAATTGACCAAGGCATAACTTCCACATGGTTTATCATAAAAATTCCATCCAAAGCTCATTTTGAAGAGAATGACATTTCCTACAACTCATCTTCACACTTCAAGTCCAAGAAATGCTCTCACAAAAAGTTATCAATCTCAACATTATAGGTCATTTTCAAAAGTCAACAAAAAGGCACTTTAAGTCAAAGACCATAACTTGAGATTGGTAAATCAAAATGACATGGGACCAAAGGCATTGGTTAGAGGACATCAAGACCTTTCCAAAATGTCCAAGAACATGATCAAAGCTTAAAAATTGAGCAATATATGCCTTGTGGAAGTTGGGAAATTTTTGGGAATTTTGAAAAGTCAACTTTGCTTCAAATGCCTCAAAATTGCTAATGGGCCACAATTTCTTCCAAGAATCATCACCCAAAGGCTATGCACGACCCATTGACCCAAAGGGGAGTTATTTTCTTATTTTTAATTTATTAATTGAATTTTTAAACCTATTAATTCATTTAATTAAAATTAAATATGAGAAAAATACTAAACAAATGTGTTGGAATCTTTTTGTGCAGCATTTGCACTCTTTATTCACTCAAGATTTCGCGCACACTCAAAAGGGAAAGAATCTCCCATGATTGGCAATGTTTTGATGGAAAAAAAGATTGAAAAAGATCATGGAAAATCACAAATTTGAAAAGCATTAAAACATGGATTTTGGGCTTGTTTTGTTAACCTGATTCATTCCTCATATATGCACAAACACAAACCTAATCGGAGGGACACAGAAGCTGCGCCCAAAGGGATAGAACAACTTTGCATTTTTTCACAAAAATCTCAAAACTGAAAACATACATAGAGCTCCTTTCAAGGCCTAAAAAGGATTCAAAACAATTGCTGGGACCTTCCTGAACGTGATTCAACACCTTTCCAAGCCCCATACATCCAGAATCGGTATAACAAAATCAAACTTTTCTTGAAATATTGAATAATCGTGTTTTGATTTCCAGGCCTTGTTCATGCATTTTCATTGTTGTTTTACACTAACATGATCATACTGAAGCTAATGGTGCCATTGAATTGAATTAATCTCGCCTGTATCCAAAGTTGCCATGGAAATTTTCTAGGGTTTCAGGAGCTTAAAATTAGGGACTTCTTCATGAGGAAAAATTAGGCAATGAGACCTGTACCATTGGATTCAGGACATCCAGACGATTCAGTTCAACACCTCGCGCCCTTTTTCTTTTTCACTATGCTCTATTCGCTATTTTTGTAGGTACCATTTAGTGGGGGTTTAAAACCCCCGCTATCCATTGTTTATTTTCAGGCAAAACAAATAACAATTGAAGAAGATGATGCGTGGAGGAACGTGGTTGGTGGATTCAAACATTGGCGCGTTTTATTTTGTCCAGCATAGCCTTGTTTTTTTCACATATAATGATTATTGTCCACTAAACATAAAAGCAAACGTGCTAGCTCAATTGGTGGCCAACGTGTACTACAGATACTGGGACCTGGGTTCGATTCCCAGGTCCCCTCCCTTCTCCAATATTATTTTTCTTCATATGTTTCCATGCAGCGCCTCACCTGAAGTCCACCATACATGCATCTGTACTTGCCTGCCACATGTCCAGCAACACTAATCCAAGGGCCAGAATGGGAGGACTACCCTAGACGCTAGTCAATCATTCTGCACGTGACCACTGAAAAGTCAAAAAAGGCCTCATTCAATGGGCCTAATTGCTGCAAATATACCTCCAAATGGGGCAGATACCCCCCAATGTTTGTACATCTTTTTAATTTCTCTTATTTTCTTTTCTATTATTTTTTATTCTTTTGATCACTTTTTATTCAATTTATTTCAAATAATTTTCTTTTCATAATAAAACCAGAAAATCATAAAACAAAAAAATATATTTTATTAATATTAATTTCTATTAATTTTGTAAAGATTTAATAATCAATTTAGTTTTAATTTAGGGTTTAAAATTTTAATTCTTTTTAAATAATTAATAAAATACATAAAAAATTAGGTTTAGACTTAAATTCTTTTTCTTTAACAAGTTAAAAATAGTATAGAATTAGGGTTTCCTATAATAATTAATCTTCTCATTAAACTTCATAAATACAAAAAACATAAAAAAAAATAAGTTCTTTCCTTTATTTAATTTAATTAATTTATAATTTCAATTTAATTTCTTTAAAGGGTCCAACGCCCTCGCATTCGATTCTAATTTCTTTTCGCGTTTACTTTTATTTCCTTTTTTAAATATAATGTATTTGCCCCGAAGCTTTGTAATAGATAATTAGGACATTTACTTTCCGCATTTTATTTCAAATCGGGTCTTTGTTTAATTTGGTGATGTAGACCCGCGCCTTGTAATAGCGTAGGACCTTTTATTTTTCCGCATTTTAATTCCCGCACCTTTTAGCTGTTAATAATCACATGAAAGAATGTATGCCCAAATAAAATCGAAGCGTAGCTCACTAAATGCATGACAAGACAAATAATAACTGAAAATGACACACAATTCACACACCACTCCTAGGGTACGCCTCACTGTTGCCTTGCCCCTCGAAACGTGGTCGTCGAGTAGAAGACGTTTTAGTAAGTCCTCATGTCCATGAACATGGCATGGGGGTAGCTTCTAAGGTGTCCTCCTATTGCTCTGGTGACCACACTGTCCCTACAAACGAATTGACCCGAACACCTCCAACGGTGGTGCTACCTACCTCTCAATGGTGGGATGGCACTACCTTAAGGACATTTACACAGACTAATTCCTTAGGGTAGGTAGATGACTCGTAGATACTTGCTCTAACTCAAAACAAATCAAAAACTTCTTTTCACACCGACACTTTGCAAAAAGCTTTCAAAAACAACTTTTCAAACACTCTTGAGGACCGATACAAGAGTCGAACTGAAATTTTAAACGAAACTTTTTTCAAACCCACTCACACTTTGAAAAGAAAACACTTTTGAAAACACAATGAGCAAGTATCTAAGAGCCCATGGATAACCATGGATAGAAAGGGTGCTAACACCTTCCCTTTCTATAAATCTACCTCCCGAACCGAGAACTAATCTCAATAAGGAATTTTTCTGTGCTTTTGTCCTTTCCATTTGGAGAAAATAAAAGACGGTGGCGACTCTTGCTTACCACGACATTTCGCGAACCAGCGTTAAACAGTCAGTTCCAGATCCACCGATCACAGAACTGGCGACTCTGCTGGGGATACTTAAAGTGAGGTGTACCTTAGGATAGTTCATAACTGTGTTTTCAATTGCTTTGACTTGTTTGCTTTAAATTGTGGGACTGTCTTGGGAGTTCTATAGATCCTAACCCGGATCTGGGGATACCTTTTTAGAAAGTAGCAACAAGGCTGTGAGGGAACTGTGCGGGGTATACCGACATGGTTGAAACAATCTGCTACGTTGATGTGGCACTTTGGTGTGTACCAGTAACCCTTGAGTTCAGTCAAGGAGAGTACGGGGCCTCCATGTGGTGTCGTGAAGCATCAACTGACCTTAGGAACCTTAATTGAACTATCTTGGCCTCTTTAGGGTAGTGAGATAACTGACTTTGGTGCAGTCCGAGGTTGGTTGATACTCGATACTACACTCAATTGAGGGTTGCTTTCCTGGAATATTTCGGTCGCCAGTTCAGTGGCTAAATCGAAACGATGAACAATGAAAGCAATCCAGTGATGTTGGGACCCTTAGAACCCGATTACTTCTAATAGGACAGGTTGAGCCCACCAACTTCAAGAGGGTAATACCCAGACCCCATGCAGGCCTAAACTCTAAGAGCTTGTCTTATGTGACTTGTGTGCCTTATCATGTTTGCTTTGTAAATATTTGTGGTGTGTTTAATCATAGCATCATGACATCATACAACATCATATGCATTGGCTAACCATTTCAGGGGTTCGAATCTTCATCTTTGTTCTTGTTTTGTAGGACATGGAAACTGTTCGCAGAAAGACAATTCAGATTAGCCTTGTAAGGATCCCTCCTCAGCTTAAGGAGCTTATATCCAGGATTCCTGAGAGCTCTTCATTCAGTGAAAGACATGGAAGACTCATCAGCTTGGTCAACACCAATATTGAGGAAGATATGATAAAGGTCCTGTTCCAGTTCTTTGACCCTCTGCACCACTGTTTCACTTTCCTGGATTATCAACTGGTGCCTACATTGGAAGAGTTCTCCCGGCTTCTGAAGATCCCCATCCTTGATCAACTACCCTACAACGGTACGGAAAAGGAACCCAAGCTTGAAGAGATTGCTAAAGCACTACACCTACAACCATCTGACCTCAAGGGACATTGGGAAGTTATAAGTGGTATCAAAGGGTTCTTAGCCAGGTTTCTGTTTGAGAAGGCCCAGGAATGTTGGAACTCCCTTGACTTACAAGCTTTTGAAGAAGTTGTGGCCCTCCTTGTCTATGGTTTGGTGTTGTTCCCTAACCCAGATCAGCTTATAGATATCAGTGCTGTCCAGATCTTCATGTCCAAGAATCCTATACCTACATTGCTTGGGGACATCCTTCACTCATGTTACACTCGAACCATGAGAAAAAGAGGTGTCCTTATGTGCTGCACTCCTCTCCTGGGAAGGTGGTTTATTTCGCACCTTCCACAATCAGTTTTGAAGAACGAGCGGGGTTTGAGATGGTCACAACGGTTGATGACTCTTACACATGCAGATATACATTGGTGCCCTCGGTCCAGAGAGGATGTCACTATCATTGATCGTTGCGGGGAGTACCCTAATGTTCCTTTACTTGGAATCAGAGGAGGTATTACTTACAACCCATGCCTGGCTTGGAGACAGTTTGGTTATGCTCGGAGGGACGACCCTCATGACATGTTAACTCCTGGCATAGTTTTTGACTTCGACAACAATGCACAAGGACTTCGCCAGAGATTTATCAGAGCTTGGAGGATGCCAAGTAGGATAGACAGCAAGACACTGGGGCACAGGAATTCCATCCCGTTGGAACCTTATCTCAAGTGGGTACGGGCCCGCTCCCAGAAGTTAGTGATGCCATATCCTCATGTTCTCCCTGTGATCAAAGAGCCAGTTTTGGAAGGTGAAGTGTCCTACACCATTCAACATCCTGACATGCCCACATCTTGGGAAGAAATGCAGAAGAGCTGGATCCAGCTTAAGGAAGAACGGAACTCTCTTGAGACCAGTCTACATGCTAGTGAAAAGAAGGTCTTGGAGCTCACCCGCCTATTGCACGAGGAAAGGAATCTCAACACCTACATTGCTCCGAAGAGGATGCGTAGTGTCTTTTGGGATTGATTTGCTTTTGTATTGTCTGCCCATGAGGCTTTGATGTATCAAACAATTATTTCCTTAATGATAACGTGTGTTCCTTTTTGTCTACAACAAATTTGAATGTTCGAACCCTTGAATGCATTACATAAACACATATCATTCATCATGTGCATAGCAGGTACTCTTCTTTTCAGGTTTCTTACTGTTCTTCGCTGTTTATTTCAGCATCATGAACCCTGAATCATCAACTGAGATGTCTATCAAGGCCCTTCAGGCGCAGAACGCAAAATTTCAGGAGCTGATCATGGGTTTGGCTCAAGGTCAAGAAGAGCTGAAGGCTTTGCTCCTGAAGAAGGAGAAGAAGAAGAAGAGAACAGTTCTATTCAACTCAGGGCGGAGGTTTGGTAATACTCTGCAGAATGAGGAAGCTGGTTCTTCTGTAGGCAAGGACAGCCCCCAGGGGGGAAGGCTCCAAGTCCAGTAGTCTCTGACAACGAGACTGATTTTAATGAGGAACAATATCCTCCTGCTGAAGACCGGTACAAGCAGTTGGAAGACAGACTGAACGCCATGGAGATCCAACAAGTGCCTGGGCTGGATTTCGGAGACTTGGGCTTATCTACTGGTGTGATCATTCCTCACAAGTTTAAGGCACCATCTTTCACCAAGTATGACAGGGCGTCTTGCCCCAAGCTACACCTCAGATCTTATGTGCGGAAGATTCAACCGTACACAGTGGACAAGAACTTGTGGATCCACTTCTTCCAGGAGAGTCTTTCAGGGACTCATCTCGAATGGTTCTATCAGCTGGATGGAACCAAGGTTCGTAACTGGGAGGAGTTGGCTACTGCTTTTTACAAGCAGTATCAATATAATGCCGACCTTGCTCCTACACGTACCCAACTCCAGGGTATGTCGCTAGGATCAGGCGAAGGTTTTAAAGAGTATGTGCAGAAGTGGAGGGACCTGGCTGGCAGGGTGCAGCCTTCGTTAACAGACCGTGAGCTGGTAGATATGTTCTTGGGGACCCTATCCGGGCCGTTTTTCAATCATCTTATCGGTAATTCGTCTGCAGGGTTCACAGACCTTATCTTAACTGGGGAGAGGATAGAGGCTGGAATGAAGTCAGGAAAAATTCAGAAAGGTGCGTCTTCAAGTTCTGAGAAGAAACCTTTTAAGAAGGAGGCCAGTGCTGTGTATGGGCCTAGAAGGAAAGATAAATCAGAGCGCCGCCAATCTGTCAACGCGGTAATGATTGCTAAACCTGCTGCCGCTCCTCGGCAAACCAATCAACAAAGGGCTGAGAGACCCAGAAGAGAGTTTACTCGGCTGAGTATGACCTTGTCACAAATCTTGCCGCAGCTTTTATCCACCAACTTAGTGACTGTCAGGGAGGCCTCGAAGGTTGTGAATACTGCCTCTCCGAAGTATAATCCAAATGCCCGCTGTGCTTATCATTCCGATAGCCCGGGGCATTCTACTGATGATTGCTGGGCCCTAAGAAACAAGGTGCAAGACCTTATTGATGCAAAGGAGGTACAGTTTGAGGCACCTGAGAAGCCCAATGTGGTGACAGCTCCCCTGCCTGCCCATGGGGTAAATGCTATCAGAGATGATGAGGAGGTTGAAGAATCAGAGTTCGACAGCTGGATTTATCCGACGGTCGACAGTGGACCTAGCAATTGGACTGCTAAAGATCATACGCCTGTTACTTTCGTCACGCAGTAATGAATTCCTTTGTTTTTGTTATTTGTAATAAACAATGAATTGAAACTCTATGGCCCGGTGTCTTACCCGGGGCACCGTGGCTTCATTTGTGAGGGCATATTAATTGTCATTTCATATATCATGAATAAAGACCTTGGACGTTTTCTCGCACTTCAAATCTCATGCTCTTTTTCTTTCTTTCCTTTCTTTATATATTGCAAAACAACTGTATTTACACACACTCACCCATACAGGTTTCAATCCACTCTGGATCTCACTGGTAACGACTCTGCTACTGCCAGTTATGACTTCGAAAATCCGATCAACTTAGCCGAAGACGAAGGTGAAGATGATTGCGAAGTGCCTGGCGAACTTGCAAGACTGTTACTCCAGGAAGAGAGGGCAATTCAACCACACGAAGAGCCAGTGGAAACAATAAATCTGGGTACTGAGACAAATAGGAAGGAAGTCAAGATTGGTGCCAACCTAGAGCTCAGCGTGAAGCAACAGTTGACTCAGATGCTGCATGACTACATGTAAATCTTTGCCTGGTCCTACGAAGACATGCCTGGTTTGGATACCGGTATTGTGGTCCATCATTTGCCTACCAAGGAAGACTGCCCTCCGGTTAAGCAAAAGGTCCGCCGTATGCGTCCAGAGATGTCTGAGAAGATCAAAGCTGAGGTTATGAAGCAGTTTGATGCTGGGTTTCTTGCAGTAACTTCTTACCCTCAGTGGGTTGCCAATGTGGTGCCAGTACCGAAGAAAGATGGCAAGGTCAGAATGTGTGTTGATTACAGGGATCTGAACAGGGCCAGTCCCAAGGATGATTTTCCCCTACCTCACATTGATGTCCTTGTTGACAATACTGCTCAGCACAAGGTGTTCTCTTTCATGGATGGTTTTTCAGGTTACAATCAGATTAAGATGGCACCTAAAGACATGGAAAAGACTACCTTTATTACTCAGTGGGGCACCTTCTGCTACAAGGTCATGCCATTCGGGTTGAAAAACGCTGGGGCCACCTACCAACGGGCCATGGTTGCTTTATTTCATGACATGATCCATCATGAGATAGAAGTGTATGTCGACAACATGATTGCAAGGTCTCAAACTGAGGAGGAACACCTTGACCATCTGCAGAAACTATTTGACCGTTTGAAACTGTACAAGCTGAGGTTGAACCCGAACAAGTGCACCTTCGGGGTTAGATCTGGAAAGTTGCTAGGCTTCGTTGTAAGTGATAAGGGTATTCAAGTGGACCCTGCCAAAGTTAAAGCCATTCAAGAGATGCCATTTCCCAAGACAGAGAAAGAGGTCAGAGGCTTTCTAGGACGGCTGAACTACATTGCCCGATTCATCTCGCACCTAACCGCTACTTGTGAACCAATCTTCAAGCTGCTGAAGAAAGATCAGGTAGTACGTTGGAATGATGAGTGCCAGGCCGCTTTTGACAGAATCAAAGAGTATCTCCAAGAACCACCTGTTCTTATGCCACCGGTTGAAGGGAGACCTCTGATACTATACCTGACAGTACTTGACAACTCAATGGGGTGTGTGTTGGGGCAGCATGACGAGTCTGGCCGAAAAGAGCATGCCATTTATTACCTTAGCAAAAAGTTTACCGACTGTGAGACCCGATACTCATTGCTCGAGAAAACTTGCTGCGCTTTGGTATGGGCTGCTCGCCGGCTGAGACAGTATATGCTGACTCACACTACTTTGTTGATTTCTAAGATGGATCCAATAAAGTACATATTCGAGAAGCCTGCTCTGTCTGGGAGAATAGCAAGATGGAAAATGATCTTGACGGAATACGACATCCAATACACGACTCAGAAAGCCATCAAAGGAAGTGTACTGGCAGATCACTTGGCACATCAGGCAGTGGACGACTATCAGTCAATGAATTTTGAGTTTCCTGACGAGAGCATCATGATTGTGACTGATTGTGAAGTACCTGGACCGGATGAAGGACCTGAGGAAGGATCCCGATGGTCTATGCATTTTGACGGAGCCTCCAACGCTTTGGGTAACGGCATTGGCGCTGTGATCATATCCCCTCAAGGCACTCATACTCCACTTACTGCCCGGCTATGTTTCAACTGTACCAACAACATGGCGGAGTATGAGGCATGCATCATGGGTCTCCAAGCTGCGATTGACTTAAGGATCAAGCTTCTGAGTGTCTTTGGAGATTCCGCTCTCGTGATCAATCAGATCAAAGGAGAGTGGGATACGAAACATCCGAATCTTATTCCTTACAGAGAACGTGTGTTAACATTGATCCCCCACTTCACAGAGATAACTTTTGAACATTTTCCAAGAGAGGAGAATCAGCTGGCGGACGCGTTAGCTACGATGTCTTCCATGTTCAAAGTCAAATGGGACAATGAGGCTCCCCGGGTCATTATCTGGAAACTGGACGAACCGGCATACTGTTGTGATCTTGAGACTGAGGTAGTGACTGAGAAACCTTGGTACCATGAGGTGAAGAGATACTTGGAAGCTCAAGAGTATCCTAAAGGCGCATCTGTCAATGATAAGAAGTTTCTGAGAAGTTTCGCAGCGAAGTTCTTCCTCAGCAATGGCATTCTGTATAAGCGAAACCATGATTCGACCTTACTGCGTTGTGTGGATAAGGCTGAAGCAGAAAGGATCATGGCAGAGCTACATGAAGGGACCTTCGGAACACATTCCAGTGGACACACTATGGCGAAGAAAATCCTTCGGGCAGGGTATTTCTGGTCCACAATGGAAGCCGACTGTTACCAACATTCTCGGACGTGTCATAAATGCCAGATTTATGCAGACAAGGTGCATGTTCCTCCAGTTCCTCTAAATGTTCTGACTGCACCTTGGCCTTTTGCAATGTGGGGCATAGATATGATCGGCGAGATTAAACCTACAGCGTCCAATGGGCATCGCTTCATCCTGGTGGCGATTGATTACTTCACGAAGTGGGTTGAAGCAGCTTCCTATGCTACTGTAACCAAGAATGTTGTGGCACGGTTCATTCGGCACAATCTGATCTGTCGATACGGCGTCCCAGAAAGGATCATTACAGACAACGATACCAATCTCAATAATAAGATGATCACTGAGCTCTGCGAGCAGTTTAAGATACAGCACCACAACTCTTCTCCTTACCGGCCGAAGATGAATGGGGCTGTAGAAGCAGCGAATAAAAATATCAAGAAGATTGTGCAGAAGATGACAGTGACTTATAAAGATTGGCACGAGATGTTACCGTTTGCTCTACATGGGTACCGTACCTCAGCAAGGACGTCAACCGGGGCAACTCCTTTCTCCTTGGTCTACGGCATGGAGGCAGTCTTACCGATTGAAGTGCAAATACCCTCTCTCCGGATAATGAAGGATGCAGATCTGAGCGAAGATGATTGGATCCAGACACGACTTGATCAGTTAAATCTAATTGACGAAAAGAGACTTGCTGCTATTTGTCATGGTCAGACGTACCAAAAACGGATGATCAAGGCATTTAACAAGAAGGTCAGACCACAAGAGTATCAAGTTGGGGACCTGGTAATCAAGCGTATCATCCTTCCTCAGAGTGATCCAAGGGGCAAATGGACCCCTACGTACGAAGGGCCATTTGTGGTTAAACATGTGTTCTCAGGAGGAGCCATGATTTTAACCACCATGGATGGTGACGACCTTCCTCACCCCGCTAATGCAGACATAGTAAAAAGATACTACGCATAATAAAGACCCGCTTGGTTGACATACCTAGGAAAAAATTAGGGCTTCCCGGCGAACCAAAAGGGTTCGGGCAAAATGAAGGGATGAAATGAAAGAAATATGTACACCCGGCAAGTCGAAAACCTGAAAAGGCGGCTTGGGCAAGAATGGGTATCCCGGTGGACTGAAAACCCGAAAGGGCGGTCCAGGCAAAAGTTAGGGATAAAGCGTAATACTATGTCTCGTCGGATTACCCTGCATCCAGAATCCGGTATCAGCTATCAAGTTCAGACGACATCAATCAATCAGCTTCATCTTCAGCTAGGTCATCAAGTGATGAGACGCTCGAAGATATAAAGGCGATAGCAGAGTTGGAACCCAGTGGGATCATTCTTTTCACATAGCTGTTTTGTTTTCCCTTTGTACAAATTGTGTAAACTCTTTTATTCGGCGGCGTTCTCTTACTAGGACGTCAGCCTCTTGTACATAAACGCCTATTTACAGGCAAATTCAAAAATCAATATAAATTCACTTTTCAGATCAATTACCAATTGTTTTTCCTTTTTCTGTTTTGTTTTGTGAAGAACGTCCAAGGTTCAATTTGTGATATATGCATTTGACAATAATTGCTAACTCATAAATATTTACATACGAAACAAAGGATTAATTACAGGTAACATTAGAAACAGGGGCAATAATGTTTGTCTAAGCGATCTAATTGCTCTGTCCACCAAGGTACCAAGGTAAGTTCGGCTGAAGAACATAACCAATATACCTTAATTCCCCAGAGAGTGAGTCAACAAGTCAATGCACTCTCCCCAAGCAAAGTTATACCATCAGCCTTAAGGAAGTTGGGTATCCCCCACAGATCTCAACATTCCCCAGCACAATATACGGACATTCTTAACAAGCATCCCCGGCAGTCTTGATCTAAGATTGTTCCCCGGCGGTATACCAGACATTCAGCGGAGCCACTTCCCCAATATATCTCAAAGATATTCCCCAGGAGAGTCCAATAAAGATTTCCCCAGGAAAGTTTGAATCATCTCCCCAGCAGGAAGCTTATCCCCAGTAGATTCTGGAAGCTTCCCCCTACAGAGCACGAACGCGTCTCCCGGCTTTATTCAAAGGTTATTTCCCTACCAGGATATAACTGGGTTATCCTCAGCCAAAAGCCACGGAAAGACCGTCCTCGGCAAAGTCTTCTTATCCCCAGCGGAGTCTATCAAAACTTCCAACATAACAACGGTATCCCCAGCGAAGTTACCATCAACATCTCAAAGTACCTCTCCTCCCACAGAGTATTGTTCCCCAGCAAGATAGCTAGAGTAGTTATTCCCCGCAGAGTAACCTATTCGCCAAGTTTATTCCCTAACGGAGTTATCTTCTCCTACCGGTATTCTTGCAACTATCATCCCCAGCGGAAACAACAAAGCACTATTCTCCAACATCAGTCCAGGATGTGACTTCCCGGCACCCGTCAAGGATTTACTTCCCTAGACGAAAACATACATTCATAAACATCGCATTTCCATACATTATAGCATGCATATACGCATCATGAACATACAATCTCATTTATGTTGAGAACATCATTGCTTGATCCATATCATGCATTGCACATGACTGACCTTTACCTTTCAGGAAAGATCCATTCAAGTTCTCAGCTATGTCCAAGAACTTCTCTGGTTCAGTCAGATCGACCCTAAGATCTCCATAATTCTTATTCCCGTTGAAGATTTCAAGACCTTGCCTGGTTCAGTTAAATCGACTCCTAAAGATTTTTCTGATTCTTATCCAGTCAAAGGCCTTCTCTGGTTCAGTCAGATCGACCCTAAGATCTCCCTGATTCTTATTCCAGTTGAAGATTTCAAGGCCTCCTCTGGTTCAGTTAAATCGACTCTTAAAGATTTTTCTGATTCTTATCCAGTCAAAGGCCTTCTCTGGTTCAGTCAGATCGACCCTAAGATCTCCCTGATTCTTATTCCAGTTGAAGATTTCAAGACCTCCTCTGGTTCAGTCAGATCGACCCTAAGATCTCCCTGATTCTTATCCAGTTGAAGATTCCAAGACCTTGCCCGGTTCAGTTAAATCGACTCCTAAAGATTTTTCTGATTCTTATCCAGTCAAAGGCCTTCTCTGGTTCAGTCAGATCGACCCTAAGATCTCCCTAATTCTTATCCAGTTGAAGATTCCAAGACCTTTCCCGGTTCAGTTAAATCGACTCCTAAAGATTTTGCTGATTCTTATCCAGTCAAAGGCCTTCTCTGGTTCAGTCAGATCGACCCTAAGATCTCCCTGATTCTTATCCAGTTGAAGATTCCAAGACCTTACCTGGTTCAGTTAAATCGACTCCTAAAGATTTTTTTTCTGATTCTTATCCAGTCAAAGGCCTTCTCTGGTTCAGTCAGATCGACCCTAAGATCTCCCTGATTCTTATCCAGTTGAAGTTATTTCAAGACCTTACCTGGTTCAGTTAAATCGACTCCTAAAGATTTTTCTGATGCCGATCCAGTCAAAGGCCTTCTCTGGTCCAGTTAAATCGATTCCTAAAGATTTTTCTGAAGAAGACTCAGTAGAAGACATCCAAGATTCTCTCATCGTTACTGTTGAGGTAGTAATCGCCCCAGATTCTCTCATCGTTACTGTTGAGGTAGTAATCGCCCCAGATTCTCTCATCGTTACTGTTGAGGTAGTAATCGCCCCAGATTCTCTCATCGTTACTGTTGAGGTAGTAATCGCCCCAGATTCTCTCATCGTTACTGTTGAGGTAGTGATCACCCCAGATTCTCTCATCGTTACTGTTGAGGTAGTAATCACCCCATATTCTCTCATCGTTACTGTTGAGGTAGTAATCGCCCCAGATTCTCTCATCGTTACTGTTGAGGTAGTAATCACCCCAGATTCTCTCATCGTTACTGTTGAGGTAGTAATCGCCCCAGATTCTCTCATCGTTACTGTTGAGGTAGTAATCGCCCCAGATTCTCTCATCGTTACTGTTGAGGTAGTAATCACCCCAGATTCTCTCATCGTTACTGTTGAGGTAGTAATCGCTCCAGGTTCTCTCACCGTTACTGTTGAGGTAGTAATCACCCAAGGTTATCTCATCATTACTGTTGAGGTAGTAATCGTCCCTGATCCATTCATCATCCTGCTGAGGGTGCGTCTGAAGAGTTTAAAGATTCAGTTCCCGTAACCAGTCAGGGCATATTTACACAAAGAGTTTGAAGACCAACTCCTGTAACAGGTCAGGTAATCATCTTTCTTTTTCAGGTACGCAAGTTCTCGCTAAGGAATCTCTTACGCGATCGACACCCAGATGGCATCTATAAGCCCATCCACCTATCAATCACCTCTCAGCATGGCATCTATAAGCCCATCTTCCTATCCATCAATCTCCAAATGGCATCTATAAGCCCATTCCCACCATCACACTGCCAACATGTGAGCGCAAATTTCTGGGCACTCTAGTGTTCAATCATCTTCCACCTTCGGATTACGAAAGGCACGTCAGCCAATCTACATCCTCAGGTCTAAGAAGATTGAACAGGGGCAACTGTTGTACCCCAAAATTTGCCCTCCCATATTCTTCATTATTTGCAAAGAGCATGCTTCAAAATCTCCCAAAGGTTGCACAGTCCAATGGCCTCCTAACAGTCAAAAACTAGGGTTTTGGTTCTGGCAAAGAAATTGAAGTTTCCAAGGGTCCAAACAAGTCCCACATGCCTATAAACATTGTCAAGCATCCTCATACCAAGTTTTAAGACTCACAGCACAAAATGGCACAGTCAAAAAACCCTAATTGCTCAATAGTCAACTGTAGGGGCAAAATGGTCATTTGACAGTCAAAAGTCAAAATTTTTGGTCAACATCTTATTTTGAAGCCACAAACATCATTTAATCAATTCTTGATCATGATTCTCAAAGCATGGCTCAAAAAGTCTCAAGATGCAAAAGTTTCTATTTTTGGACAGTTGGAAAAGTCAACTGCAAATTGACCAAGGCATAACTTCCACATGTTTTATCAGAAAAATTCCATCCAAAGCTCATTTTGAAGAGAATGACATTTCCTACAACTCATCTTCACACTTCAAGTCCAAGAAATGCTCTCACAAAAAGTTATTAATCTCAACATTATAGGTCATTTTCAAAAGTCAACAAAAAGGCTCTTTAAGTCAAAGACCATAACTTGAGATTGGTAAATCAAAATGACATGGGACCAAAGGAATTGGTTAGAGGACTTCAAGATATTTCCAAAATATCAGAGAACATGATCAAAGCTTAAAAATTGAGCAAGATATGCCTTGTGGAAGTTGGGAAATTTTTGGGAATTTTGAAAAGTCAACTTTGCTTCAAATGCCTCAAAATTGCTAATGGGCCACAATTTCTTCTAAGAATCATCACCCAAAGGCTATTCACGACCCATTGACCCAAAGGGGAGTCATTTTCTTATTTTTAATTTATTAATTGAATTTTTAAACTTATTAATTCATTTAATTAAAATTAAATATGAGAAAAATACTAAACAAATGTGTTGGAATCTTTTTGTGCAACATTTGCACTCTTTATTCACTCAAGATTTCGTGCACACTCAAAAGGGAAAGAATCTCCCATGATTGGCAATGTTTTGATGGAAAAAAATATTGAAAAAGATCATGGAAAATTACAAATTTGAAAAGCATTAAAACATGGATTTTGGGCTTGTTTTGTTAACCTGATTCATTCCTCATATATGCACAAACACAAACCTAATCGAAGGGACACAGAAGCTGCGCCCAAAGGGATAGAACAACTTTGCATTTTTTCACAAAATTCTCAAAACTGAAAACATACATAGAGCTCCTTTCAAGGCCTAAAAAGGATTCAAAACAATTGCTGGGACCTTCCTGAACGTGATTCAACACCTTTCCAAGCCCCATACATCCAGAATCGGTATAACAAAATCAAACTTTTCTTGAAATATTGAATAATCGTGTTTTGATTTCCAGGCCTTGTTCATGCATTTTCATTGTTGTTTTACACTAACATGATCATACTGAAGCTAATGGTGCCATTGAATTGAATTAATCTCGCATGTATCCAAAGTTGCCATGGAAATTTTCTAGGGTTTCAGGAGCTTAAAATTAGGGACTTCTTCATGAGGAAAAATTAGGCAATGAGACCTGTACCATTGGATTCAGGACATCCAGACGATTCAGTTCAACACCTCGCGCCCTTTTTCTTTTTCACTATGCTCTATTCGCTATTTTTGTAGGTACCATTTAGTGGGGGTTTAAAACCCCCGCTATCCATTGTTTATTTTCAGGCAAAACAAATAACAATTGAAGAAGATGATGCGTGGAGGAACGTGGTTGGTGGATTCAAACATTGGCGCGTTTTATTTTGTCCAGCATAGCCTTGTTTTTTTCACATATAATGATTATTGTCCACTAAACATAAAATCAAATGCGCTAGCTCAATTGGTGGCCAACGTGTACTACAGATACTAGGACCTGAGTTCGATTCCCAGGTCCCCTCCCTTCTCCAATATTATTTTTCTTCATATGTTTCCATGCAGCGCCTCACCTGAAGTCCACCATACATGCATCTGTACTTGCCTGCCACATGTCCAGCAACACTAATCCAAGGGCCAGAATGGGAGGACTACCCTAGACGCTAGTCAATCATTCTGCACGTGACCACTGAAAAGTCAAAAAAGGCCTCATTCAATGGGCCTAATTGCTGCAAATATACCTCCAAATGGGGCAGATACCCCCCAATGTTTGTACATCTTTTTAATTTCTCTTATTTTCTTTTCTATTATTTTTTATTCTTTTGATCACTTTTTATTCAATTTATTTCAAATAATTTTCTTTTCATAATAAAACCAGAAAATCATAAAACAAAAAAAATATATTTTATTAATATTAATTTCTATTAATTTTGTAAAGATTTAATAATCAATTTAGTTTTAATTTAGGGTTTTAAATTTTAATTCTTTTTAAATAATTAATAAAATACATAAAAAATTAGGTTTAGACTTAAATTCTTTTTCTTTAACAAGTTAAAAATAGTATAGAATTAGGGTTTCCTATAATAATTAATCTTCTCATTAAACTTCATAAATACAAAAAACATAAAAAAAATAAGTTCTTTCCTTTATTTGATTTAATTAATTTATAATTTCGATTTAATTTCTTTAAAGGGTCCAACGCCCTCGCATTCGATTCTAATTTCTTTTCGCGTTTACTTTTATTTCCTTTTTTAAATATAATGTATTTGCCCCGAAGCTTTGTAATAGATAATTAGGACATTTACTTTCCGCATTTTATTTCAAATCGGGTCTTTGTTTAATTTGGCGATGTAGACCCGCGCC
This sequence comes from Vicia faba, assembly GCA_948472305.1. Lineage (NCBI taxonomy): Eukaryota > Viridiplantae > Streptophyta > Magnoliopsida > Fabales > Fabaceae > Vicia > Vicia faba. The sequence continues at coordinate 186,161,845 of OX451741.1, forward strand.
TTATAATAGCGTCGGACCTTTTATTTTTACGCATTTTAATTCCCGCACCTTTTAACTGTTAATAATCACATGAAAGAATGTATGCCCAAATAAAATCGAAGCGTAGCTCACTAAATGCATGACAAGACAAATAATAACTGAAAATGACACACAATTCACACACCACTCCTAGGGTACGCCTCACTGTTGCCTTGCCCCTCGAAACGTGGTCGTCGAGTAGAGGACGTTTTAGTAAGTCCTCATGTCCATGAACATGGCATGGGGGTAGCTTCTAAGGTGTCCTCCTATTGCTCTGGTGACCACATTGTCCCTACAAACGAATTGACCCGAACACCTCCAACGGTGGTGCTACCTACCTCTCAATGGTGGGATGGCACTACCTTAAGGACATTTACACAGACTAATTCCTTAGGGTAGGTAGATGACTCGTAGATACTTGCTCTAATTCAAAACAAATCAAAAACTTCTTTTCACACCGACACTTTGCAAAAAGCTTTCAAAAACAACTTTTCAAACACTCTTGAGGACCGATACAAGAGTCGAACTGAAATTTTAAACGAAACTTTTTTCAAACCCACTCACACTTTGAAAAGCAAACACTTTTGAAAACACAATGAGCAAGTATCTAAGAGCCCATGGATAACCATGGATAGAAAGGGTGCTAACACCTTCCCTTTCTATAAATCTACCTCCCGAACCGAGAACTAATCTCAATAAGGAATTTTTCTGTGCTTTTGTCCTTTCCATTTGGAGAAAATAAAAGACGGTGGCGACTCTTGCTTACCGTGACATTTCGCGAACCAGCGTTAAACAGTCAGTTCCAGATCCACCGATCACAAATACCAATCGAAAGATACTTATTATCCTGCCAATCGAAGGACACTGTTACAGTGCCAATCGAAGGACACTTTTATAATGCCAATCGAAAGGTGCTTATTAAAATGCCAATCGAAGACTTGCGAACCAAAGCTTGATCGAAGGGTTCCAAACACCTAATCGAAGCTTACTAATCAAAGCCCGATCGAAGAGTGCCAAATGCCCAATCGAAGATTGGTGAGTCAAGCCTGTATCAAAGTATTTTGGATACCCAATCGAAGACTTTTCCCAGATGCCAATCGAAAGACACTTTGTTCCTCTTCAAAAAACCTTATTTTTGTTAGGCAAGTGTTTGTGACCAACCATGTAAGGGAAGGCCTTTGAAAACATGAGAGGGAAAATTTTGGGGTACAACAGTTGCCCCTGTTCAATCTTCTTGAACCTGAAGAGTTAGATTGGCAAGTTTGCCTTTCACGACTCGAAGGTAAAAGAGGATTGAACACTAGAGTGCCCAGAAAATTTACACTCGAAGATGTGTTGGTTGATTATGTAGGGAATGGGCTTAAAGATGCCATTTGGAGAGGTAATGGATAGTCATTGGAGATGGGCTTAAAGATTCCATCCAGGGGCGATTGCTGGATTGTATTTGAATGAGTGACAGAATCACATCCGAATCTGGATCGTATCTGGACTGTTATTTTAAGGTCTCTGATTGCCTGTCATTAACTGGAAGAAATAAATCTAACCAGAGGAGGTCTTTAGTTGCCTGTTTTAACTGGAAGAAATAAATCTAACCAGAGAAGGTCTTTTTTGATAATGATGTGTGATGAAGGAATCTGAGACGATTGCTACTCTAAACAGATGATGAAGGAATCTTGGACGATTGCTACTCCAAACAGATGATGAAGGAATCTTGGACGATTACTACCTCAGCAGGATGATGAAGGAATCTTGGACGATTACTACCTCAGCAGGATGATAAAGGAATCTTGGATGACTACTACAATAACAAGATGATGAAGGAATCTTGGATGACTTCTACCTCAGCAGGATGATGAAGGAATCTTGGATGACTACTACCTCAGCAGAATGGTGAAGGAATCTTGGATGACTTCTACCTCAGCGGGATGATGAAGGAATCTTGGATGACTACTACCTCAGCAGGATGGTGAAAGAATCTTGAATGACTACTACAACAGCAGGTTGATGAAGGAATCTTGGATGACTTCTACCTCAGCAGGATGATGAAGGAATCTTGGATGACTTCTACCTCAACAGGATGGTGAAGGAATCTTGGATGACTTCTACCTCAGCAGGATGATGAAGGAATCTTGGACGACTACTACAACAACGGGATGATGAAGGAATCTTGGATGATTACTACCTCAGCAGGATGGTGAAGGAATCTTGGACGACTTCTACCTCAGCAGGATGGTGAAGGAATCTTGGACGATTACTACCTCAGTAGGATGGTGAAGGAATCTTGGACGATTACTACCTCAACAGGATGATGAAGGAATCTGGGATGACTACTACAACAGCAGGATGATGAAGGAATCTTGGATAACTTCTACCTCAACAGGATGGTGAAGGAATCTTGGACGATTACTACCTCAACGGGATGATGAAGGAATCTTGGATGATTACTACCTCAGCAGGATGGTGAAGGAATCTTGGACGATTACTACCTCAACGGGATGATGAAAGAATCTTGGATGATTACTACCTCAACGGGATGATGAAGGAATCTTGGATGATTACTACCTCAAAAGGAAATGAAGGAATCTTTGACGACTGCTACTCCAAAAGGTAATGACTTTTATCTGTCGATCGATCTTTCCTGAAAAGGTAAAGAGTTAGTTGTATGCAATGTCATTATGTATGCATTGTGTAATGATGTTCTCAAAATAAATGAGATTTATGTTATATGTATTTTGTATGCATATGCTATGAATGTTATTGAAATGTAATTTTGTCTTGGAGAATAAATTCTTGACAAGTGTTGGGGAGTTATTAAATCCTGGACTGCTGTTGAAGAGTAGGTATGTCTTCAAACTTTGCTTAGAATGTTTCCACTGAGGATCCTTGTTTCGTTGAGGAGAACTCCATTGGGGAAAGTTGTGAACTCTGTGGAGAGTATTGATTCATTCTTGGGGAACAAGTTCAGGAGTCTCGGTTGTCCGTTGCTCTACTGAGGAGTCAAAGTTAAACTGACATCTGGTTGGGTCCAGGTTTCACAGTAACTTGTTGGGGATTGTAAAGTAGTCTATTGGGGAAGAGGAGTTGTGGTCCTTTAATTTGTAGTAGTCGGCGAGGCAAACTCAAGCTGGGGATTTCTGCCATTTGTTGGAGAAATAAACCCTGTTTCCGGTCTGCTAGAGAGGTGACGACTTCGTTGAAGTTGTCTCAGCTGGGGAAAGGTTTTCAGAGATTAAACTCTTGCCGGGGAATCATCCTATGAGAAGGATTTTAGGGAGATTTGTCATTGCCCCTAGCAGCAAGTGTTTGTGGCACTGCCTGGAAATGTTTGACTGTATGTAACCCTTTATTGAGATTGACGTTTTAATGCCTCAAGTGATGGTGAGGGAGACTTGCCCCTAGGTTAACCTGCAATTGAGAGATTTCTTGAAATCTTGACTGGATTGCCCCAGGTTTACTGAACTTTGAAAGTTTTGTTGAAATCTTGACTGGACTGCCCCAGGTTTACTGGACAACACCATATCAAGTCCCCTTTTGCTGATAGGAGATTTTTGCCACGAGAGTGTCATCCCACTTGAAGTGATTTTACTCACTGAGAGAGCTTTCGTTCCTCCGAACATTCACTGTATGAATTTCTTCGCTGTCAAACAAATAACCATGTGCAAACAACGATATTTAAATAATGCAAAGTTTATGCTTGTCTCGAAGTTTTGAAAAATGCGTTTTTTAGCAGAAAACTTTTTATAAGACAAATTCAACACAAGATTTAGGGCAAAGCCCTACAGGAGTCAGGATACCTTTTGTAACAATATGCTTTTGAACTAACCCATGCTTCAATTAGGACTTTTGAAGGGTTGTAACATGGCTTGGTTCATGGTTTAAGAAACAAAGGATAAAGGCTCAAAGCATATTTGTACCCACCTTCTCTTCGTGATGTTCTTCAATCCTAAGCTCAGTTAATTATGCGTCAAACTCTATTCGAATTTAGAACGACGTTTTGGTGACGGTTCACACAAGTTGGATTTTGGAAGGCAGTCATCATTTTTTTGCAACATTTTTCATGTTGTCGAGGATTTGTAATGACCTCATTCTTTTGATTTATTATCCCTAATTTTTGCCTGACTGTTCCTATTTTCGAGATTACAGTCAGCGGGATGCCCCAGCTTTCTTAAGCCTCCTTTATAGATTTTGGCTCAGTGGGCTTTTCTCTTTTGAGAGATTGACTTCCTATGAGATAAGGAACCACCACTGTCTTTTGATTCCAGACGAATGCTTTTGATGTCGTTCGTTGTATTATGAACTGAGAGTTTTGCGACTTCAATGCGCATCTTTTTTTTTTTTGAATTAACTGAAAGACTACCCTGCCCCAGGTTTAATCAAAGGTTTCAATTTGTTTTAAAATAGAAAACTCCTACTTCTTTGGCTCGAAGGGGTTGACTAGGGATTATCTTCCTTATAACTCCAGTGTTTAGGATTTGAAAGAAATGCCTGTACATCGTCAGCGAGGTCTGTTCAAAAGCATATTGTATGAGATTATGGTATTGTTTTGTCATCCTCCCTCTAAAGGCTTGTAACTTTTAGCAATAGTTGAATGTCATAAAGTGAGTAAAAAGCATAGTTTAAATGTAATTAAAATGATTGGATCAAATCAAGACAAACATATGCAATGCGTTAATGAAACAAAGTTTGGCATTAATAGATAATTGTTTGAATAACAAAGAGATTACAACTTGAAAATTCAAATGAACAAAAGCTTTCAATGATTTGTCATAGGAGCAGTGATTATGTTTGGAGTCTCCGGAGGGTCAAACTTGATCTCCTTGGCATCAATCAAGACTTGCACCTTGTTCTTCAAAACCCAACAATCGTCCGTATTATGCCCCGGGCTATCAGAGTGAAAATCACAACGGGCATTAGGTTTATACCTCGGTGATATGGTATTTGGACTTTTCGGAGCTTCCTTTAGAATTACCAGATTGGTCTTCAGCAACTGGGGCAGAATCTGAGACAAAGTCATGTTGAGACGAGTAAATTGCCTTCGAGGTCTCTCGTCCTTCTGTTGATTGTTGTGCTGAGGGGCACCAGCAGGTTTTGAAATAACAACCGCATTGACCACTTGGCGGTGTTCAGGTCTATTCTGTCTTCTCGAACTGTAGATAACACTGGACTCTTTCTTAAACGGCTTCTTCTCAGTGCTAGATGAGGTACCCTTCTGTATCTTTCCAACCTTAATACCAGCTTCAATCCTTTCACCAGTCAATATAAGATCTGTAAACCCAGCAGAAGAGCTTCCAATTAGATGGTTAAAGAACGGACCTGATAGGGTCCCCAGAAACATGTCAACAAGCTCACGATCAGCCAAAGGTGGTTGCACCATTCCGACAAGGTCTCTCCATTTTTGAGCATACTCTTTAAATCCTTCACCCGTCCCTATTGACATACCCTGGAGTTGGGTACGCGTAGGAGCGAGGTCGGAGTTATACTGATACTGCCTATAGAACGCAGTAGCCAAATCCTTCCAGCTGCGGATACTGGCTCCGTCCAACTGATAGAACCACTCAAGCTGAGTCCCTAAAAGACTGTCTTGAGAGAAATGGATCCACAAGTTCTTATCAGCAGTGTAAGGCTGGATCTTTCTTACATATGACCAGAGGTGAAGCTTTGGACAGGAAGCTCCGTCATACTTGGCAAAGGCAGGTGCCTTGAACTTACGGGGAATCACCACCCCAGATGATAGACCCAGATCTCCGAAGTCCAGACCGGGCACCTTCTGTATCTCTATAGCGCTCAAACGGTCTTCCAGCTGTTTGTACTTATCCTCAGCAGGAGGATACTGTTCTTCATCATAGTCCGTCTCGTTGTCGGAGACCATAGGGCTAGGAGCCCTCCTTTCTTGTGGACTATCTTTCCCCCCAGATGAGGTGGTCAGATCAACTTCATTCTGCAGCCCGTTTCCAAACCTGCATCCAGTATTGAACAGGACGGTCCTCTTTTTCTTCTTCTTCCTCTCTTTCAGAATCAGGGTCTTCAGGTCCTGCTGACCCTTAGCTAGGCTCATGACCAACTCTTGAAATTGGGCATTCTGGGCCTGGAGGGCCTTGATAGCTTGCTCAGTGGAAGGTTCAGTAGACATGATGATTGCTGAAATAAACAGCGAAGAAGATAAGAGACCTGTAACGGATTACCTGTTATGCAATGATATGTATGATATATGTATGAAATGTTTTCAAGGATCTCGCGGGGTAAACAAGAAACTTGTTAGAATTTGATAGAAGAAACTTCGTGTCGTTAAGAGTCCTTCTTCAAGAGTCAAGCTCACCATATCGAGTGGGTCATAGCCCCTGACTCAAGTTATCATGTTTTGATCTCTAGACGACATTGGCTAGAGAAAAATAAATCCCCTTGCCCCTTGCTAGACATTTGATTTACCATAACCTGCATCACAAACCCTTGATATCCTTGAAATGGTTAAGGAAATGTTAAGGCATGATGTTATGATGTGTATGCTATGCGTTTAAGAAAAAGTGTGAAGTGATGTAAGTAAAACCTGCAATAAATCCAAATTATCAGATAAGGACTGTAAACAAAACCTGCAAGGAACTCATGTTGTCAGATAACAAGAATATGCAAGTAGTTCAAGTTTGAAGGCACACAAGTCACACAAATAGCCTTAAGTTTAGGCTGGCATGGAGTTTAGGCATTACCCTCTTTCAGTTTAGTTGGTTTAAACCTGTCCTAAAAATAGTAACCGGGTTCTAGAGGATCTCAATATCACTGACTACCCTCAATTGGTCATAATTCCAGTTTAGCAACCTTTTCTTGCGGCCGAAATCATCGCGAGAGTTTAGTCTCGATGAGTGTAGCATACTGCTACTGTTCTATGGCCAAGTTGGTCAATTTAAGGTTCTAAGGTCAGTTGGTGCTTAATGACTCCTTATAAGACCCATATTCTCCTCGTTTCAACACAAGGGATATCAGTACAGACTAAGGTGCCACACTAACGTAGCTACTGCTTCATTCGTGTCGGTCTACGCCGGACAGATCCCTCACAGTTTATTGCTACTTACCTAAAAAGGATACCCCCAGATCTGGGTTAGGATCTATAGAACTCCGATACAAGCCCACAAAATTAAAGCATACAAAGCATACAATTGAAAACACAAGTGATCTAATCCTAAGGTACACCTCACTTATAAAGTCCCCAGCAGAGTCGCCAGTTCTGTGATCGGTGGGAATGAGAACTGACTGTTTTGGAATGCTGGTTCGCGTTTGCGTTTGTTTTTCGCAAAATGTCGCGGTAAGCAAGAGTCGCCACCGTCTTTTATTTTATCCAACAAGGAAAGGACAAAAGCACAGAAAAATTCCTTTTTGAGATATTTCTCGGGTTCGGGAGGTAGATTATAGAAAGGGAAGGTGTTAGCACCCTTTCTATCCGTGGTTATCCACGGGCTCTTAGGTACTTGCTCACTATGTTTTCAAAAGTTTGATTTTCTTTGTGTTTGTGGGTTTGAAAAGAGTTTTTGTTTTGAAGAGAGTGTAAGTGCGAAAAGTTTTGTTTTGTTTTAAAATGAGCAAGTACTTAAGAACCTCTACCTACTCAAAAAGGAATTAAACTTTGCAAATGTCCTTTAGACAATGCTATCCCACTATTGAGGAGTAGGTAGCACCGTCATTGGAGTTTTCGGGTCAATTCGATTAAGGGACGTGTGGCCACTAAAGCAATGTTAGGACGCCTTAGCGGTAACCCTAATGTCTTAGATCATTTTTCTGAGGCAACCGTTTCGAGGAAACTTATGATCTTTGGACAAAAGGACGACCTCTAAAACTTCTTATACTCAATGACCACGTTCGAGGCAACCAAAGGAGGTGTACCCTAAGAGTGGCATGTGCGAGTGTGTCAATTTTCAGTTTATATTATCTTTGTACATGTTATGGTGAGCTACTATTGATTTTAAGTTAAGATAGATCTTGTCATGCATAGCCTATTATTCATACATCTAACAGTTAATGGTTGCGGAAATTAAATTGCGGGAATTTTAAATCTAAGCTATTACAAGGCGTTGGGTATTTACATCGTCAAAAACAAACCCTTAAAATTAAATGTGAAAAAGTAAATAAAAGCGATAAATAAAGGTCCTAAGTTAAAACTATTACATCCTTGGAGCAATTACAATATATGGATCAAAAATAATACGCGCGAGAAAATTGAATCGGAATGTCCTTTAGGGTTTTGACCCTTTTATTGAATAAAGCATATTTTTGTTATTTTTTGATTTAAGAATTAAGTCTAACTAATAATTAATTAATTAATTAATTAAAAGAAAATATTTTTTTGAGTTTTATTTTAATTAAGGAAATAAAATTAGAAAGGTAAAAATATTAAAACCTAATTCTAAATCAATTTTAATTTATTGCAAAATACATTATCATTAAACCTAATTTAAGCGAAATAAATTAATTAATGGTTTATTTACAAAAATAAAATAGTGAAATTAATAAATATTATTTTTTGTGTTTTCTGATTTTATGAGAAAAATTATTGGTTGGTTAATTAACAAAAAATAATAAAACAAATTAAATAAAAGAAACATGGAAAAAAGAATAAACCAAAGGGGGGTGCTGGGCCTGAAGTTGGCATTTGAATGGTAATTCCCAGGCCCAGACGTCCAACCTGTTGGACTTTTTGTGATTCCATGCATGTTTGTTGACTGAGGACTATGATGGGCGTGCAATCTGGGTCACTAAATCTGTCTGGTGGGCCACTTGGCATGCTGATCCCTGGGGCATATGGTGAACCACGCCTGGAATGCTGCACCTGAGTACCTGAAGAAAAAAATGTAACAAATATTTGGGGGACCTGGGATTCGAACCCAGGTCCCAAGGGACAATTCAACTAGCGCGCTACCAACTGAGCCATGATGTTAACCTGTTAGTGGAATAAGACACAAATAATATATTCAAAACCAACAATTATTCCCTGCAAAAAATAAAAATGCGCTAATAATTCAAATGGGCCAATAGACGCTAGCCACGTGATCGTCTTCTTCATATCACCCCGGTTCATTTACCTGCGGATTTTATTCCGAAGGAAGATTCGTAGCACCTCTCCAAAATCCTCCCTAGGCCATATAAACGCAAGCTAAGAGTGCCAATGCACTCGTCTCTCTCCCCTGAACTCATCCATGGCCATTATTTGCATTGATTTTGCCTGCAATTAAAAACCCCAAAAACGAGATACACGAACCCTAGAACTGGGCATGGCGTTACAGGCTATGAAAATAAAATTCAATGATGCCAAAAGTTTCAGAATACAGCACAGAGTATGAATATGCAATTATTTCAATGAAAGGATGCAAGATTGAAGCTTTACGATTCCATGAGTATGGCGGTTCAGAGCGATACTTACAGGGCTTTTTGGGGCAGGAGAGCACACGATAATGATTGGTACTGCTTCCGTGAGGTCCAAGGAAGCGATTGGAACCTTTATTTGATCCTGAAAAGGTCTCTAAGTGCAATTTCAGATCCAAGGTTCTCAAGCTTTTTCTCTCAAAGTTGTGTGGCCGTTTCTGCAGATTTTTTGTGCGTTTTTTGTGTTCTTTTCTCTGTGAGCATGAGGTTTATATAGACAAAGGAATTTAGGTCAACATTTGTGTATCAAATATTGGTCCATTATGATGAAGAGATTTGATTTGATTTCTTCATAAAGACTTACTATATTTGATTCAATCACGTGCCAATCTATTTTCATGCGTTACTGCCAACCTGTCATGAGTTGTTTGGGCCTCCAATATGATGGAAATCAAAAGCTGACCTGCCCCTTTAGATCCACTTCCCTTCGAATTTTCTCTCTTTGATAGCTTCAAAGTCCCAAATCGAATTACTCCGGCTTCAATTGCATATCCCCTTCAATTGAGCCTCCCTCTGCTTCGATTGCTTGATTCGAAAAGGATCACCCTGGTCGAATCAGCTCTTGTAGGGTTGGGAGCAAACAAGGCAAGAATCTGGCCTTTAATTCAAATGATTGAGTCCACAATCAGCATTTAATTATTTCTATATTTGCAAGGGACACATGACATTGTGAACTTTGGGTGAACCTGGACAGGTTAGGATATGTTTTTTTGCTTAGTCATGCCAGCCTACTTCATTCCTTCGAATCTGCCTTCTTTGCCAGCTTCAAAGTCCAATTCGAATCTATTCAGAACATTCCCTATTAGACAACTTCGACCAGCCCTTGGCCTTGTGATGAGTCTAAGTTCTGATTCAAAGTGTTCAGAACTTCCTTCATCAGAGCATCTTAGATTAAGAGAAACTCTGCACTGAAATGCCATTCGAAGGTCATTTCGTTATGATGTTCTTATTAAGGGAAACTCTGAAGTTCCAGTCGACGGACACTCTGAAGTTCCAGTCCAAGGACCTTTTGAAATGCCAATTGAAGGGTATTTATCCATATACCAATCAAAGGGTACTTGTTAAAATTCCAATCGAAAGACATTGCTATAATACCAATCGAAAGATACTTGTTATCCTGCCAATCGAAGGACACTGTTACAGTGCTAATCGAAGGACACTTTTATAATGCCAATCGAAAGGTGCTTATTAAAATGCCAATCGAAGACTTGCGAACCAAAGCTTGATCGAAGGGTTCCAAACACCTAATTGAAGCTTACTAATCAAAGCCCGATCGAAGTGTGCCAAATGCCCAATCGAAGACTGGTGAGTCAAGCCTGTATCGAAGTATTTTGGATACCCAATCGAAGACTTTTCCCAGATGCCAATCGAAAGACACTTTGTTCCTCTTCAAAAAACCTTATTTTCGTTAGGCAAGTGTTTGTGACCAACCATGTAAGGGAAGACCTTTGAAAACATGAGAGGGAAAATTTTAGGGTACAACAGTATGCAACACATAAGAGTCCCTCGCTTCCTCATAGTACGAGTGTGAATAGAATGCAAAATGTCTCTGAGCAAGGTAGGCACATGGTTACGAGAAAGATATATCTTGATGGCATTCACATCTATGAGTTGGTCTGGATTAGGGAATAACACCAACCCATAGATTAGCAAAGCCAAAATTTCTTCGAAATCTTGAAAATTCATAGCATCCAAAAATAGTCGAGCCTTCTTTAACAGAAACTTAGCTATAAAACCCTTAACTCCCCTCCTTGTTTCCCAATTTGATGCAATGTCAGACCACTTCAGATGTAAGGTTGATGTAATTTCTTCAGGTTATGGATCTTTCTCTAAACTGGTGAAAGTTATTTGATTGAGAACATGCACTCCCAGTAATTGATAAAACTCCTCCATTGTGGGTACCAATTGGTAGTCAGGAAAGTGAAGCAGTGATGCACAGGGTCAAAGAATTGAAATAAAACACTCATCATATCTTCTTCAAAACCCGAGGTAACCAAAATGAGTAGTCGACCATGCCTTTTGATGAATGGAGAACTTTCGGGACCCCTTGAGACTAACTCCTTAAGTTGAGAAGGTATCCTCGCAAAACTGACTCAAATAGTGTTTCTGCGAATGAAAGCCATAACCTACAAAACAGACCAAAGATGAATCCCCAGGTCCTTGAAATGGTTAGTGAAAATGATATGGTATGATGTCATGATGTTATAATGTCATGTTCGAACAATTAATCAAACATAAATAAGACACACAAAGCCTTAGGTTTAAGCTTGCATGGAGTTTGTAGGTAAGTATCCTCTTGAAGTTTTAGTTAGCTCAACCTGTCCTAAAAGAAGTAACCAGGTTCTAGGAGCCTTAATATCACTGATCTTTCTCTCGGGAATTATTTCAGCACAAGCATCTAAGTTGCAACCGAAATATCCTAAAAGTCCAATCTCAATGAGTGTAGTATTGAGTATCAATCAACTTCAGTCTGCACCAAAGCCAGCTATCTCACTACTTTCTAATGGCTAAGTTGTGTCAACTAAGGTTCTACGGTTAGTTAGTGCTTATGACACCACATGGTAGCCCAGTATTCCCCTTGACTTACTCAAGGGACACCATCACTAACCAATGTGTCGCACTAACGTAGCCATCACTTCAACCATATCGGTCTATGTCGTACAATTTTCACGATCTATTGCTACTTACCTAAAATGCCCCCAGATCCAGGTACAGGATCTATACAAGAACTAAACCCAAGAAAATCCCGAAATATAAAGCATACAAGGCAAACAAGTAAATAAATAAAGGTGATCTAGCTCTTAAGGTAACCCCACTTTTAGTTTAGTGTCCCCAGCAGAGTCGCTAGTTCTGTAATATGGTGGGAGAACTGACTTGATGGTTTTGCGTTTTATCACAAATGTTGCGGATAGAAAGAGTCGCCACCGACTTTTCTTTTATCCAATAAAGGAAAGGGTGAAAAGAACAGGAAAGACCTTTTGAGAATTTTCTTGAGTTTGAGGGGTAAGTTATGAAAAGGGAATGTGTTAGCACCCTTTTCATCTGTAGTTATCTACAAGCTCTTAATTGCTAGCTCACTTTGAAATAATGCTTTGTGTTTGTGTATGTTTGAAAATATTTTGAAAAATGCCCAAGTGCAACAATTTTGTAATGATTCTCGTATCGTTGAGAATGTATACAAAATGTTTGTTTTGAAAATATTTGTGAAATAAAGTGTTGTTTTGGAAAATGTTTTGAAAATGCCAATGTAAGGCAGTTTGCTTTATAATAACTCTTGTATCAATCCTCAAGAGTGTTTATAAAGCGTTTTGAAAGTATTTGTTTTGAAAGTGTAGGTGCAAAGATTGTTTTAATTTGTGAGCAAGCGATTATGAGCGATCTACCTACTCAAAAAGTCTTTTTTCTTTTCCTCCTTTAGATAGTGCTATCGTACCATTAGTTAGTAGGAAGCTCTATCATTGGATGTGACGGACATGCAAGGGTCATCGTATAATCATAGAAGGTAACTTGTAAGATGCTTTAGCAATTGTCGTAAGGGACTAAGATTGTTTACCGAAGGCAACATAGAAGGGTCATTGAGGGACTATAATCTTTTAACTGAGGGTCTTTGCTAAAGCATCTCACGTTCGAGGGACATGACTGTTTAAATCCGAGGCAATAAGTGAGGTTACCCTAGAGGTGCGTGTGTGCGAAGTGTTTTGATTTCAGTTATTTTTTGTCTTTGAGATTAGGTTTTCTAATGTTTTGTTTTAGGTCTTGCCGTACAAACCCTAATTACTAACAAAAATAAGGAAAACAGTAAATTGCAGAAATTAAATGTCCTACGCTATTATAATGCTTCAGGGATGGGGGTATACGTTTATGAATGGGAGAGGAAAGAAATAAACCCTAACTATCTATTACAAGCCTTTGACAGTTACATAATTGTATTAATGCGAAAAAATAAACAAATGTGCATAGATAAAAAGGGGAAAGATGCAAAAACCCTAAAAATTTCTAAGTATTTTTAAGAAGATATTTTGTTGTTTTTGTTTAGAAAATGTTTGAAGTGTGACATAAAAAGTTAGACCTAATTTTAATTTAATTTACAATTTAATTATTTAAAATAAAACAAGGTGTGATTAAATTAATTTATCAAAAATTAAATTAATTAATTAAAATCTAAAGAATTCCAAATATTTAGAAAATATTTTTGGTGTTTTATTTAAAAAAGATATTTGAAGTATAAAACCTAATTCTAATTAAATAAAATCAAAGTGATTAAGTTAAATTAATTTTATTTGTCAAAAATTAAATTAACTAATTAAAAACCTAAATCTAATTTTTTTAATCATTTTTATGATTTTTTCTGATTTTAAATAAAATTATTTAAAGAAAAGAAAATAGTTAATTAAAAAAAAAGAATTTAATGGGCCTGAACTGTAAAAAGAAAATGGGGGCTAAAAAGACGTAAGATTGTTTGGCCCAAAATAGGGGAGCCCAGCGCCTGTTTGTGATCCAGTGGTGCTGGTCTTAGGAAGTCCACCATGGTTCTGGATGTCTGGAGCGCTGGATCTATGATATTGAGATCTGATAGTCAAGATGTGAGGTATACCATGCGCGTTATTGCCTTGTTGGTATTGAATCTGTAAGAAACAAATGTGAAAAAGAAAAATGTCCCACGCCTGGCTCGAAACCGCGACCAGGCATAGGTATGACTTAAGAGCAAGCGCGCTGCCACTGGGATGGCTGTTACATCCGATTGTAAAACAACAATCATTAAATATAAAATGAACAAGCTTTCGAAAATGGACTTCATCTTCTTCCTCGGGCGCGTTTACAGCAAAACAACAACAATTTCAAATTTTGTAAAATCTTCATTTCTTAACCAAATTGAAAAATGTAAACATCAAAGTTGTTCCAAATTTCACCATGAATTCAACCATGCCATTGCCTTAAGCTAAGAATCAAATATTAAAGTGAATTTCTATTGGTACCTGTTGTACCCTAAAATTTGCCCTCCAATTTTTATTCAAGGCATACTCATTAAGGTCCCCAATTGCTCAAGGTTGACCAAGAATTGATTAGATAAATTCTCCTCCTAAGAAATGGCCTTTCAACTAATTTCACTTTTCACCAAGATGTGTGAGTTCCAGAGCTTCAAATTATTTCTATGACACCCTATATACCTCAGCATAATGGCACAACTAAAATAAAGAAAAGAAGTGTACATGACAAAGTGTAGGTCGAAGGCTGAAAATATGCCTAAGGGCTTTTGGGTCGAAGCAACTTCGACAGCAGTACACAGGATAATTTAATGCCCAATGAAACACTAGGATCGAAGGAGGGCTATTTCAAAAGAAAGCGTGAGAAGGATTTTATGAAGCCTTCGATTGGGAGAGCCGGTAATGAGCACCATCGAAAGGTTCATTTTCGAACATGAAGATGTAAGCCATTCGAAGCGTTACAAGGAAGACACCTTTCGACTGACATGTTACCTGAATGAGCGCTTCAAAAAGAAGAATATTTGGAATTCAAAAAGCTCTTATCTTATCCAAAGAAATACGTGGAAATATATTGGTTCGAAGGACATGCCATCTTCAATCATGGCGTGATCGAAGGATAGTTAGAGATGAATCAGCCAAATATGAGTCATCTTAGAGTTTTGGGGATCAATGTGTTTCAGGCATGTGCCTAAACAGGCAAGGAAGGAGCTGGGTAATCAAAGTAAAGGCTTGGTGCTCATAAGCATCCTTTAATTGGCGCATATAAGCTATATTCACTAATCGAAGGTGAACTAGTGATCAGCAAGAAATATATTTTTGTAGATATAAGCAAAGGTTGGGAGTTGGAATCAAAGAGCCACCTGCACAACTACATTCGAAGGAGATGACAAAATGAAGCTTCGACAGACCAAGAGGAAGAGGTGGTCGAATTGAAGAAAAGGAAATTGAAAGGAACAAGAATTGTTCAATTAGGCTAATTGGATAGTTTTCAGATCAAGCAACTAAGGTAGATAGTGGCTCAATCGAAGAAGCCACAATGATGAGGCCTTGGACCATTCGAATTGGAACTCAGAACCATCGAAGAACAAAACTTGGGAGCATTTGAAAAGTCAAGATGTGGGAGTGAAACCTGTCCAGGTTCACTCAAAAACCCAAAATTGTATAAAATCATCAACAATGGCAACCTTTTAAGACTTTCGATTCTACCTTCAAAGCCATGGTTAATGGCTGATTCTTGCCATTTTCGTTCATCACTGCACCCCTATAAATACAGAGCTAAAGCGTAAGCAAAAGAGGGGACACGCATTCCCTATACACATCGAATTGCCAACACGTACAAATTGCCTCACTAAAAACTCCACAAAACCTTGAAGTTGTTTCAAATTTTTTGAACTCGGTGCAGGGTCCTACAGTTCGATTCAACCCATTTCCATCCAAACCAAGCGTTGAAATCATCTCTATAAGGTTCATAGGGTAAGAATGGGTCGTTATTGACAACAAAGCTGTTAAAAACGCACGGATATGCATTGTCGGCTCTAATAATCATGTGAATTCGTATTTGTATTTTCATGTGTTTCAGTGCATATCATCCATATTATTGTTGCTAAGATCCAAGTATGCAGGTTCGAGCCATTAGATGAACCCTCATACTTCCTGAACCATGAATCACCATGTTCATGCATATTTATGCTTGACTGAAGGTGGCAGATTTGCATTCAATATTTTATTGCAATTTATCATATAATCACTGTTTTGTGTTTGGATCAACGAATGAACAAATAACTCAGATGGTAAAGGGGAACGTGTGCAGTGGAAAGGGCCTGGGTTCGATACCCAGGTCGTATATTATGTTTTTTTCTAACAATTATCTTGTAGATCCAGTGTGCTGTGTTTCAAACACTTCCCATGCGCTTTCAAGCTCCAGCCAATGGATCACAAGGAGTTCAGATCCAGTATCCTCCACAGGCAATCCATCATACACTATCAACATCCTCTCTCGTTGGATCTAAGGACAACCTCCTTCCTTAAATCGAAAGGCAACTTCCCTCCTTGGATCGAAAGGCAACCTCCCTTATTGGATCAGAAGGCAGCCTGGGCCTCTTCCTTGATTTGGGCCTGCGTTTTTTTAAACTTACTTCCCCCCTGTTTCTATTTGCTATCCTGACCCATTTGTACTTTTATTTTGTTTTGTTTATTTATTTTAATGGCTTTACTCTTTTTTTTAACCAACATTAAATCAAAAACATCAAAAAAATATTAGGTTAGCATTTTCTCAAATTAATTAATTAATTAATTAATGACTTTAACACTTTCTTAAAATTAAAATTAAGTTTACACTTATATATTTATTCTCTTTTATTAAAAAAATATAAAAAAGCAAAAATAATTTTTCCTTTTAGTTTTAGACATTATCTTCAATTCGCGCGCATTTAGTTACTTTTGCATTATTATTATTGTATCTGCTTCCCGGTTTGTAATAGAATAACTAGGACTTTCTACTTTACTGCTTTTCCCCAATTTTGGATATGTAATTAATCCCCCTCCCCGAAGCCATGTAATAACGTAGGATTTAATTTCCGCACTTTATATATTTTGTACATATATTAACTGTTTAGATGTATGGTAATAGGATTGCATGACAAGAGCTTATTAATCAAAACGCTAGCAAACCTAAAGGCCAAGATAAATAACTGAATACAACACACTTTCACATGCGCACCTCTAGGGTACCCCCACTTTGGTTGTCTTCAAGAAAAACAGTCACAACTCTTGAAATGTGAGATATTTTAGTGGCTACCCTCCATTTTAAAGATCATAAGTCCCTCGATGACCCTCTCGGTATTGCCTCGGTAAAAATGATCTTAAAACCCTAGGGTAGTGTGATACGGTGGGAGAACTGACTGTGGTTTTGCATTTGTTTTCGCAAATGTTTCGGTTGAGCAAGAGTCGCCACCGACTTTTTATTTTATCCTAAGGAAAGGTTTAAAAAGCATAGCAAAAACCTTTGAGATTTTTCTTGGGTTCGGGGAGTAGATTATAGAAAGGGAAGGTATTAGCACCCTTTCTATCCATGGTTATCCATGGGCTCTTAGGTACTTGCTTAGATCAACTTGCCTTGGTTTTCAATTGTTTGAAATGGTTCTTTGTGTATGGTTTTGAAAATGTTTTGAAAAAGATGCCTTGTCTAGGCTAACCTTGTAACAATTCTTTACTCGAATGTTTTATAAAAGGTGTTTGTCTTTTTGAAAAGATGTTTCAAGGTTTTTTGAAAGTTTGTTTTGAAAGTGTTTGTGAAATGTGGTTTGAAAAATATGCAAGTGTTTTCTTTTGCAAGTTGACAAGTACTTAAGAGCTATCTACCCTAAAGTTCTCAAAGATTTATGCTATGCTTCAACCCTTTTAACAATTTTGTTCCACCATTGCATTTGGTGGACAATCTTGTATTAGGAGGTGAAAGGGACGGGCGCGGGTCATCGTTTAGACCATAATTGCAATAGTGCTAAGTATCTTTGGGCAATTTTTCTTTGAAAGGGACTTGATCATTTTAGGCAACTTTTCGAAAGCGTCTTCGAGGGACTATGATCATTTGAATTATTTGCTTTGTTTTTGCCCAAAGAGACCTAACATGCAATATGGCCCATTATTGAAGGCAACAAGTGGAATACCCTAGGGGTACAAGTGTGATATGTGTTGTCCATTTTTCATGCTTTGATTATCTTGAAATTAGGTCAAACTATTTTGTTCTTTTTATTTGCATACAAACCCTAATTCTAACATGGTATATTTAGAAAGCATTAAAGTGCGAAAAATAAAGTTCTAAACTATTACAACACAATATGGGAAGGGGGGTACAAATGTTCAAATGGGGGGATATTTAGACAAGGAATTTAAACCTAGCTATTACATCAATTTTGGAATATTTACAAGATAATTAATTGCATAAATTAAATGGAAAATAAAATAAATATGCAAGATGTAAAAAAGGTTTTTATATGTATGGAAAAAGTATTTTTTTATGTCAAATAAACAAAATAAAAAAAAGTATTATTTTTGGAGCCTTTTAATGTTTTAAGGGTAAAACCCTAATTTATTAAGTAAATATATATATTATTTAATTTATACAAGTATTTATTTATTATATGCAAAATAAAATAAAGAAAATGAAGTATGTTTGTCAAAATGTATTTTTACTATCAAATGTAAAAAAATAAAATAAAATGTATATATTTTTGTATTATTTACTAAATATACTAATATATATAAATATCTTTATTATCTACTAAATAAATATTATATATACAAAATAATAATATTTAATATAAAAAAAATATTTTTTTGATACAAAATGTTTTCAAAAGTGAAAATGAAATAAAAATCAGAAATAAAATATATTTGCATTATTTTTTTCTAGTTTTTCTAAATAATAGTATATATATATATTTTATGTACAAATGGTTCATATAAACAAATAAATGCTTAAAAATGTAAAAATGGTGTAAAAATAATTTTTCATGTTTTTAATATTATTAGGAAAAATAAATGAGTCAAAATAAAAAAAGAAAAGTCAAAAAATCATTAAAACAAACAAAATGGGCTCAGGAGGTATGAAAGCAAAAATAGGGTGTGAAAAGAAATGACACAACAGGCCCAGCCCATGAAGACCTTTCTTCAACCTTCAGACAACTTCTTGTCCAAAAACATGCGCCTGTACTCAAGTTCAAACATCTGGATTCTTTGATTTTTTGCACAAACTTTCAACATAAGAAATGTTAAGCATTGAATCACGATTCTAAATATGTAAAGAAATCATCCTAACTCTCAGAAATGAGAGAGAATTTTAACATTCCCAAATCCTGACCTAACTTTTCTTCCATATTCAGACCTTAAATTCTCATAGCTCAGGCAAAATAAATGAAAAGTAAAAGTATGTACAGATTCAGGGGCATGAGTAGAACACTTCTTATTCACAAACTTAGAGCTAATGATGCCTACACTAAGAGTTAGAAGTTCAAGAAGATACCTGTTCAGTTGAAGTTCTATCTGTCAATGGGGGAGCTTTCAGGGCAAGATGATGATCTGTACAGCTTGCCTGAGGTGTAGTGATGCTATTCCAATGCTTACTTTGCTTTGAAAGACCTTGAATCGAGCTATGGACCTTCAACTGCAAAACAAGAAAGTGAAAATGGTGGAACTGATTAGAGGAGTTACAGGTCGTGTTTTATGTTTTGGTTAGCTTCAAGTGATGCTAGGGAATGTGTTTGATGAGCTTTTAGCAAGAATGCATGAAAGGAATAAGAGTTGGCACTCAAACTGCAGTAAGAGCTCTGTTTGGGCAGTTTGAGGGTGGTTCTGTATTCTAGAGGGCAATGGAGGTGTTGGAGTCGTGTGCTAGCTCAGTTAGGATGTCTTGAAGGTGTACAAAATATTTGCTTAAGGGCTCTATTGTTGAGATGAAAGTTGTGTTGTGATATGCTATGTTTCTTAACACTTAAGCAAGCAAAGGCCACTTTCTGTTCTAGACAGGTAGAGGCCCCCTAAACATGCTGTAAAACCTTGTCTTGATCAGAGTGATTAACTCATAAACTTGTGCCAAATAGATTTCAAATGTACTTCTTGGATTTTCATTTTGACAAAGCTTACTTTTGCAAAAATGGTTAAAGTGCTTTATCTAAAAATGGATTAAACCACTATGCAATGCTTGAACACATAGAACATGGTCTTGGCACAATGAGTTTGCATTAAATTTATGAGTGTTGAATGGTTTAGAGGCCTGTAATCAAGTTGCATACTGATTTGAGAAATTTGCACAAGTTATGAACATGGAAATTGGCCAAGTCAAAAGTGAGTTTTTGCCATATTGCAAAATTCGATTCTCTCAAGTCATGAGGTTGTTTGATGAGTTCTTGGACATTTTGGAAAGATTGGAATGTGTACTACAATCCATATTTGAAATGCAAATTGAAATTCCAAGGGGAAGTATGTGAAAAATGGTCTTGAAGTTAGGTAAAAACCTTGCCAAAATAGGTCAAATTTTCACTAAGTTAAGAATGGTTTGGCACCCTTATTCCAAAAATTGTAACTTGAGATACAAGCCTCTTTTGGGAAAACTTTGTGAATCAAAGTTGTATATCATGCAATAGGCTACAACTTTCATGTTTTGACTTTTGCTTGAATCCAAATAAATCTTGGTGAGAAAGTGGGGCAAAGTTGGGAAAAAATTAGGGTTTTTCATAACTTAGAAAAATTCTAAGTTATGAAAAATTCTCATTTCAAACCCTAATTTGCAATTTTTGATTTCTTGGTGAACAAGTTTCATGATTTGACATGTTTTGATGAAAAATGAATCTTGACTCTTGATTTTGACCAAAAAGTCAAAGTTTGACTTTTCAGTATACAGTCAAAATTGATCAATTGACTGGGAAATTCAACTGTCAATCTTGTGTACTTGGGATCTTTTGAACTTGTTGAGCATGTAAAGACAATTCCATGGGGTCCTTGAGTCCATATGTGAGCTTGGTTTGCCATTGGCTAGGTCAAACAGTCAAAAATTGCCTTTGTGCAGTCAAAACCCTAAAAATGACCATTTTGCCCTTTTGGTGATCTGATCAAATTTCTTGTGGAGTTGTGATCCAAACTTGATAAAATGGTCCATGTGAGTTCATAATGTTGATGTGGGTCAATTTTCATGAGATTTGACTGTCAATTGGCCACAATTGACTTTTTCCCCAATACAGTTGATTTCTAGGTCAACTGTCCAATTGACTGGGCAAAACTTGGAATCAGGACTTGAAACTTGATGTGGATAAACTTGGGAGTCCAACATGAAGCATGAAAGTCATCTTAGGCAATTTTGGTCAAAATATCTTTGTGCAATCACAAACCCTAATTTGGGTCAACAGTGCCAGGGGAAGTCTTGAGCAGGTGAAACCCTAATTGGATCTTGAGCTTCAAGGGTTTTGTGATGAGAAATCATTGAGAAAGGGGAGGGCAAATTTTGGGGTACAACAGTTGCCCCTGTTCAATCTTCTTGAATCCGAAGAGTTAGATTGGCAAGTTTGCCTTTCGTGACTCGAGGGTAAAAGGAGATTGGACACTAGAGTGCCCTTAAATTTGCACTCGTCAAAGCAATGGATGCGGGAATGGGCTTAGAGATGCCATTTGGAGATGGGCTTAACGATGCCATCTGGAAGAGTGACAGAAACTTGTCGGGGATGGGCTTAAAGATGCCATCTGGAATGAGTATCAGGAAGGTGTCCATGCTTAGGACCAACTCTGAACTGGGGGTCTGAATAAGCAATAGATTGACATCCGTTGTTGGGAGGAATCCGTAAACTGTTTTCAGAAGTCTTGAGAAGAAACTGAACAAGTGATAGGTTAACATCCGTTACTTGGAGAACCCGTGAACTGTTTTCAGAAATTTTGGAGTTGAATATGCAATAGAGCAGCATCCGTTGTTGGGAAGCGTCCGTAAACTGTTTTCAAAAGTTGCATCTGAACAAGTTGGTAGATTAACATCCGTTGTTGGGAAGAATCCATAAACTGTTTTCAGAAGTCTGGAGAAGAATCTAAACAAGCGATAGGTTAACATACGTTACTTGGAGAACCCGTGAACTGTTTCCAGAAATCTTGAAGTTGAATAAGCAATAGAGCAACATCCGTTGTTGGGAAGCGTCCGTAAACTGTTTTCAAAAATTGAGAAGAGTCTGAACAAGCGATAGATTAACATCCGTTACTGGGAAGAATCCATAAACTGTTTTCAGAAATCTTGAATTTGGAGGAAGAACCGGTGTAGGGTTCCCTGATGATGGGCTCGTGTAAAACTGCATCTGGATAAATCTGGAATAAGCATTAGAATGTTGCCGTGTCTGGGTCACATCCGAACTATTCCTGGAAAGAATCTCGGAAGATAATGATTCCAGTCTTTCGACTGATCTTACCTGAAAAGGTAAAGAGTTAGCTGTATGCAATGTCATGATGCATGATGCAATGTATGTTATATGATATGAATGTAAATGGATGCGCATGTAAGCTGGAGAGCTGTCTTGCAAAGGATAGATGAATCTGAGATGGCTGAAGATAAAAGTATCTTGACTGCTGCCGGGAAGAATAATTCCTGGTTGTTGCTGGAGAATAAGGAGCTTGGGTTGTATACCAATCTTCCGGGGAATTCCTGATGACTTCTACTGGGGAGTTCCAATCTAATAGACTCAAGCTGGGGAAGATAAGACTGAGAATCTTCAGTTTGGTGGGAAGTATCTCTGGCGACTTCACTGGGGAACTCAAGATTTGCCCTCCCAAAACTCTGTGGGGAGAAGGTTCATTAGTCTGGCTTCGCTGGGGATTGACAATTTGAAGCTTTAGCTCGGCCGGGGATATTGAAACTTAGTTCCGAGGGGAATTGAGTTCCGGAGGATCCGCTGGCTGGGGATAACAAAGACAAACTCCTCTGGGGATTGTATTGATAAGTTATGTTGGGGAACTATGATGAACTCCGCGGGAGGTAGGAAGAATTTTGGCGAGTGCGATCTTCTGTGGCAATAAGCTGAGGATAACCCAGTTATAAGCCCTTGTGAGGAATAACTTTGAATAAAAATCGGGAGAGACGTCCGTACTCTGCAGGGGATAAGCTTCCAAAATCTACTGGGGATCAGCTTCAGGGTTTGCTGGGGATATGGACTCCAAATCTCCTGGGGGTTTCCTTTGAAAGGGTATCAAGATATCCAACTGTATCTTCAACCTATCAGTAATCCTCTTTCTTGATTCATTAGGAAATGATTATGTTCAAATGCATATGCCTATTTAACAAAACATTGGACGTTTCTCAAAATAAAACAAATAGTGCAAGAGGAAAGAAAAAGGAAATGACACAAATTTCTAGGAAGAGTATTTGTATTGACTTTCTCTGAGTATATTTGTACAAAGGAGACAATCATCCTAGTAAGAGGATTTTGTTGTAAATATTAAAAGATTTATACAAAATAAAGATGGCTATGTGAAACAATTCCATGGGATTCCATTCCGCTATAGCCTTCACAACTCTGAATATCTGTCCATTCAATGCTTCGTTTGCTGATGACTGGATTGATCGGAAACCTGGAACTGGTTGATGAAGAGATTGTCTTTGAAGTGATCCGACGAGACATAGTCATACGCTTTAATTCCCTAATGTTGTACCCCAAAATTTGCCCTCCCATATTCTTCAAAATTGCCAAGTCAAAGCTTCAAAAATTCCCCAAGGGTTGCACAGTGTAAGGGCCTCCTAAGCAGTCAAGATTAGGGTTTATGTTCTGATCAAGAAAATGAAGTTTCCAAAGGTCCAATCAAGTCCCACATGCCTACAAATATGGTCAAACATCCTCATACCAAGTTTCAAGACTTTCAGCACAAAATTTCACAGTCAAAAACCCTAATTGCACTACAGTCAACTGTAGGGGCAAAATGGTCATTTGACAGTCAAAAGTGCAAATTTTTGATCAACATCTCATTTTGAAGTCTCAAACATCATTTGATCAATGCTTGATCATGATTCTCAAAGCTAGGCTCAAAAATCATCAAGATGCAAAAGTTTCCTTATTTGGACAGTTGGAAAAGTCAACTGTAGATTGACCAGGGCATAACTTTCACATGGATTATCAGAAAAATTCCATCCAAAGCTCATTTTGAAGAGAAAGACATTTCCTAAAACTCATCTTCATACTTCAAGTCCAAGAAATGCTCTCACAAAAAGTATCAATTTCAACATTATAGGTCATTTTCAAAAGTCAACAAAAAGGGACTTTAAGTCAAAGGCCATAACTTGATATTGGTAAATCAAAATGACATGGGACCAAAGACATTGGTTAGAGGACTCAAAGACCTTTCCAAAATGTCCAAGAACATGAGCAAAGCTTAAATACTGAGCAAGTCATGCCTTGTGGAAGTTGGGAAATTTTTGGATATTTTGAAAAGTCAACATTGGTTCAAATGACTTAAAATTGCTAATGGGCCCATTTTTCTTCCATAATTCATTGTCCCAAGCATGTGCACGACCACTTGGCCCAAAGGGAAGTATTTCTTCATTTTTTATTTATTTATTTGAATTTTTATTAACAATAATTCATTTAAATCAAATTAAATACATGAAAAATATTTAACCTAAGCTTTACAATCTTTTTGTGCATGAAATCTACTCAATAATTCGTGCATAATCCAATATGGAAAGATTTGGAGAGAATTGATCATGATTTGTACAAAAACACATGAAAAAAGATTGAAAAAGATCTTTGAAAATCAAATTTCAAAAACCATGAATGCAAGAGATTTGGATGGTTCTTTTTGACCTAATTCACTCTTACATAAGTATAGAATCAAAACCTAATGCCAAAAACCCCTGAGCTGCGCTAGAAACCATTCACCAACTTGAAATTTTGGCAAGAAAACTCTAAACTGAAAATCAGGTTTTAGGTTGATTCAAAGCACAAGACCAATTGCAAAGGCTTCCTCGTGTCCCCCTGAAGCTAACTGGATCACTTCCAAACCTTCAAACGCCCAGAATTGGTACCATGGATTCAAACTGTTTCAAATAAAATGCATAATCGTGTTTCCATATTTAGACACTTTCATTGCGTTTTTTTGATGCATTCATACTCCTTATGCAATTCTGAAGCTAACCCATATGTTTGATTGTATTTTTATGCATTATACGCGATTATGCCATTGTTGTTCATTAGGGTTCAGGAAGCTCCGAATTGGGGGTTTTGAAATAAGGAAAAATTGGAGGCTGAGACCAAAGCCATTGAATTCAACGCGTTTGGACGAAGAAGACGGCACCCTCGCGCTCAATTTATGAGGCCTTATGGCCTATTCGCTATTTTTTCATATAGCACCTATAGCAACGTTTGAAAACCGTTGCTCATTGTTTGTGTATTTCAGGAAAAAGAAAACCAACGAGGAAGACGCTTAGGTGGCTGTCCATGAGTGGAGCATTCAAATGTTTCGCGCGTTTTTAAACCACTGACTATCTTTCTTTTATAATATTTGTTGGTTGTTATATATTAAACACGCGTGAACTGGTTCAGTGGCAAGCATAGTTGTTGGTAAAGTACATGACCTGGGTTCGAGCCCCAGGTCTTCGCTATCTCCATATTATTTTTCAATCAAAGTTCACATGCAGTTTCACATGCTGGAGACCATCATACGCCTCTCCATCAAGCCATCCACTTGGTCAATATCAGTCATCCAAGGGTTCAGAGTTAAAGGACATGGTAGGTCCTAGTCAAAGATGCCACACGGTGTCTGGAAAAGTCAACGGACCTGAAGGTCATTGGGCCAGATTACTAAACTTTCACCTCCTATTTGGGGTCTGAACCCCCTAGGTTTGCATATTTTTTTACTTTCTTTATTCTTTTTATTATTTATACTTATTTTTATTATTGTTTTATTATTGTTTTATTAATTAGTTTTATTATTTTCATAAATATAAAAAATACCATAAAAAAATCAGAAAGAAGAAAAAATATAATAAATATTTTATTTTAGTATTTTCATAAATAAATTTGCATGTAATTAAATTTAGTTTTAAATTAGGTTTTAATTTTAATTCTTTTAATAAAAATCTAAAAAACATAGAACTAGGGTTTAATTAATTTTCATCTTTTTTTTCTTTTTCTCCCATAATAATTAAATAATTAAATATCTATTTTTTATAATTAAATTTGTATATAAAAATTAGGGTTAATTTAGGTTAAAATTCAATGTTTTCTTAATAAATTAAAAGCCACTAGAATTAGGGTTAGTATTTATTTTAATTAATTCTTTTTCATTAAAATCCTAAAAATCATAAAATACAAAAAACAATTTTCTTTTTTTCTTTATTAATTAATTCCATGTAATTTTCATTTTGCCAAAAGGGTCCAACGCCCTCGTTTAATTCTTATTAATTCGCGTATTTATTTTATTTCGTTTAAATATTTATGTATCTCTCCCGAAGCCGTGTAACTAATTGCTCGCACTTTTAATTCTTTATTTACTTTATTTATTTTCTGTCAAATCGGGTTCGAGAAATTTTGGCGATGTGGACCCGCGCCGTTTGTAATAGCTTAGAATTTACTTTTCGCAATTTTAACTGTTAAATAAAGGCATGAAAGAATGTATGGACAAAAATAAAAACAAGCGCATAGATCACTTTGACATGACAAGATAAAATAATTGAAAACGACACACAAATCACACACCACCCCTAGGGTATGCCTCACTGTTGCCTTGCCTCGAAAGGTGATCGTCGAGTAGAGGATGTCTTAGTAAGTCCTCATGATCCGGGAACCTGGCATGAGGGTAGCTTCTAAGGTGTCTTCCCATTGCTCTGGTGATCACCATGTCCCGAACCTCGAATTGACCCGAACACCTCCAACGGTGGTGCTACCTACCTCTCAATGGTGGGATGGCGCTACTTTAAAGGACATTTACACAGACGAATTCCTTAGGGTAGGTAGGTTCTCGTAGATACTTGCTCTAGTTTCAAAACACATTCAAAAATACTTTTCACACCGACACCTTTTCAAAAAGCTTTCGAAAGCAATTTTTCAAACACTCTTGAGGACCGATACAAGAGTCGAACTGGAATTTTCAAAGAAACTTTTTAAAACCCACATTGAAAAGCAAACAAACCATTTTTGAAAACACAAATGAGCAAGTATCTAAGAGCCCATGGATAACCATGGATAGAAAGGGTGCTAACACCTTCCCTTTCTATAATCTACCTCCCGAACCGAGAGCAATCTCTTTAAGGAATTTTTCTGTGCTTTTGTCCTTTCCATTTGGAGAAAATAAAAGACGGTGGCGACTCTTGCTTCCGCGACATTTCGCGAACCAGCATTAAACAGTCAATTCCAGATCCACCGATCACAGAACTGGCGACTCTGCTGGGGATATAACTTAAAGTGAGGTGTACCTTAGGACTAAGATCACTGTGTTTTCAATTGCTTTCCTTGCTTGCTTTATTATTGTGGGTTGCTTGGGAGTTCTATAGATCCTAACCCGGATCTGGGGGATACCTTCTTAGAAAGTAGCAACAAGGCTGTGAGGAAACTGTGCGGGGTATACCGACATGGTTGAAACAGTCTGCTACGTTGATGTGGCACTTTGGTGTGTACCGGTAACCCTTGAGTTCAGTCAAGGAGAGTACGGGGCCTCCGCGTGGTGTCATGAAGCATCAACAGACCTTAGGAACCTTAATTGAACTATCTTGGCCTCTTTAGGGTAGTGAGATAACTGACTTTGGTGCAGTCCGAGGTTGGTTGATATTCGATACTACACTCAATTGAGGGTTGCTTTCCTGGAATATTTCGGTCGCCAGTTCAGTGGCTAAATCGAAACGATGAACAATGAAAGCAATCCCGTGATATTGGGACCCTTAGAACCCGGTTACTTCTAATAGGACAGGTTGAGCCCACAAACTTCAAGAGGGTAATACCCAAACCCCATGCTGGCCTAAACTCTAAGGGTTTCTCTTGTGTGACTTGTGTGCCTTCGTACTTGACTATCTGCATGCTTGTTACCTGACACTTGTTTCTTGCAGGTTTTAGTTTGTAGTCCTTAACTAGGACTCATAACAGGTTTTACTTGAGTTTCTTGCAGGTTTTGGCTTGCAGTCCTTAATCAGGACTCATAACAGGGTTGCTCACATTACCCCATGCATACCATAACATCATACCATTGCATACATCCTAATCCATTTCAAGGATCTCAAGGGCTTGTGATGCAGGTCATGATGAACCAACTGTCCAGCAAGGGGCAAAGGGGATTTATTTTCCTCTAGACAAGGTTGTCAGGGGCTATGACCCACTGGATATGGTGAGCCTTTGACCCTTGAAGAAGGACTCTCAACAACATGAAGTACCTTCAATCAAGTTACCAGTTTCCAACTCTAACAATTTGTTTACCCCTCGAGGTCCTTGAAATCATTGCATGCATATCATACATATCATTGCATAACAGGTACCCTTTCTCTGCAGGTTGCTTACCTTCTTCGCTGTTTATTTCAGCAGTCTCGTCATGAATCCTGAATCCTCAACCGAGCACACTATCAAGGCCCTCCAGGCTCAGAACGCCCAGTTCCAAGGGCTGATCATGAATTTGACCCAGGGGCAACAAGATCTGAAGGCTCTGCTCTTGAAGAAGGAAAAGAAGAAGAAGAGGACTGTTTTGTTCAGCCCTAGACGCAGATCTGGGAACACCCTGCAGGAGGAAGCTGAGAGGACAACTCCATCTGTGGGGAAAGGCAGTCATCAAGAGGAAAGGGTTCCCAGTCCAGTGGTCTCCGACAATGAGACAGATTTCAACGACGAACAGTACCCTCCGGCTGAGGATAGGTACAAACAGTTGGAAGACCGGCTAAGTGCTATGGAGATACAAAAAGTGCCTGGCCTGGACTTCGAGGATCTAGGTCTGTCTTCTGGGGTAGTGATCCCGCACAAATTCAAGGCACCTGCCTTTGCAAAGTACGACGGGGCATCCTGTCCAAAGCTGCATCTCAGGTCATACATGAGGAGGATCCAACCCTACACAGCCGACAGGAACTTATGGATCCACTTTTTCCAGGAAAGTCTTTCAGGGACTCAGCTTGACTGGTTCTATCAACTGAATGGAGCCAACATCCGTACCTGGGAAGACTTAGCCACTGCATTCTACAAGCAGTACCAGTACAATGCCGACCTCGCTCCCACGCGCACTCAGCTTCAGGGGATGTCTATGGGTACGGGTGAAGGTTTCAAAGAATATGCCCAAAAATGGAGGGACCTTGCTGGAAGGGTACAACCACCTCTGACTGACCGCGAGCTCGTCGACATGTTCTTGGGGACCCTGTCTGGTCCATTCTTCAACCACCTGATTGGGAATTCTGCTGCTGGGTTTACAGATCTGATCTTGACTGGGGAAAGAATAGAAGTTGGCATCAAGTCAGGGAAAATACATAATGGTGACTCCTCGAACACTGAGAAGAAACCATCCAAGAGAGAATCTAGTGCGATCAACGCAGTAGCTATTGTAAAGCCGGCCGGTGCTCCTCAGCGTCACCGTCAACAAAGGGAAGAAAGACCTAAGAGGCAATTTACTCCTCTCGGCATGACCTTGTCACAGATATTGCCACAGCTGCTGGAAACCAAGTTGGTAACTCTCATGGATCCCCCGAAGAATCCTAACAGGACACCTTCAAGGTACAATCCCAATGCTCGCTGCGCCTTTCATTCCGACAGCCCGGGGCATGCTACAGATGACTGTTGGACTTTGAGGAATAGGGTTCAAGATCTGATTGATGCAAAGGAAGTCCAGCTTGACTCTCCAGAGACTCCCAATGTGACAACTGCTCCCTTGCCAAGACATGGCTAGGATTGGATTTTTTGTTCATTCGAATGTTCAATTTGTAATCTTCTTTCAATGGTTCAAACATTTTGTTTCATGTCAAACATTGTTATTTCATTAATGCACTACACATGTCTGTTTTGAGGTAATTATTTCGTATTCACTATGTGCAAATTATTTTCATATTTTTTCTGATGTCAACGCTCGATTAATAATTCTAAGCCTCTTGAGGGAGGATGACGAAAACGATACCACGATCTTTACAGTATGCTTTTGAACAGACCCCGCTGATGAGGTACAGGCATTGTTTCAATCCCTAAACACTGGAGTTATAAGGAAGATAATCCCTCGTCAACCCCTCTGAGCCAAAGAAGTAGGAGTTTTTCTTTTCGAAATTTAAAACCCTTTATCATAACCTGGGGCAGGGTAGTTCTCTCAGTTGATCCAAGTGCATAACAAATGGCACCAAAGAAGTCCTTACAAAACGAAGAAAGACAATGATGGTTCCGAACAATCATAAAGACAGGCAGTCATTACTTCTCAAGAAAAAAAAAACATTAAGTCAAAACCCATGAAGGAGACTTACAAAACTGGGGCATCCCGCTGACTGTGATTCCAAAAAAGGAAACAGCTCAGGCAAAAAAAATAGGGATAACAAAATCAAAAAGAAAAGAGGTCTTACAAATCCTCGACAAGAATGACTGCCTATTCCAAATAAATCATCAATATTTGAACCATCACTGGAAAATCAGAGCAAAGACTCAAACAAGGTCTAACGTATGATCAACTGAGTTTAGGTTTGGAGAACATCACGAAGAGCGGGTGGGTACAAACAAAATTTGAGCCTTTATCCTTTGTTTCTTAAACCGTGAACCAGGCCACGTTATAACCCTTAAGAGTCCTAGCTGAAGCATGGGTTAGTTCGAAAGCATACTGTTACAAAAGGTATCCTGACTCCTTAAGGCCTACGGTAAATACGGAGTTGACATCATGTTTTACAAACATTCATTTGCTTTATGAAAAAAGAAGGCATTTTCAAAATCTTCAAGACAGACATAGGCTGTGTATTTTAACATAACTTTGTTTGCATATGACTTTTTGTTTGAACAGCATAGAAGTTCGCACGACGAATGCCTAATGAACAGAAGTATCTCCAATCAAGGGGCAGACATGATCAGGGTCTATTATCTGGGGCAATCCAATCAAGATTCGGAGAATCTCTCAAAGGCCAAATAGCCTGGGGCAAATCTCCGCCTGAGTCACTGGGGGCATCCTAGCAACGAATCTTGCCTGGTCAAACACCTTCTGGCGGCATGACAAAACACTTCTAACAGGGGCAGCTCCCTACATTCTGAGAACATGGACATAGTCGAAAAGATACTACGCAAAATCAAAGACCCGCTAGATCGACGTACCTGGGCAAAAATTAGGGCTTCCCGGCGAACCAAAAGGGTTCGGGCAAAATGAAGGGATGAAATGAAAAAATCTGTACACCCGGCAAGTCGAAAACCTGAAAAGGCGGCTTGAGCAAAAATGGGTATCCCGGTGGACCGAAAACCCGAAAGGGCGGTCCAGGCAAAAGTTAAGGATCAAAGCGTACGACTATGTCCTATCATCTTGCCACCTGTCTACCAAAAGAGGGTTTGTCCGTCAACAACTATCAGCACCTCATAGGTCTTCCTCTCCCACTGAAATAGGGGCAATAATGGGTGGTCTAAGCAATCTGATTATTCTGTCCTTCAAGGTATCAAGGTAGGTTCCATTGAAGAACATAACCGATACAATTCAAAACTTCCCCAGGAAAATCCAATCTAGTTCCCCAGGAAAGTTGGAAATCATCTCCCAAGCAGTTAAGCTTATCCCCAGTAGATTCTGGAAGCTTATCCTCGCGGAGCACGAACGCGTCGCCCGGCTTTATTCAAAGAGTTATTTCCTTAACAGGATATAACTGGGTTATCCTCAGCCAAAAGCCATGGAAAGATCGTCGTCGACAAAGCCTTCTTATCCCCAGCGAAGTCTATTAAACACTTCCAGCACAACAAGGGTATTCCCGGCAAGTTATTATCAACACTCAGCAAAGCATCTCTCTCCCCACAGAGTATCGCTTCCCAGCAAGATCGTCAGAGTACTTTTCCTCCCCGCAGAGTTATTCCATTCGCCAAGTTTATTCCTCAATGGAGTCATCTTCTCCTACCGGTATTCTTGCAACTATCATCTCCAGTGAAAGCAAAAGCTTATTCTTCAACATCAGCCCAGGAGTGACTTCCCGGCACCCGTCAAGGATTTACTTTCCTAAGACGAAAAAATACATTCATAAACATCACATTTTCATACATCATGATACATGCATATGTGCGTCATGTCATACAATCTCATTTATGTCATTGCTTGACCCATATCATGCACTGCATATGATTGACCTTTACCTTTCAGGAAGGATACAGTTAAATGATCAGCTATGTCAGAATAGACTAATATAGCCAAAAGAGACCAATTCAGTCAGAGAAGACAAATTCAGTCAGAGAAGACAAATCCAGTCAAAGAAGACAAGCCCAGTTAAATCCCCAAGGTTTTTTCTGATGCTCATCCAGTCAAAGAAGACATGTCTAGTTAAATTACTTCCTAAAGTCAAAGAAAACACCCGTCATTGAAGACATCTCGTCAGTATAGGCACCCGTCATTGAAGACATCTCGTCATTAAAGACAACTCGTCAAAGAAGACATATCCAGTTAAATTTACTTCCACTCGTCGTCATAGACACTCGTCGTCATAGACACTCGTCGTTATAGACACTCGTCGTTATAGACACTCGTCGTCATAGACACTCGTCGTCATAGACACTCGTCGTCATAGACACTCGTCGTCATAGACACTCGTCGTCATAGACACTCGTCGTTATAGACACTCGTCGTTATAGACACTCGTCGTTATAGACACTCTTCGTTATAGACACTCGTCGTTATAGACACTCGTCGTTATAGACACTCGTCGTTATAGACACTCGTCGTGATAGACACTCGTCGTTATAGACACTCGTCGTTATAGACACTCGTCGTGATAGACACTCGTCGTGATAGACACTCGTCGTTATAGACACTCGTCGTTATAGACCACCCGTCCATGGAAATAACCTGTCAGTAGAGACAACTCACCAACCTTACTAATTCCAGCCCAGGTTTTTCTCAAACGTCCGCTTTTGAGATTATAATGTCCTATGGTTCTCTCCCCGACGGTGCGTGAGATGATAATTCCATTCCAGGTTTTTCTCAGACGTTCGCTTTTGAGATTATAATTTCCTATGGTTCTCTCCCCGACGGTGCGTGAGATGATAATTCCATTTTAGGTTTTTCTCAAACGTCCGCTTTTGAGATTATAATTGCCTATGGTTCTCTTCCCGATACTACGAAGATGGTAATTCCCACCAAGATTTTCTCAACGAGCGTTGTTGAAGTTAAAGTCGCCCAAGGTTCTCTCACCGTTCATGCTGAGGTAGTAACCATCCCTGGTTCATGCATCATCTTGTGAAGCTCCAGATCCAACTCCTGTAACCAGTCATGACATATCTATACCAAGCATCTGAAAACCAACTCCTGCAACATGTCAGGTACTCATTTTTCTTTTGCAGGTATGCAGGTTCTCGCTAAGGAATCTCTTATGCGATCAACATCGAGATGGCATCTATAAGCCCATCATCCTATCCATCAATCTCCAAATGGCATCTATAAGCCCATTCCCATCATCACACTGCTACTATGTGAGCGTAAATTTCTGGGCACTTTAGTGTTCAATCATCTTCCACCCTCGGATTACGAAAGGCACGTCAGCCAATCTGCATCCTCAGGTCTAAGAAGATTGAACAGGGGCAACTGTTGTACCCCAAAATTTTCCCTCCCATATTCTTCAAAATTGCCAAGTCAAAGCTTCAAAAATTCCCCAAGGGTTGCACAGTGTAAGGGCCTCCTAAGCAGTCAAGATTAGGGTTTGTGTTCTGATCAAGAAAATGAAGTTTCCAAAGGTCCAATCAAGTCCCACATGCCTACAAATATGGTCAAACATCCTCATACCAAGTTTCAAGACTTTCAGCACAAAATTTCACAGTCAAAAACCCTAATTGCACTACAGTCAACTGTAGGGGCAAAATGGTCATTTGACAGTCAAAAGTGCAAATTTTTGATCAACATCTCATTTTGAAGCCTCAAACATCATTTGATCAATGCTTGATCATGATTCTCAAAGCTAGGCTCAAAAATCATCAAGATGCAAAAGTTTCCTTATTTGGACAGCTGGAAAAGTCAACTGTAGATTGACCAGGGCATAACTTTCACATGGATTATCAGAAAAATTCCATCCAAAGCTCATTTTGAAGAGAAAGACATTTCCTACAACTCATCTTCATACTTCAAGTCCAAGAAATGCTCTCACAAAAAGTATCAATTTCAACATTATAGGTCATTTTCAAAAGTCAACAAAAAGGGACTTTAAGTCAAAGGCCATAACTTGAGATTGGTAAATCAAAATGACATGGGACCAAAGACATTGGTTAGAGGACTCAAAGACCTTTCCAAAATGTCCAAGAACATGAGCAAAGCTTAAATACTGAGCAAGTTATGCCTTGTGGAAGTTGGGAAATATTTGGATATTTTGAAAAGTCAACATTGGTTCAAATGACTTAAAATTGCTAATGGGCCCATTTTTCTTCCATAATTCATTGTCCCAAGCATGTGCACGACCACTTGGCCCAAAGGGAAGTATTTCTTCATTTTTTATTTATTTATTTGAATTTTTATTAACAATAATTCATTTAAATCAAATTAAATACATGAAAAATATTTAACCTAAGCTTTACAATCTTTTTGTGCATGAAATCTACTCAATAATTCGTGCATAATCCAATATGGAAAGATTTGGAGAGAATTGATCATGATTTGTACAAAAACACATGAAAAAAGATTGAAAAAGATCTTTGAAAATCAAATTTCAAAAACCATGAATGCAAGAGATTTGGATGGTTCTTTTTGACCTAATTCACTCTTACATAAGTATAGAATCAAAACCTAATGCCAAAAACCCCTGAGCTGCGCTAGAAACCATTCACCAACTTGAAATTTTTGGCAAGAAAACTCTAAACTGAAAATCAGGTTTTAGGTTGATTCAAAGCACAAGACCAATTGCAAAGGTTTCCTCGTGTCCCCTTGAAGCTAACTGGATCACTTCCAAACCTTCAAACGCCCAGAATTGGTACCATGGATTCAAACTGTTTCAAATAAAATGCATAATCGTGTTTCCATATTTAGACACTTTCATTGCGTTTTTTTGATGCATTCATACTCCTTATGCAATTCTGAAGCTAACCCATATGTTTGATTGTATTTTTATGCATTATACGCGATTATGCCATTGTTGTTCATTAGGGTTCAGGAAGCTCCGAATTGGGGGTTTTGAAATAAGGAAAAATTGGAGGCTGAGACCAAAGCCATTGAATTCAACGCGTTTGGACGAAGAAGACGGCACCCTCGCGCTCAATTTATGAGGCCTTATGGCCTATTCGCTATTTTTTCATATAGCACCTATAGCAACGTTTGAAAACCGTTGCTCATTGTTTGTGTATTTCAGGAAAAAGAAAACCAACGAGGAAGACGCTTAGGTGGCTGTCCATGAGTGGAGCATTCAAATGTTTTGCGCGTTTTTAAACCACTGACTATCTTTCTTTTATAATATTTGTTGGTTGTTATATATTAAACACGCGTGAACTGGTTCAGTGGCAAGCATAGTTGTTGGTAAAGTACATGACCTGGGTTCGAGCCCCAGGTCTTCGCTATCTCCATATTATTTTTCAATCAAAGTTCACATGCAGTTTCACATGCTGGAGACCATCATACGCCTCTCCATCAAGCCATCCACTTGGTCAATATCAGTCATCCAAGGGTTCAGAGTTAAAGGACATGGTAGGTCCTAGTCAAAGATGCCACACGGTGTTTGGAAAAGTCAACGGACCTGAAGGTCATTGGGCCAGATTACTAAACTTTCACCTCCTATTTGGGGTCTGAACCCCCTAGGTTTGCATATTTTTTTACTTTCTTTATTCTTTTTATTATTTATACTTATTTTTATTATTGTTTTATTATTGTTTTATTAATTAGTTTTATTATTTTCATAAATATAAAAAATACCATAAAAAAATCAGAAAGAAGAAAAAATATAATAAATATTTTATTTTAGTATTTTCATAAATAAATTTGCATGTAATTAAATTTAGTTTTAAATTAGGTTTTAATTTTAATTCTTTTAATAAAAATCTAAAAAACATAGAACTAGGGTTTAATTAATTTTCATCTTTTTTTTTCTTTTTCTCCCATAATAATTAAATAATTAAATATCTATTTTTTATAATTAAATTTGTATATAAAAATTAGGGTTAATTTAGGTTAAAATTCAATGTTTTCTTAATAAATTAAAAGCCACTAGAATTAGGGTTAGTATTTATTTTAATTAATTCTTTTTCATTAAAATCCTAAAAATCATAAAATACAAAAAACAATTTTCTTTTTTTCTTTATTAATTAATTCCATGTAATTTTCATTTTGCCAAAAGGGTCCAACGCCCTCGTTTAATTCTTATTAATTCGCGTATTTATTTTATTTCGTTTAAATATTTATGTATCTCTCCCGAAGCCGTGTAACTAATTGCTCGCACTTTTAATTCTTTATTTACTTTAATTATTTTCTGTCAAATCGGGTTCTAGAAATTTTGGCGATGTGGACCCGCGCCGTTTGTAATAGCTTAGAATTTACTTTTCGCAATTTTAACTGTTAAATAAAGGCATGAAAGAATGTATGGACAAAAATAAAAACAAGCGCATAGATCACTTTGACATGACAAGATAAAATAATTGAAAACGACACACAAATCACACACCACCCCTAGGGTACGCCTCACTGTTGCCTTGCCTCGAAAGGTGATCGTCGAGTAGAGGATGTCTTAGTAAGTCCTCATGATCCGGGAACCTGGCATGAGGGTAGCTTCTAAGGTGTCTTCCCATTGCTCTGGTGATCACCATGTCCCGAACCTCGAATTGACCCGAACACCTCCAACGGTGGTGCTACCTACCTCTCAACGGTGGGATGGCGCTACTTTAAAGGACATTTACACAGACGAATTCCTTAGGGTAGGTAGGTTCTCGTAGATACTTGCTCTAGTTTCAAAACACATTCAAAAATACTTTTCACACCGACACCTTTTCAAAAAGCTTTCGAAAGCAATTTTTCAAACACTCTTGAGGACCGATACAAGAGTCGAACTGGAATTTTCAAAGAAACTTTTTAAAACCCACATTGAAAAGCAAACAAACCATTTTTGAAAACACAAATGAGCAAGTATCTAAGAGCCCATGGATAACCATGGATAGAAAGGGTGCTAACACCTTCCCTTTCTATAATCTACCTCCCGAACCGAGAGCAATCTCTTTAAGGAATTTTTCTGTGCTTTTGTCCTTTCCATTTGGAGAAAATAAAAGACGGTGGCGACTCTTGCTTCCGCGACATTTCGCGAACCAGCATTAAACAGTCAGTTCCAGATCCACCGATCACACCTAACTTTTGCCTGAATCGCCCTTTCGGGTTTTCAATCCACCGGGAAACCCCTTTTTGCCCAAGCCGCCCTCTCGGGTTTTCGACTTGCCGGGTGTACAGATTTTATTATTTTTATCCCTAACTTTTGCCTGAACCGCCCTTTCGGGTTTTCGGTTCACCGGGATGCCCATTTTTGCCCAAGCTGCCCTTTCGGGTTTTCGACTTGTCGGGTTATTTTATGCGTAGTATCTTTTGACTATGTCTGCGTTCGCAGGGTGCGGCAAATCGTCGCCGTCCATGGTGGTCAGAATCATTGCACCACCAGAAAATATTCTTTTGATCACAAATGGTCCTTCATATGTAGGAGTCCATTCGCCCCTGGGATCACTTTGCGGCAAGATAATCCGCTTGATCACGAGATCTCCGACTTGATACATCTGACGTCTGACTTTCTTATTAAAGGCCTTGATCATCCGCTTTTGATACGTCTGACCATGGCATATAGCAGCGAGTCGCTTTTCGTCGATCAAATTGAGTTGATCAAGTCGGGTCTGCATCCAATCATCTTCATTCAAACCTGCGTCCTTCATAATCCTTAGAGAAGGAATCTGAACCTCCATAGGTAGGACAGCTTCCATGCCATATACCAAAGAAAATGGGGTTGCCCCGGTTGAAGTACGTGTCGTCGTACGGTATCCATGTAGAGCAAACGGTAACATCTCATGCCAGTCTTTGTAAGTGACTGTCATTTTCTGAATGATCTTCTTAATGTTTTTGTTCGCAGCTTCAACAACACCGTTCATCTTCGGCCGATAGGGAGATGAATTGTGATGATAAATCTTGAACTATTCGCACAACGCGGTGATCATCGTGTTATTCAGATTTGTACCGTTGTCTGTGATGATCCTGTCTGGAACACCATACCGACATATGAGATTTTGCTTGATGAAGCGGGCAACCACATTTTTAGTAACAGAGGCGAAGGAAGCTGCTTCGACCCATTTGGTGAAATAGTCAATGGCAACCAGGATGAAGCGATGTCCGTTGGAAGCCGTGGGCTTGATCTCTCCAATCATGTCAATGCCCAACATTGCAAACGGCCAAGGAGCAGTCAGAACGTTGAGAGGAACCAGAGGGATATGAACTTTGTCAGCATAGACTTGACATTTGTGGCAAGTACGGGAATGTTGATGGCAGTCAGCTTCCATGGTAGACCAGTAATAGCCTGCCCTTAGGATCTTCTTAGCCATTGTATGCCCGCTCAAGTGGGTGCCAAATGTGCCGCTGTGTATATCAGTCATGATCAACTCTGCTTCAGCTTTGTCTACACATCGGAGTAATACACAATCATGGCTTCGTTTGTAAAGGATGCCGTTGCTCAGGAAGAACTTAGCAGCAAATTTCCTTAAGAACTTCTTGTCATTTACGGAAGC
The DNA here is from genome assembly GCA_948472305.1 of Vicia faba. NCBI lineage: Eukaryota > Viridiplantae > Streptophyta > Magnoliopsida > Fabales > Fabaceae > Vicia > Vicia faba. Next base: position 186,200,591 of record OX451741.1, read on the forward strand.
TCCTTCGGGATAATCTCTAGTCTCGAGATACCTTTTGATTTCATGGAACCAGGGTTGTTCCACTACTTCTTCGGTATTAATCTCGTGACAATGTGCAGGTTCATCCATTCGCTCGATGGTGATTTGGGGAGCCTCGTTATCCCAGTTGAGTTTAAACATGGAGGACATTGTGGCTAGAGCATCTGCTAGCAGATTCTCTTCTCGCGGGAAATGCTCGAAGGTAATTTGCTCGAAATGAGGCAACAATGTCAGGACATGTTCTTTGTACGGGATAAGATTAGGATGCTTGGTATCCCACTCTCCTTTGATTTGACTGATAACCAAAGCTGAGTCCCCAAATACGATCAAAGATTTGATCCCCAAGTCTATAGCAGCCTTGAGACCAAAGATGCAAGCTTCGTATTCAGCCATGTTGTTTATGCAGCTGAAGCAGAGTCGGGCCGTGAAAGGTGTGTGACAGCCTTCCGGAGAAATGAGTACTGCGTCGATACCATTTCCAAGTGTATTTGAAGCACCATCAAAGTATAGGGTCCATCGGGATCCCTTTTCGGGTCCGTCATACGGTCCGTTACTTTCAATGTTGTCCAAATTCATGATGTCCTCGTCTGGGAAGTCAAATCTCATGGGTTGATAATCCTCGATAGCTTGATGAGCCAGATGGTCAGCTAGTACACTCCCTTTTATAGCTTTTTGGGTGGTGTACTGGATGTCATACTCAGTTAGGATCATTTGCCATCTAGCTATCCTTCCAGATAAAGCGGGCTTTTCGAAGATATACTTGATAGGATCCATTTTGGAAATCAACAAGGTAGTATGAGTCAACATATACTGCCTTAGTCGGCGAGCAGCCCATACCAAAGCGCAGCAAGTTTTCTCGAGTAGTGAGTAGCGAGTCTCACAGTCGGTAAACTTTTTGCTAAGGTAATAAATAGCATGCTCTTTTCGACCAGACTCGTCATGCTGGCCCAAAACACACCCCATTGAGTTATCCAAGACGGTCAAATACATGATCAATGGTCTTCCTTCGACGGGTGGCATCAGAATAGGAGGTTCAAGCAAATACTCCTTGATTTTATCAAAAGCAGCTTGGCAATCGTCGTTCCATTCGACTACCTGATCTTTCTTCAAGAGTTTGAAAATTGGCTCACAGGTAGAAGTCAGATGAGAAATGAATCTGGCAATATAGTTCAAGCGCCCCAAGAACCCTCTAACCTCCTTTTCAGTACGGGGAGCAGGCATCTCTTGTATTGCTTTCACTTTTGCTGGATCGACTTTAATGCCTTTGTTGCTTACAATGAATCCTAGAAGTTTACCAGACCTAACCCCAAAAGTGCACTTACTTGGATTCAGCCTGAGTTTGTATTCTTTCAACCTGGCAAACAGCTTTTCTAGATGTTCAAGGTGCTCTTCCTCTGTTTGTGACCGAGCTATCATATCGTCTATGTAAACTTCGATCTCATGATGTATCATATCGTGAAGTAAAGCTACCATGGCGCGTTGATAAGTTGCCCCTGCGTTCTTCAGCTCGAACGGCATCACCTTGTAACAGAAAGTGCCCCATTGTGTGACAAAAGTTGTTTTCTCCATATCCTCGGGGTCCATTTTGATTTGATTGTAGCCCGAGAATCCATCCATGAAGGAAAACACTTTGTGCTGAGCTGTATTGTCGATCAAAATGTCAATGTGTGGAAGTGGAAAATCATCTTTGGGGCTGGCCCTATTCAAATCCCGGTAGTCCACACACATCCTGACTTTGCCATCTTTCTTAGGTACTGGCACGATGTTAGCGACCCATTGAGGATAGGACGTAACAGCCAGAAAGCCAGCGTCGAATTGCTTCATTACTTCTGCTTTGATCTTTTCAGACATGTCAGGCCTCATTCGGCGAACTTTTTGCTTGATCGGTGGACAATCCTCTCTTGTGGGGAGACGGTGAACCACGATGTCTGTATCTAAACCCGGCATGTCTTCATAAGACCAAGCGAAGATTTCAACATACTCATTTAACAACTGTATCAGGCGTTCCTTGACACTCGGTTCCAGATTGGCACCCACTTGCACCTCCTTCCGGTCTTCCTCGGTCCCTAAGTTGACAGTTTCCAATGACTCTTCGTGCGGTAAGATGGCCCTTTCCTCTTGCTGTAGAAGTCTGGCTAGTTCCCCTGGTACTTCACAACCTTCGTCGTCTTCATACTCGGCTTGATTGACCAGATCTTCAGAGTTATTGAAGGATATAGCAGAATTGTCACCCATGGAATCCGGAGTGGATGGGTACCTGCATTTGTGAGTGTGGGTGTGTGTAAGGGATAGCCATCCTTAAACAAAAATGCAAAAGGAAAGAAAATGAACACAAGCAGTTTATCAAATGAAAAACGTCCAATGAATCATTAAACATGGCATATGGATATGAAAAATAATCAAAACCCTTACAAATGGACCTACATGCCCCGGACAAGGCATGAGGTCAAAAGATAGTGTACGGATTGTTTGAAAATAAATATTACAGACCAAATAGGAAATGTTCGACAGATAAATTACTGATGAATAAAAGTGATGGGGACAAAGTCTTTTGCCTCCCAGTTGCTCAATCCTCCTTTGACAGTTGGGTAAATCCACTCTTCGATGTTGCTCTCTTTGTCTTCGTCCTCCAAAGCATTGATTCCGTAGGGAGAAATTTTGACTGGCGCTTTTTCAATCTTCGAACGGCGCATAGCTTTCTGGCCTGCGGTAGTGAACCCTAATCCAAATTTGTCGGTTTTATGTGGAATGTCAGGTAACTGCCCCCATGCTGAATTCTTCCATTTCTTTATTGCGGCCCTTGCGTCCTCCAGAGATGCCATCCTGGCCATCTGCCTCGGTGTCTCAGCTGCCAACTTTACTACTGTTATTTCAGGAAGGACTTCTTTGAAATGCTGAAAAGGCGTTTCAATGAACTCCCCTTCAACCTCCACATACCGGAATGAGTTTAAGTGGTTAATCATGTACTGCTCTTCACCATGGACAGTAATGATCTTTCCCTTGACAGGATACTTCAACATCTGATGTAAGGAGGAGGTGACTGCCCCAGCATGGTGTATCCAAGGTCTACCCAGCAAGCAAGAGTATGACGGACGGATGTCCATCACATAGAAAGTGGATTTAAACACCTCAGTGCCTATCTTGATGGGAATTTCAACCTCCCCATGAACCATTCTCTTCGAACCATCGAAAGCTCTGACAACAATATCACTCGGTTTCAACTCCAACCCTTCACAATCTAGTCGGTCCAAGGCCTTCTTAGGCAGTACATTCAGCGACGAACCAGTGTCGACCAAGACATGTGCGAGAGTGGTTCCTCGACACTCGACTGAAATGTGCAAAGCATCATTGTGGTTTCTACCTTTAGGAGTTAAGTCGGCATCAGAGAAACCTAATCCATTGTCCGCAGTCAGGCTAGCCACGCAATTTTGAAATTGATCCGCAGAGGTTTCCTGGGGCACATGGGCTGCCTTCAGGAACTTTATCAGGGCTTTAGCGTGCACTTCTGAGCAAAGTAGTAGTGCCAGCATGGAGATCTTTGAGGGGGTTTGCCCCAATTGTTCCACCACATCGTAATCACTCCTTTTGATTATCTTCAAAATATCATCCATTTCCTTCTTGGAGGTTTCTGGGATGACCAAGGGTTGAGCCCTCGTCCTGACGAGCTCATCTTGGATTCCCTTACCTTTGTCAGCAGTGGTAGGAGGGACAATACTAGGAACAACAACATCTTCAATCAAAGGGGCTCTAGCAGAGAGTTTTATTAGTGCGGGGATGACCTTGTCGGCAGATGAGGGTCCAAAGATTGCTCTTGGAGGGGCAATCTCTGGAGAAAATATTCTCCCGCTCCTGGTGATTTTGCTCGTGCCTGCAATGTTACTAATGCTGGCTTCTTCATCATCCGAACTTTCTTCAGTTATTTCGATTTGTTTAATACCATGGTAGTAGACGTCACCGCCATAGTTCCATGGTATTTACTTCTCAGAAACATAGGGGACAGGCCCTGGCATTGTTATCTTCAAAGGAACAGATTTCGTAGCTGGTGTAATCTTAACAGGCTTTTTGACGGCCTTGGAAAGATTGGCATGAATGGTTATGATTGAGACATCTTCGATATGGGTTGGAACAGCAGAAACTTTTTCAAACAAAATTTGTCGACTATCCATAAGGCCTTGGATGCCTTTCTTCAGTAACGGACAATCAAACGGCAGAGAGTAACAACAATAGCAGTCTTCTTTACATCCCGGGAAGATCCCGACCCTTAACAAATTCAACTTGATGGTTAACAATGGAGTAATCAGATCATTGACATTAGCAACATACAAATCTTCTTCAATGGCATTGACATTTCGGCCGTGCTTCGGCATGGGAGCAGATATCACATTAGGCTTCTCCGGAGCGTCAAACTCCACCTCCTTCGCCTCTATCAGGTCTTGGATTTTATGCTTGAGTGCCCAACAATCATTGGTGTCGTGCCCGACACTGTCAGAATGGTAGGCGCATTTAGCATTAGGATGATAATGCGGAGAGGACGTATTCACATTCTTTGGTGCCTCCTTGATGGTGGCGAGATTCAACTTCAACAGATGGGGAAGCACCTACGCTGGAGTCATGTTAATGCGGGTGAACTGCCGTTGTGGCCGTTCCACCCGTTGCTGGTTTGGTCTGGACTGGTTATAGCGAGGCTGCTCACTTGAAGGATTTTGAATCATTACGGCCCCCACAGTTGGCCGACGCTCCATCTTTCCTGCTCTTCTCTGGGAATATACCACAGCCGTTTCCTTCTTAAAAGGTTTCTTCTCAACACTTGCAGCAACACCCTTCTGAATCTTTCCTGACTTGATGCCAGCTTCTATTCTTTCGCCTGTTAAGATCAAATCGGTAAACCCCGCAGAAGAGTTACCAATCAGATGATTGAAAAATGGCCCAGATAGGGTCCCAAGAAACATATCAACAAGTTCGCGGTCGGTTAAAGGAGGCTGCACCCTGCCAGCCAAATCCCTCCATTTTTGTGCATATTCTTTGAATCCCTCGCCTGTTCCTAGTGACATACCCTGAAGTTGGGTACGAGTAGGAGCAATGTCAGAATTATACTGGTATTGTTTGTAGAAGGCGGTGGCCAAGTCTTCCCAATTTCGGACGCTGGTTCCCTCTAGCTGATAAAACCACTCCAGCTGAGCCCCAGAAAGGCTGTCTTGAAAGAAATGAATCCAAAGGTTTTTATCTGCCGTATAGGGTTGAATCTTTCTCACGTAGGACCTGAGATGCATTTTTGGACATGACAACCCATCATACCTCACAAACACTGGCACTTTGAATTTTGGGGGAATCATAATCCCGGCGACCAAGCCCAAGTCTTCAAAATCCAAACCCGGTACTCTTTGTAATTCCATGGCGGCCAACCTGTCTTCTAGCCCTTTGTATTTATCATCAGCTGGAGGGTATTGCTGATCAGAATAGTCTTCATCCTCTTCGACCTCTTCTTCTTCCACATCGGACTCGGAAGGTACCGCAGCCCCACCTCTTTTACTGGTCCCTTCATCAGAAGTAGGAGGAAATTCAAGCACTCTCCGAGCTTCTCCGTCAAATCTTCTCCCTAAAGTAGCCACCCCGAGTCTCTTTTTCTTCTTTTTAACTGGGTCTTTATTCCCCATCAAGGTCTTGAGATCCTCCTGACCTTTAGCCAAGGTCGTCAGGAGTTGCTGAAACTGTGCATTTTGAGCTTGCAGGTCTTTGACTGTTTGCTCGAGATCCATCCTACTGAAATAAACAGCAGACATATAAGGAAACCTGGAGTGAGACCTGCTTATGCACATGATGAATGGTATGCTTATGTATGCAATGCATTCAAGGATTTAGGACATTCAAAATTGTTTCAGACAAAGAAGAACGCACGTCATATTAATAAGAAGAAATTTGTTAGTACATAAATGCCCCACGGGCCAAATATTACAAAAACTTCTTAAGGTAAAAAGACATTGCGCATCCTCTTTGGCGCAATGTAGGTGTTGAGGGCCTCTTGCTCATGGAGTCGGCGGGTAAGCTCTAAAACCTTCTTCTCACTGGCGTAGAAGCTAGCTTCAAAAGTGTTCCGTTCTTCCTTGAGCTAAATCCAACTTTTCTGCATTTCCTCCCACGATGTAGGCATGTCTGGATGTAGGATGGTGTAGGGAACCTCTCCTTCCTTGACGGGATCTTTAATCACAGGGAGTACATGAGGATAAGGCATCATTAGACTTTGGGCTCAGGCTCGTACCCACTTGAGATAAGGCTCAAGAGGGATGGAGTTCTTGTGTCCCAGAGTCTTGCTATCAACCTTGTTGGGTCTTCCCCAAGCTCTGATGAATCTTTGGCGAAGTCCTTGCGCATCGTTGTCGAAGTCAAAAACTAGGTCAGGAATCAACATGTCATGAGGGCCATCCCTCCGTGCATATCCAAATTGCCTCAAAGCTAGGCAAGGGTTGTAGGTGATACCTCCTCTGATTCCAAGTAAAGGAACATTAGGAAACTCTCCACAACGATCGACGATGATGACATTTTCTCTGGACCGAGAACACCAATGTACATCAGAGTGAGTAAGAGTCATCAACTGTTGGGACTACCTTGAGCCTTGGTCATTCTTCAAGACAAATTGTGGAAGGTGCGAAATAAACCACCTTGCAAGGAGAGGAGTACATCACATGAGAACACCCCTCTTTCTCATTGTTCGTGTGTAAAATGAGTGAAGAATGTCCCCAAGCAATGTTGGTATTGGACTTCTGGACAAGAAGATTTTGACGGTGTTGACATCTACCAATTGGTCAGGATTTGGGAACAAGACCAACCCATAGATAAGGAGTGCCACAATCTCTTCAAAGGCTTGTAGGTCCAATGAGTTCCAACATTCTTGTGCCTTCTCAAACAAGAATTTTGCTAAGAATCCTTTGACGCCGCTTCTGGTTTCCCAATGCCCCTTGATGTCGGATGGTTGCAGATGTAATGCTCGAGCAACATCTTCCGGCTTTGGTTCCTTTTCCGTACCGTTGTAGGGTAGTTGATTAAGGATAGGGATTCTTAGGAGTTGAGAAAACTCCTCCAAAGTGGGTACCAACTGATAGTCAGGGAAAGTGAAACAGTGGTGAAGAGGGTCAAAGAACTGGAATAGCACTTTCATCATGTCTTCTTCAATGTTGGTGTTGACTAAGCTGAGCAGTCTACCATGTCTTTCACTGAAGGATGAGCTTTCCGGAATTCTTGAGGTGAGCTCCTTGAGTTGAGGAGAGATTCTCACAAGGTTGACTTGGATGGTTTTTCTGCGAGGAATTTCCATGACCTACAAAACAAGAACAAAGATGAAGACCCAAACCCTTGAAATGGTTAGTGAATGCATATGATGCTTTATGATGTTTATGATGTATGCAAAAAACATATGTACAAGCAATTCACACCAAACCCTAGTTTCAGGCTTGCATGGGGTTTCATAGGTAAGTACCCTCTTGAGTGTAGTTGGCTTAAAAACCTGTCCTATAAATAGTAACCGGGTTCTAAGGAGCTCAATATCATTGGATTGTTTTCATTGTTCATTGTTTTGGTTTAGCCACTTAACTAGCGACCAAAATATTCCAAGAAAACAACCCTCAATGAGTGTAGTATCGAGTATCTACCAACTTCGGACTGCACCAAAGCCGGTCATCTCACTACCCCTAATAAAAGGCCAAGATGGTCAAGTAAGGTTCTAGGTCATTAGTGCTTAGTGACATCACTCAGCGGCCCCGTACTCTCCTTGATTGAACTCAAGGGTTACCGGTACTCACAAATATGTCGCACTAATATAGCTATTGCTTCGACCGTGTCGGTATACCCCACACAGTTTCCACAACGTATTGCTATCTATGAATGTTTCCCAAAATCCGGGTGTAGGATTGAAAACCCAAACAATAGAGCCAAGATGTAAAGCAATCAAAACAAACAATTTAATCATGCAAGAGGGTGATCTAAGCCCTAAGGTTACTCCACTTTTAAAATTCTCCCCAGCAGAGTCGCCAGTTCTGTGATACGGTGGGAGAACTGACTGTGGTTTTGCGTTTGTTTTTGCAAATGTTTCGGTTGAGCAAGAGTCGCCACCAAATTTTTATTTTATCCTAAGGAAAGGTTTAAAAAGCACAGCAAAAACCTTTGAGATTTTTCTTGGGTTCGGGGAGTAGATTATAGAAAGGGAAGGTATTAGCACCCTTTCTATCCATGGTTATCCATGGGCTCTTAGGTACTTGCTTAGATCAACTTGCCTTGGTTTTCAATTGTTTAAAATGGTGCTTTGTGTATGGTTTTGAAATTTTTTTGAAAAAGATGCCTTGTCTAGGCTAACCTTGTAACAATTCTTTACTCGAATGTTTTACAAAAGGTGTTTGTCTTTTTGAAAAGATGTTTCAAGGTTTTTTGAAAGTTTGTTTTGAAAGTGTTTGTGAAATGTGGTTTGAAAAATAGGCAAGTGTTTTCTTTTGCAAGTTGACAAGTACTTAAGAGCTATCTACCCTAAAGTTCTCAAAGATTTATGCTATGCTTCAACCCTTTTAACAATTTTGTTCCACCATTGCATTTGGTGGACAATCTTGTATTAGGAGGTGAAAGGGACGGGCGCGGGTCATCGTTTAGACCATAATTGCAATAGTGCTAAGTATCTTTGGGCAATTTTTCTTTGAAAGGGACTTGATCATTTTAGGCAACTTTTCGAAAGCGTCTTCGAGGGACTATGATCATTTGAATTATTTGCTTTGTTTTTGCCCAAAGAGACCTAACATGCAATATGGCCCATTATTGAAGGCAACAAGTGGAATACCCTAGGGGTGCAAGTGTGATATGTGTTGTCCATTTTTCATGCTTTGATTATCTTGAAATTAGGTCAAACTATTTTGTTCTTTTTATTTGCATACAAACTCTAATTCTAACATGATATATTTAGAAAGCATTAAAGTACGAAAAATAAAGTTCTAAACTATTACAACACAATATGGGAAGGGGGGTACAAATGTTCAAATGGGGGGATATTTAGACAAGGAATTTAAACCTAGCTATTACATCAATTTTGGAATATTTACAAGATAATTAATTGCATAAATTAAATGGAAAATAAAATAAATATGCAAGATGTAAACAGGGTTTTTATATGTATGGAAAAAGTATTTTTTTTATGTCAAATAAACAAAATTAAAAAAAAGTATTATTTTTGGAGCTTTTTAATGTTTTAAGGGTAAAACCCTAATTTATTAAGTAAATATATATATTATTTAATTTATACAAGTATTTATTTATTATATGCAAAATAAAATAAAGAAAATGAAGTATGTTTGTCAAAATGTATTTTTACTATCAAATGTAAAAAAATAAAATAAAATGTATATATTTTTGTATTATTTACTAAATATACTAATATATATAAATATCTTTATTATCTACTAAATAAATATTATATATACAAAATAATAATATTTAATATAAAAAAAATATTTTTTTGATACAAAATGTTTTCAAAAGTGAAAATGAAATAAAAATTAGAAATAAAATATATTTGCATTATTTTTTTCTAGTTTTTCTAAATAATAGTATATATATATATTTTATGTACAAATGGTTCATATAAACAAATAAATGCTTAAAAATGTAAAAATGGTGTAAAAATAATTTTTCATGTTTTTAATATTATTAGGAAAAATAAATGAGTCAAAATAAAAAAAGAAAAGTCAAAAAATCATTAAAACAAACAAAATGGGCTCAGGGGGTATGAAAGCAAAAATAGGGTGTGAAAAGAAATGACACAACAGGCCCAGCCCATGAAGACCTTTCTTCAACCTTCAGACAACTTCTTGTCCAAAAACACGCGCCTGTACTCAAGTTCAAACATCTGGATTCTTTGATTTTTTGCATAAACTTTCAACATAAGAAATGTTAAGCATTGAATCACGATTCTAAATATGTAAAGAAATCATCCTAACTCTCAGAAATGAGAGATAATTTTAACATTCCCAAATCCTGACCTAACTTTTCTTCCATATTCAGACCTTAAATTCTCATAGCTCAGGCAAAATAAATGAAAAGTAAAAGTATGTACAAATTCAGGGGCATGAGTAGAACACTTCTTATTCACAAACTTAGAGCTAATGATGCCTACACTAAGAGTTAGAAGTTCAAGAAGATACCTGTTCAGTTGAAGTTCTATCTGGCAATGGGGGAGCTTTCAGGGCAAGATGATGATCTGTACAGCTTGCCTGAGGTGTAGTGATGCTATTCCAATGCTTACTTTGCTTTGAAAGACCTTGAATCGAGCTATGGACCTTCAACTGCAAAACAAGAAAGTGAAAATGGTGGAACTGATTAGAGGAGTTACAGGTCGTGTTTTATGTTTTGGTTAGCTTCAAGTGATGCTAGGGAATGTGTTTGATGAGCTTTTAGCAAGAATGCATGAAAGGAATGAGAGTTGGCACTCAAACTGCAGTAAGAGCTCTGTTTGGGCAGTTTGAGGGTGGTTCTGTATTCTAGAGGGAAATGGAGGTGTTGGAGTCGTGTGCTAGCTCAGTTAGGATGTCTTGAAGGTGTACAAAATATTTGCTTAAGGGCTCTATTGCTGAGATGAAAGTTGTGTTGTGATATGCTATGTTTCTTAACACTTAAGCAAGCAAAGGCCACTTTCTGTTCTAGACAGGTAGAGGCCCCCTAAACATGCTGCAAAACCTTGTCTTGATCAGAGTGATTAACTCATAAACTTGTGCCAAAGAGATTTCAAATGTACTTCTTGGATTTTCATTTTGACATAAAGCTTACTTTTGCAAAAATGGTTAAAGTGCTTTATCTAAAAATGGATTAAACCACTATGCAATGCTTGAACACATAGAACATGGTCTTGGCACAATGAGTTTGCATTAAATTTATGAGTGTTGAATGGTTTAGAGGCCTGTAATCAAGTTGCATACTGATTTGAGAAATTTGCACAAGTTATGAACATGGAAATTGGCCAAGTCAAAAGTGAGTTTTTGCCATATTGCAAAATTCGATTCTCTCAAGTCATGAGATTGTTTGATGAGTTCTTGGACATTTTGGAAAGCTTGGAATGTGTACTACAATCCATCTTTGAAATGCAAATTGAAATTCCAAGGGGAAGTATGTGAAAAATGGTCTTGAAGTTAGGTAAAAACCTTGCCAAAATAGGTCAAATTTTCACTAAGTTAAGAATGGTTTGGCACCCTTATTCCAAAACTTGTAACTTGAGATACAAGCCTCTTTTTGGAAAACTTTGTGAATCAAAGTTGTTGATCATGAAATAGGCTACAACTTTCATGTTTTGACTTTTGCTTGAATCCAAATAAATCTTGGTGAGAAAGTGGGGCAAAGTTAGGAAAAAATTAGGGTTTTTCATAACTTAGAAAAATTCTAAGTTATGAAAAATTCTCATTTCAAACCCTAATTTGCAATTTTTGATTTCTTGGTGAACAAGTTTCATGATTTGACATGTTTTGATGAAAAATGAATCTTGACTCTTGATTTTGACCAAAAAGTCAAAGTTTGACTTTTCAGTATACAATCAAAATTGATCAATTGACTGGGAAATTCAATTGTCAATCTTGTGTACTTGGGATCTTTTGAACTTGTTGAGCATGTCAAGACAATTCCATGGGGTCCTTGAGTCCATATGTGATCTTGGTTTGCCATTGGCTAGGTCAAACAGTCAAAAATTGCCTTTGTGCAGTCAAAACCCTAAAAATGACCATTTTGCCCTTTTGGTGATCTGATCAAATTTCTTGTGGAGTTGTGATCCAAACTTGATCAAATGGTCCATGTGAGTTCATAATGTTGATGTGGGTCAATTTTCATGAGATTTGACTGTCAATTGGCCACAGTTGACTTTTTCCCCAATACAGTTGATTTCTAGGTCAACTGTCCTATTGACTGGGCAAAACTTGGAATCAGGACTTGAAACTTGATGTGGATAAACTTGGGAGTCTAATATGAAGCATGAAAGTCATCTTAGGCAATTTTGGTCAAAATATCTTTGTGCAATCACAAACCCTAATTTGGGTCAACAGTGCCAGGGGAAGTCTTGAGCAGGTGAAACCCTAATTGGATCTTGAGCTTCAAGGGTTTTGTGATGAGAAATCATTGAGAAAGGGGAGGGCAAATTTTGGGGTACAACAGTTGCCCCTGTTCAATCTTCTTGAATCCGAAGAGTTAGATTGGCAAGTTTGCCTTTCGTGACTCGAGGGTAAAAGGAGATTGGACACTAGAGTGCCCTTAAATTTGCACTCGTCAAAGCAATGGATGCGGGAATGGGCTTAGAGATGCCATTTGGAGATGGGATTAACGATGCCATCTGGAAGAGTGACAGAAACTTGTCGGGGATGGGATTAAAGATGCCATCTGGAATGAGTATCAGGAAGGTGTCCATGCTTAGGACCAACTCTGAACTGGGGGTCTGAATAAGAAATAGATTGACATCCGTTGTTGGGAGGAATCCGTAAACTGTTTTCAGAAGTCTTGAGAAGAAACTGAACAAGTGATAGGTTAACATCCGTTACTTGGAGAACCCGTGAACTGTTTTCAGAAATTTTGGAGTTGAATAAGCAATAGAGCAGCATCCGTTGTTGGGAAGCGTCCGTAAACTGTTTTCAAAAGTTGCATCTGAACAAGTTGGTAGATTAACATCCGTTGTTGGGAAGAATCCATAAACTGTTTTCAGAAGTCTGGAGAAGAATCTGAACAAGCGATAGGTTAACATCCGTTACTTGGAGAACCCGTGAACTGTTTCCAGAAATCTTGAAGTTGAATAAGCAATAGAGCAACATCCGTTGTTGGGAAGCGTCCGTAAACTGTTTTCAAAAATTGAGAAGAGTCTGAACAAGCGATAAATTAACATCCGTTGCTGGGAAGAATCCATAAACTATTTTCAGAAATCTTGAATTTGGAGGAAGAACCGGTGTAGGGTTCCCTGATGATGGGCTCGTGTAAAACTGCATCTGGATAAATCTGGAATAAGCATTAGAATGTTGCCGTGTCTGGGTCACATCCGAACTATTCCTGGAAAGAATCTCGGAAGATAATGATTCCAGTCTTTCGACTGATCTTACCTGAAAAGGTAAAGAGTTAGCTGTATGCAATGTCATGATGCATGATGCAATGTATGTTATATGATATGAATGTAAATGGATGCGCATGTAAGCTGGAGAGCTGTCTTGCAAAGGATAGATGAATCCGAGATGGCTGAAGATAAAAGTATCTTGATTGCTGCCGGGAAGAATAATTCCTGGTTGTTGCTGGAGAATAAGGAGCTTGGGTTGTATACCAATCTTCCGGGGAATTCCTGATGACTTCTACTGGGGAGTTCCAATCTAATAGACTCAAGTTGGGGAAGATAAGACTGAGAATCTTCAGTTTGGTGGGAAGTATCTCTGGCGACTTCACTGGGGAACTCAAGATTTGCCCTCCCAAAACTCTGTGGGGAGAAGGTTCGTTAGTCTGGCTTCGCTGGGGATTGACAATTTGAAGCTTTAGCTCGGCCGGGGATATTGAAACTTAGTTCCGAGGGGAATTGAGTTCCGGAGGATCCGCTGGCTGGGGATAACAAAGACAAACTCCTCTGGGGATTGTATTGATAAGTTATGTTGGGGAACTCTGATGAACTCTGCGGGAGGTAGGAAGAATTTTGGCGAGTGCGATCTTCTGTGGCAATAAGCTGAGGATAACCCAGTTATAAGCCCTTGTGAGGAATAACTTTGAATAAAACTCGGGAGAGACGTCCGTACTCTGCAGGGGATAAGCTTCCAAAATCTACTGGGGATCAGCTTCAGGGTTTGCTGGGGATATGGACTCCAAATCTCCTGGGGGTTTCCTTTGAAAGGGTATCAAGATATCCAACTGTATCTTCAACCTATCAGTAATCCTCTTTCTTGATTCATAAGGAAATGATTATGTTCAAATGCATATGCCTATTTAACAAAACATTGGACGTTTCTCAAAATAAAACAAATAGTGCGAGAGGAAAGAAAAAGGAAATGACACAAATTTCTAGGAAGAGTATTTGTATTGACTTCCTCTGAGTATATTTGTACAAAGGAGACAAACATCCTAGTAAGAGGATTTTGTTGTAAATATTGAAAGATTTATACAAAATAAAGATGGCTATGTGAAACAATTCCATGGGATTCCATTCCGCTATAGCCTTCACAACTCTGAATATCTGTCCATTCAATGCTTCGTTTGCTGATGACTGGATTGATCGGAAACCTGGAACTGGTTGATGAAGAGATTGTCTTTGAAGTGATCCGACGAGACATAGTCATACGCTTTAATTCCCTAACTTTTGCCTGAATCGCCCTTTCGGGTTTTCGATCCACCGGGAAACCCCTTTTTGCCCAAGCCGCCCTCTCGGGTTTTCGACTTGCCGGGTGTACAGATTTTATTATTTTTATCCCTAACTTTTGCCTGAACCGCCCTTTCGGGTTTTCGGTTCACCGGGATGCCCATTTTTTCCCAAGCCGCCCTTTTAGGTTTTCGACTTGTCGGGTTATTTTATGCGTAGTATCTTTTGACTATGTCTGCGTTCGCAGGGTGCGGCAAATCGTCGCTGTCCATGGTGGTCAGAATCATTGCACCACCAGAAAATATGCTTTTGATCACAAATGGTCTTTCATATGTAGGAGTCCATTCGCCCCTGGGATCACTTTGCGGCAAGATAATCCGCTTGATCACGAGATCTCTGACTTGATACACCTGACGTCTGACTTTCTTATTAAAGGCCTTGATCATCCGCTTTTGATACGTCTGACCATGGCATATAGCAGCGAGTCGCTTTTCGTCGATCAAATTGAGTTGATCAAGTCGGGTCTGCATCCAATCATCTTCATTCAAACCTGCGTCCTTCATAATCCTTAGAGAAGGAATCTGAACCTCCATAGGTAGGACAACTTCCATGCCATATACCAAAGAAAATGGGGTTGCCCCGGTTGAAGTACGTGTCGTCGTACGGTATCCATGTAGAGCAAACGGTAACATCTCATGCCAGTCTTTGTAAGTGACTGTCATTTTCTGAATGATCTTCTTAATGTTTTTGTTCGCAGCTTCAACAACACCGTTCATCTTCGGCCGATAGGGAGATGAATTGTGATGATAAATCTTGAACTGTTTGCACAACGCGGTGATCATCGTGTTATTCAGATTTGTACCGTTGTCTGTGATGATCCTGTCTGGAACACCATACCGACATATGAGATTTTGCTTGATGAAGCGGGCAACCACATTTTTAGTAACAGAGGCGAAGGAAGCTGCTTCGACCCATTTGGTGAAATAGTCAATGGCAACCAGGATGAAGCGATGTCCGTTGGAAGCCGTGGGCTTGATCTCTCCAATCATGTCAATGCCCCACATTGCAAACAGCCAAGGAGCAGTCAGAACGTTGAGAGGAACCGGAGGGATATGAACTTTGTCAGCATAGACTTGACATTTGTGGCAAGTACGGGAATGTTGATGGCAGTCAGCTTCCATGGTAGACCAGTAATAGCCTGCCCTTAGGATCTTCTTAGCCATTGTATGCCCGCTCAAGTGGGTGCCAAATGTGCCGCTGTGTATATCAGTCATGATCAACTCTGCTTCAGCTTTGTCTACACATCGGAGTAATACACAATCATGGCTTCGTTTGTAAAGGATGTCGTTGCTCAGGAAGAACTTAGCAGCAAATTTCCTTAAGAACTTCTTGTCATTTACGGAAGCTCCTTCGGGATAATCTCTAGTCTCGAGATACCTTTTGATTTCATGGAACCAGGGTTGTTCCACTACTTCTTCGGTATTAATCTCGTGACAATGCGCAGGTTCATCCATTCGCTCGATGGTGATTTGGGGAGCCTCGTTATCCCAGTTGAGTTTAAACATGGAGGACATTGTGGCTAGAGCATCTGCTAGCTGATTCTCTTCTCGCGGGAAATGCTCGAAGGTAATTTGCTCGAAATGAGGCAACAATGTCAGGACATGTTCTTTTTACGGGATAAGATTAGGATGCTTGGTATCCCACTCTCCTTTGATTTGACTGATAACCAAAGCCGAGTCCCCAAATACGATCAAAGATTTGATCCCCAAGTCTATAGCAGCCTTGAGACCAAAGATGCAAGCTTCGTATTCAGCCATGTTGTTTGTGCAGCTGAAGCAGAGTCGGGCCGTGAAAGGTGTGTGACAGCCTTCCGGAGAAATGAGTACTGCGCCGATACCATTTCCAAGTGCATTTGAAGCACCATTAAAGTATAGGGTCCATCGGGATCCCTTTTCGGGTCCGTCATACGGTCTGTTACTTTTAATGTTGTCCAAATTCATGATGTCCTCGTCTGGGAAGTCAAATCTCATGGGTTGATAATCCTCGATAGCTTGATGAGCCAAATTCATGGTGTACTGGATGTCATACTCAGTTAGGATCATTTGCCATCTAGCTATCCTTCCAGATAAAGCGGGCTTTTCGAAGATATACTTGATAGGATCCATTTTGGAAATCAACAAGGTAGTATGAGTCAACATATACTGCCTTAGTCGGCGAGCAGCCCATACCAAAGCACAGCAAGTTTTCTCGAGTAGTGAGTAGCGAGTCTCACAGTCGGTAAACTTTTTGCTAAGGTAATAAATAGCATGCTCTTTTCGACCAGACTCGTCATGCTGGCCCAAAACACACCCCATTGAGTTATCCAAGACGGTCAAATACATGATCAATGGTCTTCCTTCGACGGGTGGCATCAGAATAGGAGGTTCTAGCAAATACTCCTTGATTTTATCAAAAGCAGCTTGGCAATCGTCGTTCCATTCGACTACCTGATCTTTCTTCAAGAGTTTGAAAATTGGCTCACAGGTAGAAGTCAGATGAGAAATGAATCTGGCAATATAGTTCAAGCGCCCCAAGAACCCTCTAACCTCCTTTTCAGTACGGGGAGCAGGCATCTCTTGTATTGCTTTCACTTTTGCTGGATCGACTTCAATGCCTTTGTTGCTTACAATGAATCCTAGAAGTTTACCAGACCTAACCCCAAAAGTGCACTTACTTGGATTCAGCCTGAGTTTGTATTCTTTCAACCTGGCAAACAGCTTTTCTAGATGTTCAAGGTGCTCTTCCTCTGTTTGTGACCGAGCTATCATATCGTCTACGTAAACTTCGATCTCATGATGTATCATATCATGAAATAAAGCTACCATGGCGCGTTGATAAGTTGCCCCTGCGTTCTTCAGCCCGAACGGCATCACCTTGTAACAGAAAGTGCCCCATTGTGTGACAAAAGTTGTTTTCTCCATATCCTCGGGGGCCATTTTGATTTGATTGTAGCCCGAGAATCCATCCATGAAGGAAAACACTTTGTGCTGAGCTGTATTGTCGATCAAAATGTCAATGTGTGGAAGTGGAAAATCATCTTTGGGGCTGGCCCTATTCAAATCCCGGTAGTCCACACACATCCTGACTTTGCCATCTTTCTTAGGTACTGGCACGATGTTAGCGACCCATTGAGGATAGGACGTAACAGCTAGAAAGCCAGCATTGAATTGCTTCATTACTTCTGCTTTGATCTTTTCAGACATGTCAGGCCTCATTCGGCGAACTTTTTTCTTGATCGGTGGACAATCCTCTCTTGTGGGGAGACGGTGAACCACGATGTCTGTATCTAAACCCGGCATGTCTTCATAAGACCAAGCGAAGATTTCAACATACTCATTTAACAACTGTATCAGGCGTTCCTTGACACTCGGTTCCAGATTGGCACCCACTTGCACCTCCTTCCGGTCTTCCTCGGTCCCTAAGTTGACAGTTTCCAATGACTCTTCGTGCGGTAAGATGGCCCTTTCCTCTTGCTGTAGAAGTCTGGCTAGTTCCCCTGGTACTTCACAACCTTCGTCGTCTTCATACTCGGCTTGATTGACCAGATCTTCAAAGTTATTGAAGGATATAGCAGAATTGTCACCCATGGAATCCGGAGTGGATGGGTACCTGCATTTGTGAGTGTGGGTGTGTGTAAGGGATAGCCATCCTTAAACAAAAATGCAAAAGGAAAGAAAATGAACACAAGCAGTTTATCAAATGAAAAATGTCCAATGAATCATTAAACATGGCATATGGATATGAAAAATAATCAAAACCCTTACAAATGGACCTACATGCCCCGGACAAGGCATGAGGTCAAAAGATAGTGTACGGATTGTTTGAAAATAAATATTACAGACCAAATAGGAAATGTTCGACAGATAAATTACTGATGAATAAAAGTGATGGGGACAAAGTCTTTTGCCTCCCAGTTGCTCAATCCTCCTTTGACAGTTGGGTAAATCCACTCTTCGATGTTGCTCTCTTTGTCTTCGTCCTCCAAAGCATTGATTCCGTAGGGAGAAATTTTGACTGGCGCTTTTTCAATCTTCGAACGGCGCATAGCTTTCTGGCCTGCGGTAGTGAACCCTAATCCAAATTTGTCGGTTTTATGTGGAATGTCAGGTAACTGCCCCCATGCTGAATTCTTCCCTTTCTTTATTGCGGCCCTTGCGTCCTCCAGAGATGCCATCCTGGCCATCTGCCTCGGTGTCTCAGCTGCCAACTTTACTACTGTTATTTCAGGAAGGACTTCTTCGAAATGCTGAAAAGGCGTTTCAATGAACTCCCCTTCAACCTCCACATACCGGAATGCGTTTAAGTGGCTAATCATGTACTCCTCTTCACCATGGACAGTAATGATCTTTCCCTTGACAGGATACTTCAACATCTGATGTAAGGAGGAGGTGACTGCCCCAGCATGGTGTATCCAAGGTCTTAGTTGTTTGCTAGATCACTTTCTTTTATTTGAAAATGTGCTTTGTGACATGGGTTTGAAAATATTTTGAAAATGTCTTTGTAATGATTCTCGTCTCTATAAGAATGCGTACAAAGTGTTGGTTTTGAAAATAGTTCAAAGAGGTGTTTGTGGAAGATGTTTTTGAAAGTGATTTTAAAAAGTGCCTTTATAATGATTCTCGTCTCTATAAGAATGCGTACAAAGAGCTTTGTCTTTTGAAAATGTTTCAATGGAAAGTGTTGGTGTGAAAATGATTTTTTGTTGTGAGTAAGCAAGAAACTATGAGCATCCTACCTACTCAAAAGTTCTTTGTTCTTTTCCTCCTCCTTTAGATGTTGCTATCTTACCGTTGATTGATAAGAAGCCCCATCATTGGATGTGAAGGGACGGGCGTGGGTCATTTGTATAGTCATAGAAGGCAACCTATGAGACGTTTTAGCAATTTCATTAGGGACTAGATCGTTTACCGAAGGCAACATTGAGGGACATTGAGGGACTACGATCTTTTATCGAGGGTCTTTGCTAAAACTCCCATATTCGAGGGACATGACTATTTTTCTGAGGCAACAAGTGAGATTACCTTATAGGTGCATGTGTATGAAGTGTGTTTGATTGCATGCATTTAGTATTTGATTAGGGTGGTTTACTTGTTGGTTTTATCTTGCCATACATCCTAATTATTAACATTTGTATAAAGCAATAAAAATGCAGAAAATAAATATCCTACACTATTACAACCATATTGAATAGCAAGAAAATATAAAGGAAAAATAAAAATAACATAAAAAGATAGAAAAATTGAGTCCTTCGATCCAGGCAATATGCTCCTTTGATTCCCCCTTCTTTAGCTTCCTTCGATTGGGAATTAATATGAGCTCCTTTCGATTACGTCCTTTTCTGCTTCTTTTTGATTGGTTTGGAAGTAAGCGTGAATGACAACTTTCGATTCATCCTTCTGGATACTTCTTTCAATTGGGCCTGGAAGTCAGTATGAACACCCTTCGTTTCTCCCTTCTGGCTCCTTCGTTTGGACTACGAAGAAATATGGGGCGAAGCTTGAGGCTTCGTTTCACACAAGACTCCTTCTTTCGTTTGGGGTCTATACATGTTAGTTCTACCACACATTTGGACAAGAAAAACAAAAGAAAAGGGCAGAAACGAAAAGTAAACAAATTTTATATAGATGCTTGAAACGAAAGGGTTAAGGTCAGGGGACTTACCTTGCTTCTGAAGTTGGTACTTTTAGACCTTGAGTGATTGGACTGGATGCTCTTGGATTCGAAGGAAAGAAATAAGTGTGGTGTTTCTTTTACTGTATTCGAAGGTCAAGAAGGGTAAGGTTGTGTTTGTTGTTTCCAAATTTGAAGGAGAAGAACGTGTGTAGTGTTCCTTCTGCTGGATTTGAAAGAAAGAATAAAGCGTGGGGTTACTCCTGGATTCGAAAGGGAAAAGAAACATGTGTTGTGTTTCTAGTGTTGGATTCTAAAGGGACAGAAATAAAGGTATGATCTTTTGATTCTAGGTTTGATAATGTTTTAAGTGTTTGATGATTTTCACATAATCAAAGTTTCCCCAGCTACCAAAAGCCTCTGGATGTGTTGTCCATCCCCTTAGACGTGTTATGGACCCTCTTATTTATAGAAGAAGTTGGCTAAGGTTTGGGAGGGAAAATAAATGAAGTTTGAACAAATTGAGTATGTTGTTTTTATGGTTTTTCGAGGTGCAATCTTGTATGCCAAATTGGTACAAATACAGGAGCAATGTAGCAGGACTGCAGTGCAGCAGTTTTGGAGGGTTGTGGCCAGTGCATCAGGCTTGGACTTTCAACAAGCATCTTTGAATATTTCATCTTTTCGTTTTGACCTCATAGGTCCAACCTTCAACCAGACTCCTCTTCAGTCAGCAATATTTATTTCCAATCAAAGTGTCTTTTAAATGGGCTATTTTTGTACATCCTTCGAAGGGGCCAGTTGTGAGTGTCATAGCGCAAAAACTGTGTGTGTCGAAACAAACTACTTCCAAGGGAGATACTGCCCAGTCGAAACTGGCGTGAAAGTAGCCAATACTTTATGGGCGCCATTTCCTTGTGAATGCTAGCCATGGAGAAGCTTTTGCCTTGTGCATACTGTCCTGAAGGCAGTCCTGGCTTTTGTGAATCGAAGGAATCATGCAAAGGGAAAATGTCTTATGAATCGAAGGAAAGCTGCAGGAGGCCATTGCCATGTGCACCAAAAGCCAGCTTGTAAGGGATCATTGGTGTAATCGAAGCTTACATGCAGGAGGCCTAAATGCCCAGTGATACTTGCATGCAGGAGGTCCCTGCTTTGTGAATCAAAGGAAACCTTCAGAAGGCCATTGCCATATGAATCAAAGGAAGCTTTCAGAAGGTCATTTCCTTCTGAATCGAAGGAATCATGCAAAGGGAAAATGGATTCTGAATCGAAGGACACCAACAGGGGGCTCTTCCCTTTTTGAATCGAAGGAGGCTGTTTCAAATGCCTAGTCGAAGCTAGTTGAAGATAGGCGTTTCCTGCCCTGTGGATCGAAGCTAGTTGCTTAGAAGGAAACCATTTTCCTTGTGAATCAAGGCATGAAGAAGGAAGGAGTTTCCTTATGGATCGAAGGAGGCACAAAGGATTCTATTGTCTTATGGATCAAAGGAGGCATGAAGGATGCCATAGTCCAATCGAAGCAGTCTTGGAAGAGACTAAAGTCCAAATGAAACAAGGGAAATTGAAGATGGCTTGAAGGAGACCAAAGTCCAATCGAAGCCTTGTGAATCGAAGTAAACTTGTTTTTTCTTCAAAAAATAATTTTGCCTACTTTCCTTTTTTAACAGTTTCCTCTTTAACTTGATGCTGGAAAATCCAATTGTACTTGTGCAAGCTTAAATTTTTGAGAATCCTTGTGAGGAAATGCCTTGAGAAAAGAGAGGGCAAATTTTGGGGTACAACAGCTGCCCCTGTTCAATCTTCTTAAACCTAAAAAGCAAGTATGGCACATTGCCATTCGTAGCTTGAAGGTAGAAGGTGATTGAACACTAGAGTGCCCAGAAATTTACACTCGATGATGTGGTTGTTGATTGTGTAGGGAATGGGCTTAAAGATGCCATCTAAATGTGATTGTTGGTAGAGATTAGACTAAGTCTAAGTTTGACTGTATTTTGAAGAATTAGCAGGATAAATCTTGGGAGTGATTCAAACTGAATGATATGTTGGAATGGACCCGTGTTAAGCCGTGTATGGAAATGTATTAGAAGGAATATGTGTAAGATTACTTTATGATGAGTCTGTGTAGGGCTGCTTTAGGAGATATATGAGAGGTAAGCCTAGGTAGAGCTGATTCAGGATGAATCCATGTGAAACTTCTTCTGGAAATAAGAAGTAACCTGGGTAGGTTGCTTCATGATGAGTCTGTGTGAAATTGCATCTGGAAAATGAGAAGGAACCTGGGTAGGGTTGCTTCATGATGAGTTCGTGTAAAACTTCATCTGGAAATGAGAAGGAACTTGAGTAGGATTGCTTCATGATGAGTCTGTGTGAAACTTCATATGGAAATGTATGAGAAGGAACCTAGGTAAGGTTGCTTCATGACAAGTTTGTGTGAAACTTCATCTCGAAATAAGAAGGAACCTGGGTAGGGTTGCTTCATAATGAGTCTGTGTGAAACCGCATTTGGAAATGTTTGAGAAGGGACCTAGGTAGGGCTGCTTCATGATGAGTTCGTGTAAAACCTCATATGGAAATGTATGAGAAGGAACCTGGGTAGGGTTGCTTCATGAGAGTCAGTGTAAAACTTCATCTGGAAATAAGAAGGAACCTGGGTAGGGCTGCTTCAGGATGAATCCATGTAAAACTTCATCTGGAAATGAGAAGGAACCTGGGTAGGGTTGCTTCATGATGAGTCAGTGTAAAACTTCATCTGGAAATGAGAAGGAACACGGGTAGGGTTGCTTTAGGATGTCGAGTAGATAGTTGTCCTGTCTTGTTTCGGGTATTAATCTACAATCATTCATTCACAGATAGTTTTCCTGTCTTATTTCAAGTACTAATTTGGAACTTGCTTTTTATTGGCCATAGAGATAGTTGTGTCTAGTTTCAGGTATTAATCTCTGACCTTAGAAAGAAAGATAGTTTTCCTGGCTTGTTACGAGTATTAATCTTCAATCTGCTCATATAGGAAGCTTTCCTGGCTTGTTATAGGTATTGATCTACAATCAGTCGTTCACAGATCGTTTTCTTGTCTTGTTTCAGGTATTAATCTATAACTTTTTTGTGTTGGTCGTTGAGATAGTCATCCTGTCTGGTTTCAGGTATTAATCTCTGACCTTAGAAAGAAAGATAGTTTTCCTGGCTTGTTACAGGTATTAATCTTCAATCTGCTCATGTAGATAGCTTTCCTAGCTTGTTACAGGTATTAATCTATAATCATTTGTTCACAGATAGTTTCCTATCTTGTTTCAGGTATTAATTTATAACTTATTGGAAAAGTGTCAATCTGCTGGAAAAGTGTTTTCTTTCGGCAGAACTCCTCGAGGATTCTTGAGATCAACTCAGTTGGGGAGTAGTTTTCCGGAGGTTGAAACTTTGACTGGGGGTTTCCTGGATCCAACTTTATGGGGATATCCATGAATTTGGCCTTGGGGGGTTTGTACCCTCGTCCGTGAAGATTATTCTATGGGGATAACCTTATAGAGATGACTTTGTGGGGATTTAACTGAGGATCACCCTATGAAAGGGACTTTGTGGGAAATTATCACTGCCCCTCGTGATGGATCATATCATGGAACAAAGATACCATAACACTCTGATAGGTTGTCCTGGTGTTCTTCAACCCAAATGGCATAACCTTGTAGCAGAAAGTGCCCCACTGTGTGACGAAGGTTGTTTTCTCCATATCTTCAGGTGCCATTTTAATCTGATTGTACCCGGAGAAACCATCCATGAAGGAGAATACCTTATGTTGCACGGTGTTGTCAACAAGGACGTCAATATGGGGAACCAGAAAGTCATCCTTGTGGCTTGCCCTATTCAGGTATCTGTAATCCACACACATACGTACTTTATCGTCCTTTTTAGGTACCTGTACCACGTTCATAACCCATTATGGATAAGAAGTAAAAACTAAGAATTCGGCATTAAAATGTTTCATGACTTCAGCCTTGATCTTTTCTGACATCTCAGAACGCATATGACGAACCTTTTGCTTCACTGGAGGGAAGTCATCTTTCGTTGGCAGACGATGAATCACAATATTATTGTCCAGCCCCGGCATGTCTTCGTATGACCAGGCAAAGATCTCAACATAATCATGTAACATCTGAATTAACCGTTCTTTGACACTATGCTCTAAGCTGGAACCTATCTTGACTTCTTTTTTATCTTCTTCAGTACCCAAGTTTACCGTCTCGACTGGCTCGTTGTGAGGCTGTATTGCTCTTTCCTCATGTTGTAACAGTCTAGCAAGTTCTCCTGGTACTTCACAATCTTCCTCACCTTCGTCCTCGGCTTGGTAGATCGGATTTTCAAAGCCATAATTGGCAATAGCAAAACCATTATCAATGGGGTCCAGAGTGGATGTGGATCTACAGTTTGATATGTGGGTGTGTGTAAGAGAGCATAGCTATTTTGATAAAGTAAAGGCAAAAAAGAAAAATAGAGAGCGTGAAATTTGTATGCAAAATGTCCAATGATTTATTTATGACATATGAAAGTGAAATGATAACTCTCACAAATAGACCGTTGTGCCAGGATAGTGCCCCTGCACTCAATAGAGACATGCAAGGTGTTCAATCATCTTCCACCCTCAAGTGAAATGATAAACCTCACATATAGAGTCTCCAATTTTGTAATACGGTGGGAGAACTGACTTGGGATGTTTTGCGTTTGATCACAGTTGTTGCAGTTAGAAAGAGTCGCCATCGACTTTTCTTTTATCCAAAAGGAAAGATGGAAAAGAACAGGAAATACCTTTGAGATTATTTCTTAAGTCCGGGGGGTATATTATGAAAAGGGAAGGTGTTAGCACCCTTTTCATCCATAGTTATCTATGGGCTCTTAGTTGCTTTCTAGATCACTTGCTTTGTTTGAAAACATGCTTTGTGGTGGTTTTTTTAAGTATTTTTGAAAAGGAACCTTCGTTTAGGCAAACTTTGTAATAGTTCTCGTTCGTAAGAACGTATACAAAGTGTTGGACTTTTGAAAATATTTCATGTTTTGAAAGTGTTTGGTGTTTTTTTTGAAAGTGTTTGTTTTTGAAAGTGAGAAAGGATGTTTGTTTTGAAAGTGAGCAAGCAACTAAGAACGTTTCTACCTACTCAAAAGTCTTTGTTCATTTCTTCCTTACTTTGATATTGCTATCTTACCATTGATTGTTAAGAAGCCTTATCTTTGGATGTAAAGGGACAGGCGTGGTTCATCGTATAGCCA
Organism: Vicia faba; assembly: GCA_948472305.1. Lineage (NCBI taxonomy): Eukaryota > Viridiplantae > Streptophyta > Magnoliopsida > Fabales > Fabaceae > Vicia > Vicia faba. The sequence goes on from OX451741.1 coordinate 186,225,840, forward strand.
TGATAGTAATATTATGAGATATCTTAGCATTTCTCTTTGAGGGACTAAGATCATTTGAAAGGCAACATTTGTAGCGTCATCGAGGGACTATGATATTGTATTTTTGATTTATTTTTGCTAAGACATCCCACATGCATAACATGACCATTTTTGTAAGGCAAGAAGGTGGATTTACCCTAAGGATGCATATGTGAATAATGTGTTTGATTTGCATGCATTGTTTATCTTGAATTAGGGTTTGCTACTTGTTGATTTTATCTTTCCATGCAAACCCTAATTACTAGCATTTATATGAAAGCGATAAATTGCGGAAAGTAAAATTACTATGTTATTACATCATTAGGGGAGGGGGGCATACAAATTTACAAATGGGGATTGCAAGAAATTAAACCTAATTATCTATTGCAACCATATTAAATAATGCACAAGGAATGAATAAATGTGCAAGAAAATAAATGGAAAGGAAATGATTTTTTGTTTGATTTTAATGAAAGGGTTTAGTTTTTACCTAATTAAGAAAGATGATTAATTCAAATTAAATAAAATTAAACTTAAACTAATTAAGAAAAGAAATTAAGTTTGAACCATTTTTAGGTTTTTTTTATGAAAAGGTTTAAACTTAATGAAAATAATATGGTAATTAATTAATTAAAAGAAACCTAAATTCTAAGTTAATTTTAATTAAGAAAAAGAAGATAATTAAATCTAAATCTAATTATTATTTATTAAGAAAAAGAATTAAATTTGTTTAAGAAAATATTTTTTTGTCTTATTTTGTTTTATAAAGAAAATAAAAATAAAAATGTGTAAATAATAAATAAAAAATATTTTTGGATTTTTTATTAATAAAAATAATAATAATAATAATAATAATAATAATAATAAATATAATAAATAAAAATAAAATAAAATAAAATATAAAAATAAAAGTCAGGAGGTAAAAAAGAATTTAGGGGTTTATTAGAAAAAATAGTTTTCAGTTTGGCCCAAATGGTTTTTTTTTTTTGTAATAAAAAATTAAAAAAAATTAAAAGGTTGGGTCTGTGTTGTAGTAAGCAAGCATGGGGCGTGGTGCATCAAAATGAAAAAGGGCCCAGTACTGAGGCCCAGCGCGCTGGTTGTGGCAAAAGAAAAGAAAAATATGGAAAAATATGAAAAGTGGCAGCGCTGGGGCTTGAACCCACGCCCTTGACATGAAATGCGCGCTGCCTTACCACTGGGTGGCTATACATCCGTTATCTTAAACAAAACAATAAATATAAAACATAAATGCATTCCTAGAAATGACTTCATCTTCAACCTCCAACTATGGTTCATGTAACTCACTCATTTCTCAATAAAAATGAAAGATGTAAACATGAAAGTTGCTCCATTTTTCCATACGAATCCAACCATATAAATATCATAAGCTATAAATCAAAGATGAATGAGAATATATAAAAGTACCAAATTTTTACCTAACTTTTTTCAGAGATTCAAACCTAAAATTCTCTAAGCTCAATCAATATAAATGAAATCTATGGACATGTGCAGTTTCAGGGCAATGATATCTATATTTTATCTTCACAAATGCAAGCTTAACAATGCCTAAATGAAAAGATAGAAGTTCAGAAAAGATACCTCAAACTGGAAATCATGAAATGAGTTTGAGCCACTTTCAAGGAGTTGTGATGATCAGGTTAGCTTTCTCAAGTTCCCAGGAAGCTAATGCAATGCTTAGCTTGAGCAATGGATGGCTGGAATGGCCTAGAGAAGTCAACTTGCAGACTCTGTTTTTTGGTTATGGAGGTTGATGAAAATGGTGTTACAGTTCTGGAACAAGGACAAGGTGTCGTACCCCAAATTTATCCTACCTCGATAATTTTTATTTTTCGAGATTAAGATAATAAAGAAATATTTAATTAAAGATGGTACAGCAGTATCTGATATCCCATCTTTATCCAAGACCAGGGGTGTGTTTTAATTCAAGGGAATGAGGCTTTCTGAATCAGAAAGACCCATGTATCCGTAAACTCATTCGCGAAGCATGTTGGCCAATGGTCCATGAGATTCAAATGTGGAAAATTATTTCAATAAAGAAATTAAGTTTAATTACATAAGCCCATTTAAAAATTTGTGTTGTTAGTCAGAAGAAAGGGTGAAACTTTAATTAAAAAAAACCCATTAAAACTCATACCGACCCATTTCTGTTTGGTGGTTGATTAGCAGAAAGGGGGTAAGATTTCAGTCTGTTCATATGGCCCATTTCATTTTAATAGAAAATATTAAACATCAGGCCCATTAAGGTGTTTTTTAAACTAACATATATGTTGTTCTTATTATTAGTTGTTGTATTATTGACTGCTGTATTAAAAAAATCCTTGTACAAATTACAAGATAAATTTATTATCATTATTAAAAAACCTTTTACTTAATATATTTTTAAGAGTTGTCTATTTTATAAAAGAGGGCCTCGTATTGGGCCCAAGCCATGTTAAAAAATTGTTTTGTGGTAATAAAAAAGATTGTTGCTGGATAAAAACAAAAAGTAACGATGCAACCCAAATAATTAGTAACATGTTGGCCCAAATTCAATGTACTAACATGCATTGTAGTAATCACAACCAAGATCTGTGCAAATTTGCAATTAAGCAGTACTGTAGAAATCATTACAAACAAATCTTCAAAATTGATTTACAGTCCAGAAATATATTACAACAAATCAAATATTAATCTATAGCACAATCAAATCCAGAAATTCCAAAATCAAAGATATTACAATCAATTAACAGAAATCACGATCCCTAATTGAAGCTAATTCCTAAATCTAAGGTTACAAAATTGAAACAAAATCCTAAGAACAAACTCTATAAATAACAGAAATGAAAAGAAAGAGATACAGAAGAAGAACGGCAAAGAGGATACGGAGAAGTCCGCCGCCAGGTACAGAGGAGAACTGGGGTTCCAACATCTGGAACCCTAGTTCTATTGCAACCACTATCGCCTCCCAATCGCTCATTGCCACCACCGCTCTGCCGCCGGACACCACCATCAATCTTTGAAGCCACTACATGTAACAAGAAGAAGAAGGAGGATTAGCCTTGGATCGAAACACCTCGAGAATCAGAAGAAGACGATAGCGCAAAGGGGTAATAGTATCTTAGATTTATCTATAAATTTGCTTTTTTTGTATTTGGGTTTTTTGATTCAAAGTGGCGATTTTGGGTGGGGAAGGTTGTTTGAGCCGCCGCACTGAAGGGTGAGAGTCGGATTTAGGGTTTGGGGAGCGAAGGGTTTGAGGATAGCGAGGGAGAGAGAGGGTGAATTTACTGTAAATGTAACAATTGTAAAATGAAAATGAAAAAACACCATTTTGTAGTCCGTTCAGATCCTATATTCGAGCAACCATCATAGTAATCATGCTCCCTCCTTATCGCCCATTAGATATGCATTAGACGGTTGTGAGGCCAAGTCCTACGATATGCTTCCATGCACCCTCACACTACACAAGCAAACCGGACTTTTGCAAGACTTAATGGGCCAAGCTCGTTTAGGTTTCATACCCCCCATTCCATGTTTTTGCTAAACCAGTGAACAAAATTCACCCTTCCCCCCTTGCCAAAGACATATTTGGGCCTAGCCCAGATTCCTAATAACACTCCCTCCTGAAATTAATTATTTTCTATATTTTATATAATTACTATATTTTAACTCTATTTTATTATTATTATATTATATTATTATATTTTTATATAATAATAATTAATTTTATTATTATTAGTTATAATAATAATTATTATTATTAATAGTAATTTTTATTTATAGTATTATTATTTATTATTATCATATATTATTTAATATCACAAATAAATTATGTTTATTTAAAACTCATGAATGTGTTATTTTCTTCTCTATAGTTGCATTAAACTATTTTTTTTAATCATGCATTAATAATATATTTTGCAATTAATATTATTAAAAACACAAACAAATCATCGAACTATTTTTTTGCAATAAACTAAACTAATCAACTGTCTTTTTGCAAAAGGGTTTCAAACTAGTTTTGGCTTACTGCACATTCAGTGAAAATCTCCGCAATCACTACTCCCGACCGAGTGCAAAGTGATTCAAAATATGTTTGCAAACCCCTAAAAAACACCAACCCCATACGAACTACGAATTGGGACTCTGATTCCTCATAAGAGGATATGTAGGCATACGATCAAAAATCGTAGCGAGTTCCCTTATAAAAAAAAAATTAAACCCTTCTTTCTAATTAATGCTTAAAATCCAGTTTACCCCAAACCTAAACCTAGAGTCTAATATCCTTGTGAACAAGGTGGATGAAAGGTGCCTAACACCTTCCTTTGGTCTAATTGAATCCGAAACCTAGAATCTCTGTCTACGAATTAGGGTTTTATGTTAGGTTCCCTTCCCTAGGATGAAAACTAATAGTGGCGACTCTTGATTTAAAAACCAGTCAGAATTATTTTATTTAGTGGCATGATAATTAATCGAAATTAATTTGGTGGAATTAATTTGAGGTATTATTTTATTATTAAGCTTAAATATAAGATTGGGCTTAATTTGTGGTGTTGTGAAGTATTAGGGGGGGGGGGTATGTCACTTAGACCCATTTAGATTTGTTAATAGATATAATATATTATAATAGAAATAGAGTTAGAGAAGAAAGAGAGTTAATGTTATCAGAAAAAGAAGGAAAAAGAGAAGAGAAAAAGGAATAGGGTTTTGAGAGGAGAAGAAGAACAAGAGAAGGTTGCTGCTAGTGTCAAATTCCCAGAAATCCCATTGAAATTTCTTAGAACTGCACTCAATCCAAGGTAAGGGTGGGGTTCTTTCTAAATAAATGGGAGTATGATGAATTTTAATTTGGGTTTAGGGTAATAGTTTCACTACTATGTTGTACTATAAATTGGTTGTGTTGCTATTAAAATTAAGAATTGATTTGAGTTGTGTTGTTATTTATTGCATTTGAACTGTGTTGGGTTAATGCTAAGATAGGATAAATGGGTGAATTGAAACAAGGAATGAACAAGAACAAGGCATATGTGTAAAGGGAGGCAAAACTGGTTTTTAAGCTTCAGGCCTTCTGACGCAGGTCGTGTCAGCTGACACGGGCACCCGTGTCAGCCCCTACACTCCACGCCTTTCCCTTGTCTTCTTCTGACACGACCGTGTCAGGCAACACGGCCACCCGTGTCAGCTGTTGTAGCAAATTTTTCGGAACTTAAAATTATGTAATTTTTCTGACCTGATTCGTCCTGTTTGATTCTTCTGCAAACTAAAACATAAAATATGGTGATAAGGAATAAAACATTAATTAGTTGAATGAAGCAATGATTAAGTAACTAATAAATTCATGTGTAGGACCATTGGTCAGTAGCCGAATTAGGCGGTATAATTAGTTGTCCAGAATTTAACGAAATTTGTCCGGGTAACTAAGTTTAATTAGTAAGTAATTTTGGATATGTCCTTTTGATGAAATTATATCGATTATACCAAATTTCCGGTACAGCAGGTTAAGTCGTTCCATCCGGTTTATGGACCTGGTTGATTATAGGTCTTATGACCAATGTTGTGTTATTTTGTGTTGATTGATGAATGTGTTGGTGTTGCGAGATATCATTAAATATATGTGGAATTCAATATTGATAATGTGATTATGAATTATTTCCGTGGGTAGTCTTATGGTGTGAATCCTAGTGGATATATAATGAATATGTTATTGCCATGAAAAGTTGTTTATTCCATTGACATGTAGTGTTGTAGGCCTTTGGCCAATGTTGAACAGTATGATTTGTTGTTATGTTGACCGTTGTTATGTTGTTGTTGTTGTGTTGTCAAGTTGTGGTTATTTATATTGTCGCATAGCATAGCATAGCATTAAAGTTGGCCTGGATTGGCATGTTCTAAGTTGGAGCGAATGTTCACCTATGTTGTCCTTGATTGGCATGTTCTAAGTTGAAGGCTTTGCCTTATGCCTCAAAATTACTGGCAAATGTTTATGTTGGGAGTTTTACTCCGATTATACCACATGCATTCGCATAGTTTCAAGTTGCATATTCGAGTCGTATATGTTGAATTGTGGTGTTGTGATTTGTGAAGTGTTGAGTTATTGTTGTATGAAGTGGTGATTCTATTTATTCTTTACCTAATATATTATTTATCATAACCCTATTTATGTAGTTTGATATCTCACCCCTTCTGTTTGAATGTTGCCCTTTGTTGGTAACATGCAGGTAACCAAGATGAGTAGCCGATAACATTGTTAGTTCGAGTTTGGTGTCATTTACTCTGATACGTAGCACTCGGAGGGAAATGAATGCTTGTATTATTTTTTTGTTTATTTATTGAACCTTATGTTGTTATTTGAGGAGTTTATTGTATTGATGTTTTTTTATGATTCAAAAGATGCTATATCTTATTTAGAGAATTATTATGAATCCACTGCGTGATTAATCAAAGTTTGGTCTATGTTATGAAGACTATATTCATGAGTTGTGTTCATTTCGCTTTTTTTAAGTGTTATGTATCTATTCTAAAAGCATGACAGGTTTATGTGTTTTTGTTGAATATATGTGACATCCTGATTATATTGGAAATTTTTATACTCTGATATTCCGATAATTGCTTGGGGTAGAATTGGGGTGTTACATTAGTGGTATCGGAGCAAGTCGGTCCGTCCGGCCAAGTTATCGAGTCGTAGTTATTTAGAAATCGAGTATTATTAGTTTTTCTTAATCGTTATTTATGTGGAAGTAATAGGATAAGATGGAGGGAAGGAACAATGTTGTGATTGCTGTTGCTCTGCAAGTGATGGCTCAGGCTATGAAGAATCAGCCTAATGCTGACGAGAATGTTGGATCTCGTAGGTTGGAGACTTTCCAAAGGGAGAATCCGCCGGTGTTCAAGGGTAAGCATGATCCTGATGGAGCACTAGATTGGTTGAAGGAGATTGAGAGGATCTTCCGTGTTATGGATTACACTCCAGCACAGAAGGTTCGGTATGGCACTTATATGCTAGCAGTTGAAGTTGATGATTGGTGGCTAGAGATGTGTGCAAGGCGGGAAGTTGCAGATGAGGAAATCACTTGGATTGTGTTCCGTGGGGAGTTTATGAGGAAGTATTATCCTGAAGATGTTCGGGGTAGGAAAGATATTGATTTCCTTGAGTTAAAGCAAGGGGACAAATCTGTCACTGAGTATGCTGCTAAGTTCATTGAGCTAGCTAAGTTCTATCCATATTTTGATGGTGAAGGTGCTGAATTTTATAAGTGTGTCAAGTTTGAGAGCGGTTTGCGCTCGTAAATCAGGAAGGTTGTTGGATATCAGAAGATTCGTGTCTTTTCTGATTTGGTTAATAGTTGCAGGATCTTTAAAGAGGATAGCAATGCTCATCACAAGATTGTTAATAATAAGAGAGGCAAGAATCAACAGAACTGTGGCAAGCCTTATGATGCTGGTAGGGGTAAACAAAGAGTTGCTCATGGTCAGAGGACTAGTGGGGGAGATGCTCCTGCTAGAGTTGTATGTTTCAAATGTGGGCAACCTGGTCACAAGAGTAATGTGTGCACTACTGCTGATGGAAAGAGGTATTTCCGTTGTGGTAAGATTAGGCGTGCGATATCTGACTGCAAGTATAGAGATATGATATGTTTCAACTGTGGGGAAGAAGGACACATTGGTAGTCATTGTCCAAAACCAAAGAAGGCACAACCTGATGGTAAGGTGTTTTCTTTGGCTGGGACTGCACCAGCTAGTGAGGACAGACTTATCAGAGATACATGTTTCATTAATAGTACTCCTTTAATTACTATTATTGATACTGGTGTTACTCATTGTTTTATTGCTGCTGATTATGTTGAAAGATTGGGTCTTGTGTTGTCTTCTATGAATGGAGAAATGGTCGTCGAGATTCCGGCTAAGGGATCCGTGACTACTTCTCGCGTGTGTTTGAATTGTCCTTTGTCGATCTTCGACAAAGACTTTGTTGTTGATTTGATTTGTTTGCTGTTAAGCGGGTTAGATGTGATCTTGGGTATAAATTGGTTAGAGTATAACTATGTTCATATCAATTTCTATAACAAATCTTTGAGTTTTTCTACTCCTGAAGAGGAAGAAGTTGGTTTGTTGAATGGTAAATAGTTGTGGCAACTAATGCAAGACAAAGCGTAGATGTTCTTGTTGATGGCGTCACTATCTATTAAGAACCAAGTTAGGATTGATGAGTTGCAGGTGGTGCGAGAATTTCCTGAAGTGTTTCCTGATGAAATTCATGACGTACCGCCATAAAGAGAAGTTGAGTTTGTGATTTATCTTGTACCTAGTACCAAACCTATTTCTATGGCACCGTACAGGATGTCTGCATCTAAATTGTCTGAATTAAAGAAGCAGTTAGAAGAGTTGCTTGAGAAAAAGTTTGTAAGACCAAGTGAATCACCGTGGGGAGCACATGTGTTGTTAGTAAAGAAAAAAGATGTAAGTATGATACTTTGCGTCGATTATAGACAGTTGAATAAAGTGACGATTAAGAACAAGTATCCGCTTCCGAGAATTGATGACTTGATGGATCAATTGGTGGGTGTAAGTGTGTTTTCTAAGATTTATTTGAGGTCAGGATATCACCAAATTAGAGTCAAGGAAGATGATATTTGGAAGACCACATTCAGAACTCGGTATGGACACTACGTGTATTCAGTGATGCCTTTCGGTGTTACTAATGCGTTGGGAGTATTCATGGAGTACATGAATCGTATCTTTCATACTTATTTGGATCAGTTTGTGGTGGTATTCATTGATGACATTCTGATTTACTCTAAATCGGAAGAAGAACATGAAGAGCGCCTAAGAGTTGTATTGCAAGTTGTTGTACCCCAAAATTTTCCTTCCCATATTTCTCAAAGCATTGCAATAAAGATCTCCAAGTTGCTCAAGGTTGCTCAAGAGTTGGTCAGACAAGCTATCTCCTAAGGCAGTCTACCCCAAATTAGGGTTTTGTGTTGCATCAAGATCCTTGAGTCCAAATGACCTCAAGTACTCCCCAATGTCCTAATATGTTCTCAATATCATCCATGTCACGTTTCAAGCCTTGCAGAGGAAGTTTGCTCAGTCAATTGCTCAAAAGGTCCAAAAGTCGACTGTGCTAGGGCAAAAGTCAACTGTGACCCAAATACAGTCAAACTTCAATATTTTTTGTCAACATTCTCATTTTGAAGGATATTTCATCATTTTATCAAGGGTTGATCATGATTCATCAAGGATTGCTCAAAATTCATCAAGATTCAAAAGTTGCTAAATTAGGGTTTTGCAAGAAAAGTCAACCCAACTTTGACCAAGTATAACTTTCTCATACTTTATGATAAATGACCAATCCAAAGCTCAATTTGAAGAGGATACAATTCCCTAAAATCCATATTCATACCCCAAGATCAAAATATGCACTCACAAGAAGTTATGAATTTGGACATTATAGGTCATTTTGAAAAGTCAACAAAAACACCTTTTTTTCCAAAGCTTATAACTTGAGCATGGAATTTAAAAATGAGATAATACCAAAAGGATTGGTTAGAGGACATCTCAAGCTTTCTAAAAAGTCCAAGAACACTTCCAAAAGTTCAAAATTGAAGATGTTATGCATTGTTGAAGTTGGACTTTTTTGCAAAATTGCCAAAAGTCAATTATCCCCAAAACTTCAAATTTTGCCAAATGGGCCCATTCTTTTTCACTTGATTTGAGTTTGCATTATTTCCCACGTGCCCTAGCTTCAGCCATGTGTCCATATCACATTTTTATTATTTAATTTGATTTTTATTTGAATTGATTCATTTTAAATCAAATAAAATTATATAAAATCTAAAGCATTGATAACACATGATTTTTTGGCTATCTCAGGCTCCAAATACAGCTATCATGGCAATTGAATTCGTATCAAGGTCTTTATGCACAAGAATATATGATTTGGATCAAATTTGGAAAGGTTTTCATGGAAGATAAAATCAAATATGCAATCATCAATATGGAGAGATTTGGACAAAGCTTGTTAACCTAATCCAATGCACAATACATAAGCAAGCTACAGGCACGAAAAATAGGGTTGGAGAGCATTGGTAGAGGCAGAACCAAAATTGAAAAAATCACAAAAAAGCTTGAGATCAAAATCAAGGTTGGAGGCATTTTCAAGGCCTGAGACGTATCCCAATCGCTTCCTGGCAATTCTCACAAGCTAACCCGATCCAGACAACGTGTTTCCAGACCTCCTAGCGCACTGGGTTCGATCCCTGCCTCCAGCAATTTGTGTTTTCTCACTTATTTTCAGGTATTCCAGTGTATACGCTAGTTTGTAACCCACCATACTCCCTCATCAATCCAAGCGCCAGATGGCTTAAGGGCCATATCTGGTGGTCAAATGCTGAAGGTCCACCAAAGTGCTGGTCAACGCGTGTGTACCAGATTCAGAAGGTCAAATGGACCAGCTTCTAATGGGCCTACAGAATTGCTACTTACACCTCCTAATCAGGCCCATTTCTTCTACTTTTTTTTTTATTATTTATTTTGTTTTATTTAACTTAATTGCTTTATTTTAATTAATTACTAACCAATCATATTTTTTCCTTTTTATCAAAAACCATCAAAAAATATTTTTATCCCATAAATTTCAGAGTTCTTTTTTTTTAATAAATACTAATTAATTAATTTAGGTTTTTAATTCTAGAATAACTTTAACCTATTTTGTAAATAAATAAATTAATTAGACTTAATTAGGTTTTAACTACTAATTTAATTATTTTTATTTTCTTTCTTAAAATAATAAAAAAAAACCAAAACATGTCATTAATTTATTTTTCATTAATTAATTTATTTAGTATTAATTTAGTTATTTAATTTAGAATTTAATTTCTTTTCTTAAATAAAAAACAAAAAAAAGCAATTTTCTTTCAAAATGGTCAAAACCCTAAATTTCGCATTTGATGTAATTTCCCGCGCGCTTTATTTATTTTTATCCAATTATGTATCTGCTTCCGGTATGTAATAGATAATTAGGACATTTTATTTATTTACTGCTTTGTTTTATTTTCAAAGGGTTGCGTTTGACGATGTAAATACCCGACGCCTTGTAATTTAATTTCCGCACTTTTAATTCCGCAAATTATAACTGCTAGATGTTTGATAATATGGTTTGCATGACAAGACTTAATGCTTAATCTTAAAATCAAATTAGACACTCTTAACATGTGCAAAGATAAAAATAACTGAAAACGACACACTCACACATGCGCACTCTTAGGGTACACCTCACTTGGTTGCCTTCGTACACGGTCATTGAGTATAGGTCATTTTAGAGGTCGTCCTCTTGTCTAAAGATCATAGTTGCCTCGAAACGGTTGCCTCAGATATTTTTGCCTCAAACAAATGATCTAAGACATTAGGGTTACTGCTAAAGTGTCCTAACATTGCTTTAGTGACCATACGTCCCTCATTTGAATTGACCCTTAAACTCCAACGACGGTGCTACCCACTCATTAATAGTGGGATAGCATTGTCTAAAGGAAATTAGCATAGAATGATTCCTTTCTCGAGTAGGTAGATAACTCTTAGATACTTGCTCTTTCAAAATAAAATTTTCACACTTACACTCCTTACAAACAAAGTTTTCAAAAACACTTCATTACACTCTTGAAGACAGAAGCAAGAGTTAAATCGAAGTTAAAACAAAAACTTTTCAAAGCCCACAAACACAAAGAAAATAATTTTGAAAATGATGAGCAAGTACCTAAGAGCCCTTAGATAACTACGGATAGAAGGGGTGCTAATACCTTCCCTTTCTATAATCTACCCCCCGTACCTAGAAAATCTCGAAAAAGGAATTTTTCTGTGCTTTTTTTCCTTTCCTTGTTGGATAAAATAAAAGTTAGCGGAGACTCTTGCTTACCGCGACATTTTGCAAACACAAATGCAAAACGCAAACCAGCAAAATTTCCCTAATGAAATAGGGATACCACGTCCCGGTTCTGGCCACCGTATCACAGAACTAGCGAATCTGCTGGGGATATTTTTATAAGCGGGGTGTACCTTAGGAATAGTTAATAATGTTTTCAATTGCTTGACTTGTATGCTTTATCTTCGTGGGTTTGAATCAGAGTTACTATAGATCCTAACCCGGATCTGAGGGACACCCTTTAGGTAAGTAGCAATAAAAATGTGAGGGAACTGTACGGTGTAGACCGATACGGTTGAAGCAGTAGCTACGTTGGTGTGGCACTTTAGTTTGTACTGATATCCCTTGTGGCGCAACGAGGAGAATATGGGTCTTCTAAGGGGTCATTAAGCACCAACTGACCTTAGAACCTATAATCGACCAACTTGGCCATAAAACAGTAGCAGTATGCTACACTCATTGAGGCTAAACTCTCGCGATGATTCCGGCCGCAAGAAAAGGTTGCCAAACTGGAATTATGACCGATTGAGGGTAGTCAGTGATATTGAGATCCTCTAGAACCCGGTTACTATTACTAGGACAAGTTTGAACCAACTAAATTGAAAGAGGGTAATACCTAAACTCCTTGCCAGCCTGAAATCTAAGGGCTATCTGTGTGACTTGTTTGCCCTTACCATGTTTGCTATCTGTGAATACTTGTGATGTGTTTCTATCATGACATCATGCATCATGACATTGCATGCATATTGCATTGGACTAACCTATTTCAAAGACAGAGGGGATTCATCTTTATTCTGTTTTGTAGGTCATGGCACCCATGCGAAGAAACACTATTTGGATCAGCTTTGTACAGATTCCTACTCAACTTAGAGATTTGGTTGCAAAGGTTCCCGATACTACCTCCTTTATCATAAGACATGGTCAACTCCTGGGTTTGGTCACTTCCAGATTAGATGAACAAATGATGAGTGTTCTGTGCCAGTTCTTTGATCCACTGTACCACTACTTTACTTTTTCGGACTACCAGTTGGTCCCTACCTTGGAAGAGTTCTCTAATCTACTTGGTATCTCTATTCTGGAGCAGACCCCATTCACGGGTTGGGAGAAAGTCCTTAGGCCGGAAGAGATTGCTTTAACCCTCCATCTGACAAAGGCTGAAGTAATGTCTAACTGGGAGACTAGAAGTGGGACAAAGGGCTTCTTAGCTAAGTTCTTGGTTGATCGGGCTAATCAGTTTTGGGACAGTCTAGACTTTCAGGCATTTGAAGACATTCTGGCTCTTCTCATATATGGTTTGGTGTTGTTTCCTAACTCAGATTCCTTTGTTAACGTGAATGCGGTGAAGATCTTCATTTTCCGTAATCCTGTGCCCACTCTCTTGGGTGACATTTTGCACTCTCTTTATGCCCGTACTTCTCGGAAACGGGGAACCCTCATGAGTTGTGCACCATTGCTGGCGAGGTGGTTTACTTCTCACCTCCCCAAATCAGTTTTAAAGAACAAGGAAGGCATGGGTTGGGCCTACAGGATTATGTCTCTCTCTCACAATGACATCATCTGGAGTACTAAGGACATGGAAGAAGTGGCTATTATTGATCATTATGGGGAATACCCCAATGTTCCACTACTTGGAGTTCGAGGAGGGGGATCACCTATAATCCTTGTCTGGCCTTACGTCAGTTTAGGCGTGCTAGGAGGGAGGGACCTCATGAGTTGCTGATGCCAAGTATTATCTTTAATTTCCAAGGGGATGGTGACGAGCCTCGCCGCAGGTTCATACGAGCTTGGGATAGGGTACACCGGTCTGATCCACACAAGTTAGGGATGAAGACCTCTCTCCCGATGGAACCATATCTCTGATGGGTTCGTATACGTGCCAAAAAGCTGGGAATGCCGTACGAAGTTATCTTGCCTGTGATTGTTGAGGTTGCTGATGAAGAAGGGGTTCCTCCTACCATCCTACATCTGTACATGCCTACTGACATTGGGGCATTAAAGAGGTCTTGGATGAAGCTAAGAGAAGAGCGGGATACTTACAGAGAAAAGTATCACGAGTAGGAGCGGAATATTCTAAAGCTTACAAGACAGCTGGAGAATGAGAAGGTCCTCAACGACTATGTCAGCACCAAAGGGAAACAACCATGGGAGCGCTGATGTCTTTTGATTATTTCTAGTTTTGATTTACTTTTCAGCTTTTCTTTCTTGTAACGCCTTAAGGGCATTTATCAAACATTGTTTCAAGTTTATCTAATAAAAGTGTGTTTCATTTTGGTTTATGAATTTGAATCTCTCTACGTCTTTGAAATCATATCATACGCATTTCATTCCATACACCTCATCATAGGTACCCATTACAGGTATCTTATCTTCTTCGTTGTTTATTTCAGCACATCATGTCTGCTGAAACATCAACTGATCAAGCTATCAAGGCTCTACAAGCTCAGAACACCCAGTTCCAGGAAATGTTCATGAACCTGGCCAAGGGGCAGCAAGATCTGAAGACTCTTATCTTGAAGGATAAGAAGAAGAAGTAGAAGACAATCCTCCTGAACATGGGTCACAGGTTTGGGAACAGGCTGCAAGATGAAGTCAATCTATCCCACTCATCTGGAGGGGGAGAAAACCAAGAAGAAAGGAGAGTTCCTAGCCCTGTGGTATCTGACCACGAGACTGATTTTGACGAAGACCAGTATCCTCCTGCTGAGGATAGATATAAATAGCTTGAAGACCGGTTAAGTGCGATGGAGATTCAGAAGTTCCCTGGGTTGGACTTTGGTGATCTAGGTTTGTCATCCGGGGTGGTGATTCCCCATAAGTTTAAAGCACCAATCTTTGCTAAATACGATGGGGTTTCTTGTCCGAAGCTGCACCTCCGTTCGTATGTTAGGAAGATTCAGCCATACACTGCTGATAAGAACCTCTGGATCCATTTCTTTCAAGATAGTCTCTCAGGGACTCAACTTGAATGGTTTTACCAGCTGGAAGGAGCTAGTATCCGTAATTGGGAAGATCTTGCTGCTGCTTTTTACAAGCAGTACCAATACAATGTCGACCTCGCCCCCACGCGTACCCAACTTCAGGGTATGTCTATGGGTGCGAGCGAAGGTTTCTAAGACTACGCTCAGAAATGGAGGGACCTTGCTGGAAGAGTACAACCCCCGCCGGATGACAGGGAGTTAGTAGATATGTTTCTGGGGACCTTGTCTGGTCCATATTTCAACCATCTGATTGGAAGTTCATCGTCCGGGTTTACTGAGCTGATTATGACCGGGGAAATAATTGAGGCTGGTATCAAGAGCGATAAGATACAGAAGGGTGCTTCATCCAGTACCGAGAAAAAGCCTTTTAAGAAGGAGTCCAGTGCTGTTTACAGTTCAAAGATCCAGAATAGACCATAATGCCGCCAAGCTGTTAATGCGGTTGTTATATCAAGACCAATTGTTGCCACAATGCAACAATCAGCCAAGGGCCGAGAGGCCGCGAAGACAGTTCACTCAGCTCAACATGACTTTGTCTCAGATTCTGCCATAGTTATTGAAGACCAACTTGGTGATTCCGAAGGAGGCCCCGAAGAATCCCAATACAACATCACCCATGTACAATCCGAACGCCCGCTGTTCTTTTCATTCTGATAGCCCGGGGCACGATACGAATGATTGCTGGGTCCTGAAGAATAAGGTACATGATTTAATTGATGCTAAAGAGATTGAGTTTGAAGCGCCAGAAAGGCCTAATGTTGTGACTGCTCCTATGCCCAAGCATGGAGTGAATGCTGTAGAGGAAGACTCGTTTGTGGTTTATGTGAAAGACATTGTCACTCCATTGATGACTGTGAAGAAGAACCTTCTGTTAGCCGGTTTATTTTCGGGCTGTGGTGAAGGTTGCCATCTGTGTGCCGTTCTACCTGCTGGTTGCCATATTTTGAAGTCAGGTGTCCAACGCCTGATGGATAATAAAGAAATCCTATTTGAGAAGATTGTTGTTCCTTTGGTTCCTGTTGAAGAAGTTGCTATAATCACCATTTTCGATAATTCTTCCAAGGCTTCCTCGAGAAAGCTTGTTAGAATTACATCTGTTCTGAGAATCGCTCCCTTGATCATCACTGTTCCTGGGCCTATCCCTTATACATCAGATAAAGCTGTCCCATGGCATTACGGGGCTGACGTATATTATCACGGAGTTAAGCAAGACTTGAGTACTGAAGAGGCCGATACTAACGTCAGTAATATCGTTGGACCTGCCAAAGTCACCCGCAGCAGAAGACTTTTCTCCCCTGAGATCTCTCCACCAACTGTTCGGAAGCCTGTTGTTATTATACCTGCCAGTACACCTGTTACTGTCCCTGTTCAAGTTCCAATCCTTACCCCTGTTGCCGAGTCATCTGATACTCGGGGCAAAGGGACCACTGATGATCCTGCCCGGACGGAGGCACCGAAGAGGATTACTATTGAAGCCTCTAGACAAGAGATGAAAGAAATTTTGAAGATCATCAAAAAGAGCGACTATAATGTAGTCAAATAGTTGGGGCAAACCCCGTCCAAAATCTCTATGTTGTCTCTGTTGCTATGCCTAGAAGCCTATGCCAAGGCTCTGATTGCATTCCTGAAGACTACGCACGTGCCGCAGGAGACATCAACTGATCAGTTTAAAGATTGCATGGCTAGTCTGACAGCAGATAATGGGTTGGGTTTCTCTGATGCCGACTTGACTGCCAAGGGGAAGAATCACAATGATGCCCTGCATGTCTCTATTGAATGCAGGGGCACTACTCTAGCTCATGTATTGGTAGATACTGGATCTTCATTGAATGTGTTGCCCAAGAAAGCTCTAGACTGGTTGGATTGTGAAGGGTTGGAGCTGAAGCCAAGTAACATCGTAGTTAAGGCCTTTGACGGGTCCAAGAGAATGGTACATGGAGAAGTTGATATTCCGGTTAAGGTTGGTTCTCAGATATTCTTGTCTACGTTCTATGTGATGGACATTCGGCGATCTTATTCTTGTTTGCTGGGTCGCCCGTGGATCCACAAAGTTGGGGCAGTGACCTCTACACTCCACCAGATGCTGAAATACCCAGTGAAGGGGAAAATTGTTACGGTACGAGGAAAGGAGGAATACATGGTGAGCCACCTCAACTCTTTCCGGTATATGGAGATGGACGGGGAGTTCATTGAGACCCCGTTTCAACATTTTGAAGAAGTACCCCAAACATTGGCGTCAGCTGAAACTGTTACTGAAGATCCTCCAATGAAGATGGCTTCCTTCAAGGATGCTCGGGCTGTTGTTGAGAAAGGTGGGTGTGCAAATTGGGGCCAACTCCTTGATTTTGCACATAAGACAAACAAGTTTGGTTTAGGTTTCACTGTAGAAGCTCAAAGGGCTGTACGGCATGCACGTATCGGAGGACCTCCCTTGTTTATCAGCAATTTATGAGTAAATGCCATTGAAGACGGTGTTGAAGAATATGAGTTTGACAGTTGGATCTATCCTACTACTGATGGTGGCCTGAGCAATTGGACAGCAAAGGACTTCGTCCCAATTTATTTTATTACCCAGTAATGAGACTTTTGTTTTGAATTTGTAACAAACAATTTTTTAAACTTTACGGCCCGGTGCCTTACCCGAGACACCGTGGCTTTGTTTGTGAGGGCTTTATGTATGTAATTTCCATATATCATTAATAAAAGCATTGGACGTTTTCTTGCATTAAAAATTTTGCACTCCATGTTTTTCTTTTTATCTTGCAAAATAGCTATTTTACACACACTCACATATATAGGTCTGAATCCACTCTGGATCCCACTGATAACGACTCTACTACTATCGGTTATGACTTCGAAAGTACGATCAACTTAACCGAAGACGAAGGTGAAGATGATTGCGAAGTGCCTGGGGAACTTGCTAGACTGTTACTTCAGGAAGAGAGGGCCATACGGCTGCATGAAGAGCCAGTGGAAACAATAAATCTGGGTACAGAGGTAGACAAGAAAGAGGTCAAGATCGGTGCAAATCTGGAAGCTAGTGTTAAGCAACGGTTGGTTCAGATGCTGCGTGACTATGTTGAGATCTTTGCCTGGTCTTATGAAGATATGCCTGGGTTGGATACCGATATTATGGTTCACCGCCTACCTACCAAGGAAGACTGTCCTCCAGTAAAACAGAAAGTCCCCCGAATGCGCCCAAAAATGTCTGAGAAAATCAAGGATGAAGTGATGAAGAAGTTTGACATTGGTTTTCTAGCAGTTACTTCCTACCCGCAGTGGGTTGCCAATGTGGTCCCAGTGCTGAAGAAGGATGGTAAGGTTCGAATGTGTGTTGACTATAGGGATCTGAACAGGGCGAGCCCCAAGGATGATTTCCCTCTGCCTCATATCGACGTTATGGTTGACAACACCGCACAGCATAAGGTCTTATCCTTTATGGATGGTTTCTCCGGTTATAATCAGATTAAAATGGCTCCTGAGGATATGGAGAAGACAACCTTTGTTACTCAATAGGGTACCTTTTGCTACAAGGTCATGCCTTTCGGATTGAAGAATGTTGGGGCAACGTATCAGCGCGCCATGGTTGCTTTGTTCCACAACATGATCCATCATGAGATTGAGGTATACGTTGACGACATGATTGCAAGATCCCAGACTGAGGAAGAACATTTGGACCATCTTCAAAAGCTATTTGACAGGTTGAAGTTGTACAAGCTGACGTTAAACCTGAACAAGTGCACCTTCGGGGTGAGATCTGGTAAGCTGCTGGGTTTCGTCGTAAGTGATAAAGGTATTCAAGTGGATCCTGCAAAGGTGAAGGCTATACAGGAGATGCCAGCTCCCTGAACTGAGAAAGAAGTCAGAGGCTTTCTGGGACGTCTGAACTATATTGCCTGATTCATCTCACACTTGACTGCTACTTGTGAGCCAATCTTCAAACTACTGAAGAAAGATCAAGTGGTAAGATGGAATGATGAATGTCAGGCCGCTTTCGAAAGGATCAAATAATATCTCCAAGAGCCTCCCATTCTGATTCCTCCAGTTGAAGGGAGACCTATGATCTTATACTTGATAGTACTCGACAATTCAATGGGGTGTGTGCTGGGGCAGCATGACGAGTCTGGACGAAAAGAGCATGCTATTTATTACCTTAGCAAAAAGTTTACCGACTGCGAGACCCGATACTTGTTGCTTGAGAAAACTTGCTGCGCTTTGGCATGGGCTGCTCGCCGGTTGAGACAGTATATGCTGACTCACACTACTCTATTGATATCAAAGATGGATCCAATCAAGTATATCTTCGAGAAGCCCGCCTTGTCCGGAAGAATAGCAAGATGGCTGATGATCTTGACTGAGTATGACATCCAGTACACAACCCAAAAGGCAATCAAGGGAAGTGTATTGGCAGATCATCTGGCACATCAGGCAGTGGACGATTACCAGTCTATGAACTTTGAATTCCCAGATGAGAATATCATGATAATAACTGACTGTGAAGAACCTGGACCAGATGAAGGACCTGAGGAAGGATCCCGATGGTCTATGTACTTTGATGGAGCTTCAAACGCTTTGGGTAATGGAATTGGCGCCGTGATTATATCTCCTAAAGGCTCTCCTACTCCGTTTACCGCCCGATTATGTTTCAACTGCACCAACAATATGGCGGAGTATGAAGCGTGCATCATGGGTCTTCAAGCAGCTATTGACCTAAGGATTAAGTTTCTAAGTGTTTTCGGAGATTCCGGTCTCGTGATCAGTCAGATCAAAGGCGAGTGGGATACGAAACATCCTAATCTTATTCCTTACAAAGAGTATGTTTTGACATTGCTTCCGCATTTCGAGGAGATAACTTTTGAACACTTCCCTAGAGAGGAGAATCAGTTAGCAAACGCGCTGGCTACGATGTCTTCTATGTTCAAAGTCAACTGGGACAACGAGGCTCCCCGGATTACCATTGAAAGGTTGGACGAACCTGCACATTGTTGTGACATTGAGACTGAAGAGGCAACGGATAAGACCTGGTTTCATGAGGTGAAGAGCTATCTTGAGGCTCAAGAATACCCCGAGGGTGCATCTGTTAATGATAAGAAGTTCCTGAGAAGGTTCGCAGCGAAGTTCTTCATCAGCAATGGAATTCTTTACAAGCGTAACCATGATCCAACCTTACTGCGATGTGTGGATAAGAACGAGGCAGAAAGGATCATGGCAGAGTTACACGAAGGTACTTTCGGAACTCATTCCAGTGGACATACCATGGCAAAGAAAATCCTTCGGGCAGGATATTATTGGTCCATAATGGAAGCCAACTGTTATCAGCATTCTCGGACCTGTCACAAGTTCCAAGTCTATGCTGATAAGGTGTATATACCTCCAGTACCTCTGAACGTCTTGACAGCTCCTTGGCCTTTTGCAATGTGGGGCATTGATATGATCGGCAAGATCAGACCTACGGCATCTAACGAGCATCGTTTCATCCTGGTAGCTATTAATTACTTTACAAAGTGGGTTGAAGCAACTTCCTTTGCTACAGTAACCAAGAACGTTGTGGCACGGTTCATTTGGCACAATCTGATATGTCGATATGGTGTACCAGAGAGGATCATTATGGACAATGGTACAAATCTCAACAATAAGATGATCACCTAACTCTACAAGCAATTCAAGATACAACATCACAACTCTTCTCCCTACCAGCCGAAGATGAATGGGGTTGTTGAAGCAGCTAATAAGAACATCAAGAAGATTATGCAGAAGATGACAGTGACGTACAAAGATTGGCACGAGATGTTACCTTTTGCTCTTCATGGGTACCGTACCTCAACACGGATGTCAACAGGGGCAACACCCTATTCCTTGGTTTATGGCATGGAGGTTGTCCTGCCCATTGAAGTTCAGATACCCTCTCTTCGGATTATGAAGGATGCAGGTTTGAGCGAAGATGACTGGATTAATACCCGACTTGACCAGCTGAACTTAATCAATGAAAAGAGACTTACTGCTATTTGTCCTGGTCAAACGTATCAAAAGCGGATGATCAAGGCATTTAACAAGAAAGTCAGACGACAAGAGTATCAAGTTGGGGACCTGGTTATCAAGCGCATCATACTACCACAAGGTGATCCCAGGGGCAAATGGACCCCCACTTACGAAGGGCCATTTGTGGTTAAGAACATTTTCTCAGGAGGAGCTATGATTCTAACCACCATGGATGGTGACGACCTTCCTCATCCCGTCAATGCAGACATAGTGAAAAGATACTACGCATAATCAAAGACCCGCTAGGTTGACTGGCCTAGGCAAAAATAAGGGCTTCCCGGCGAACCAAAAGGGTTCTTGCAAAAATAAGGGATGAAAATGAAAAATCTGTACACCCGGCAAGTCGAAAACCTGAAAAGGCGGCTTGGGCAAAAAAGGGTATCCCGGTGGACTGAAAACCCGAAAGGGCGGTCCAGGCAAAAATTAGGGACCAAAGCGTAACACTATGTTTCATTGGATCACCTTGCAACCAGACTTCGGTATCGACTATCAAGCTCGGATGGCACTAATCAATCTGATCTACCTTCAACTAAGTAGCAAAGTGATGAGATGCTTGAGGACATAAGGGTAATAGTAGAGTTGGAACCCAGTGGGATTATTCATATAGCTGTTTTTCTTGGTTTATTACAAATTGTATAAATTCTATTGTTCGGCGGCGTTCTCTTATTAGAACGTTAGCCTCTTGTACAAAAACGCCTATTTACAGGCTAACTTCAAAATCAATACAAATCATTTTCAGAGAAATTTCAAACTGTTTTTCCTTTATCTGTTTTGTTTTGCAAAGAACGTCCGATGTTCATTTTTGATATATGCATTTGACATTAATTGCTGCTCATAAATATTTACATGCGAAACAAAAGATGATTACTTGTAATATTAGAAACAGGGGCAAACGAGAAATGTCCAAACTGTATGGTTGCTCTGTCCACCAGGTACAAAGGTAAATTTAGCGGAAGAATATGGCTAAGGTACTTTCACTCTCCGCAGAGTAAGAAAAGACAGTAGTGATAGCTCTCCCCAGCTGAGACTTACAACTGTGAATGAATCGGTAATACTCTCCACAAGCAGAGTTTATCTACCATCAACACTGAAAGGTCTTAATATTCCCCAACAGAGTATAAGAATATTCCCTGGAAGAGTACAAGATATCCCCAGTGGAGTCGGGAAGATTATCCCCAGCAGATCCTAAAAGGTTATCCCCAGTAAGGTCGCTATCAGAAAAAATCATCCCCAACGGAATTTATCAACGGAATCCTCTACAGAGCATCTCTTCCCCACAGATTGATTTCCTCATCAGCTTATTCCCCAGCGAAGTTATCCTCTCCTGCAGGTTTATTCTTACAAACATCTTCATTTGCTATCCCCAGCGGAAATGAAGAATTCAACTCTTTTCTCCAACAGCTATCCAGGATTTATTTTCCCCAGCTAAAAACATTACATTTCCATACATCATAACACATGCATATACGCATCATACAACACAATCTCATTTATTTTTGAGAACATCATTGCCTGATACATATCATGCATTACATATAACTAACCTTTACCTTTCAGGAAGGATGCAGTTAAATTCTCACAAAATCAAAAGCTATGAAGCTTTTACCAAGTCAAATTACCGACAAGTTCTTAAATCTCAACGGAGTTTTTCTCAGTTAAATTACAAACAAGGTCCTAAATCTCGAAAAAATTCCTCCATCGAATTACAGACAGTTCCTAAATCTCAGCTGAGTTTTCTCAGTTGAATTATAGGCAAGTTCTTAAATCTCGATGAAGATATTTCCCTACATTCGAATTATAGACCAGTTCTTAAATCTCAACAGAATTATCCTCGGTTGAATTACAGACAAGGTCCTAAATCTCGACAAAGTTCCTCCGTCGAATTACAGACGAGTTCCTAAATCTCAGCAGAGAAGTTTTCTCAGTTGAATTACGGGAAAGTTCTTAAATCTCGATGAAGATGTTTCCCTAAGTCGAATTACTGACAAGTTCTTAAATCTCAACCGAATTATCCTCAGTTGAATTACAGACAAGGTCCTAAATCTCGACGAAGTTCCTCCGTCGAATTATAGACGAGTTCCTAAATATCAGCAGAGTTTTCTCAGTTGAATTACGGGAAAGTTCTTAAATCTCGATGAAGATGTTTCCCTAAGTAGAATTACTGACAAGTTCTTAAATCTCAATCGAATTATCCTCAGTTGAATTACAGACAAGGTCTTAAATCTCGACGAAGTTCCTCCGTCGAATTATAGACGAGTTCCTAAATATCAGCAGAGTTTTCTCAGTTGAATTACGGGAAAGTTCTTAAATCTCGATGAAGATGTTTCCCTAAGTAGAATTACTGACAAGTTCTTAAATCTCAATCGAATTATCCTCAGTTGAATTACAGACAAGGTCCTAAATCTCGACGAAGTTCCTCCGTCGAATTACAGACGAGTTCCTAAATCTCAGCAGAGTTTTCTCAGTTGAATTACGGGAAAGTTCTTAAATCTCGATGAAGATGTTTCCCTAAGTCGAATTACTGACCAATTCTTAAATCTCAACAGAATTATCCTCGATTGAATTACAGACAAGGTCCTAAATCTCGACAAAATTCCTCCATTGAATTACAGACAGTTCCTAAATCTCAGCAGAGAAGTTTTCTCAGTTGAATTACGGGCAAGTTCTTAAATCTCGATGAAGATGTTTCCCTCAGTCGAATTACTGACCAGTTCTTAAATCTCAACAAAATTATCCTCGGTTGAATTACAGACAAGGTCCTAAATCTCGACAAAGTTCCTCCATCGAATTGCAGACGAGTTCCTAAATCTCAGCGGAGTTTTCTCAGTTGAATTACGGGCGAGTTTCTTAAATATCGATGAAGATGTTTCCCCCTCAGTTGAATTACGGACAAGTTCTTAAAACTCAACAGAGATGTTCTCTCAGTTGAAGTACATGCAAGTTCCTAAATCTCAACAAAAGTAGACTTCCCCAGCAGAATCTTCCTCAACAGCAGGTATGCAAGCTCTCGCTAAGGAATCTCTTATGCGATCGACACTCCTTCAGATGGCATCTTTAATCCCATCCTCCCAGCAGCAATCTCCAAATGGAATCTGTAAGCCCATTCCCGACATCACAAGGCTGATACCACTTTATGCGAGTGCAAATTTCTGGGCACTCTAGTGTTCAATCATCTTCCACCTTCGGATCACGAAAGGCATGAAAGCCAATCTACATCCTCAGGTTTAAGAAGATTGAACAGGAGCATCTGTTGTACCCCAAAAATTTCCCTCCCATATTTCTCAAAGCATTGCAAGAAAGATCTCCAAGTTGCTCAAGGTTACTCAAGAGTTGGTCAGACAAGCTATCTCCTAAGGCAGTCTACCCCAAATTAGGGTTTTGTGTTGCATCAAGATCCTTGAGTCCAAATGACCTAAAGTACTCCCCAATGTCCTAATATGTTCTCAAGATCATCCATGTCAAGTTTCAAGCCTTGCAGAGGAAGTTCGCTCAGTCAATTGCTCAAAAGGTCCAAAAGTCGACTGTGCTAGGGCAAAAGTCAACTATGACCCAAATACAGTCAAACTTCAAGATTTTTTGTCAACATTCTCATTTTGAAGGATATTTCATCATTTGATCAAGGTTTTATCATGATTCATAAAGGATTGCTCAAAATTCATCAAGATTCAAAAGTTGCTAAATTAGGGTTTTGTAGGAAAAGTCAACTCAACTTTGACCAAGCATAACTTTCTCATACTTTATGAGAAATGACCCATCCAAAGCTCATTTTGAATAGGATACAATTCTATACAATCAATATTCATACCCCAAGATAAAAATATGCACTCACAAGAAGTTATGAATTTGGTTGCCTTCGTACACGGTCATTGAGTATAGGTCGTTTTAGAGGTTGTCCTCTTGTCTAAAGATCATAGTTGCCTCGAAACGGTTGCCTCAGATATTGTTTCCTCAAACAAATGATCTAAGACATTAGGGTTACCGCTAAATGTCCTAACATTGCTTTAGTGACTGTACGTCCCTCATTCGAATTGACCCTTAAACTCCAACGACGGTGCTACCCACTCATTAATAGTGGGATAGCATTGTCTAAAGGAAATTAGCATAGAACGATTCCTTTCTCGAGTAGGTAGATAGCTCTTAGATACTCGCTCTTTCAAAACAAAATTTTCACACTTACACTCCTTACAAACAAAGTTTTCAAAAACACCTCATTACACTCTTGAAGACAGAAGCAAGAGTTAAATCGAAGTTAAAACAAAAACTTTTCAAAGCCCACAAACACAAAGAAAATAATTTTGAAAATGATGAGCAAGTACCTAAGAGCCCGTAGATAACTACGGATAGAAAGGGTGCTAATACCTTCCCTTTCTATAATCTACCCCCCGTACCTAGAAAATCTCAAAAAAGGAATTTTTCTGTGCTTTTTTTCCTTTCCTTGTTGGATAAAATAAAAGTCGGTGGCGACTCTTTCTTACCGCAAAATTTTGCGAACACAAACGCAAAATGCAAACCAGCAAAATTTCCCTAACGAAATAGGGATACCATGTCCTGGTTCTGGCCACCGTGTCACACAAGTTTTGAAAGAGAAGAAGTTGTATGCGAAGTTGTCCAAGTGTGAATTTTGGTTGCATGAGGTTAGTTTCCTTGGTCATGTCATTTCTGGTAGTGGCATTATCGTGGATCCTTCTAAAGTTGATAATGTATTGCAATGGGAAACTCCGAAGTCGGTTACTGAGATTAGAAGTTTCTTGGGATTAGCTGGTTACTATAGATGGTTTATCGAAGTTTTTTCTAAGTTGGCACTTTCGTTGACTAAGTTGACTTGTAAGGGTAAAGCCTTTGTGTGGGATAGTCAATGTGAAGAAAGTTTTACCGAGTTGAAGAAGAGGTTGATATCGGCTCTGGTTTTGACTTTGCCTAATCCGGGAGAACCTTTTGTTGTGTATTGTGATGCTTGTCTGATGGGGTTAGGTGGTGTACTCATGCAGAATAGTAAGGTGGTTGCTTATGCGTCTAGGAAATTGAGGACTCATGAAAAGAATTATCCTACGCATGATTTAGAATTAGCTGCAGTTGTCTTTGTGTTGAAAATCTAGAGGCACTATCTTTATGGTTCTAGATTCAAAGTGTTTAGTGACCATAAGAGTTTGAAGTATCTTTTTGATCATAAAGAGTTGAATATGAGACACCGAAGGTGGTTAGAATTGTTGAAGGATTATGATTTCGGTTTGAATTATCATCCAGGAAAAGCTAATGTTGTGGATGATGCTTTAAGCCAAAAGACTTTGCACATGTCGACAATGATGGTTAAAGAGTTGGAGGTTATTGAGCAATTCCGAGATTTGAGTTTGGTTTGTGAAGTGACACTGCAGAGTGTTATGTTGGGAATGTTAAAGATTAATAATGACTTTCTCAATAGTATCAGTAAGGCTCAAAAGCTAGATGTGAAGTTGGTGAATATGATGATGGGAATCGATCGATCCGAGAATGATGATTTCAAGATAGATGCGCAAGGTGTGTTGAGATTCCGAGATCGTATTTGCATTCCTGATGATGAAGAGATTAAGAAAGTGATTCTTGAGGAAAGTCATAGAAGTCGTTTGAGTATTCATCCAGGAGCTACTAAAATGCATCAAGATTTGAAAGGTTTGTTTTGGTGGCCGGGTATGAAGCATGATGTGGCATAGTTTATGCATGCTTGTTTGACTTGTCAGAAGTCAAAGATTGAGCATCAGAAGCCTGTAGGGTTGATGCAACCGTTAGAGATTCCAGAATGGAAATGGGATAGAATTTCGATGGACTTTGTAACGAGATTACCTAGTACCTTGAGAAGACATGATTCGATATGGGTGATTGTTGATAGGCTTACGAAGTCGGCATATTTTATACCTATTAACATCACATATCCGATTTCGAAGTTAGCAGAGATTTACATCAGAGTAATTGTGAAGTTGTATGGTGTTCCTTTGTGTATTATGTCGGATAGAGATCTGAGGTTTACTTCTGATTTCTGGAAAAGTTTTCAAGAGGCGTTGGGATCTAAGTTGAGGTTGAGTATGGCGTATCATCCTCAGATGGATGGTCAGATCGAGAGGACGATTCAGTCATTGGAGGATTTGTTGAGAGCATGTGTTCTTGAGCAGGGAGGTTTGTGGGATACTTATCTTCTGTTGATTGAGTTCACTTACAATAACAGTTACCATTCGAGTATTGGGATGGCACCTTTTGAGGCGTTGTATGGTCGGAGGTG
The DNA here is from genome assembly GCA_948472305.1 of Vicia faba. Classification (NCBI taxonomy): domain Eukaryota; kingdom Viridiplantae; phylum Streptophyta; class Magnoliopsida; order Fabales; family Fabaceae; genus Vicia; species Vicia faba. The sequence goes on from OX451741.1 coordinate 186,253,042, forward strand.
TAGGACTCTGTTGTATTGGCATGAATCTGGTGAAAGTGTGGTACTTGGACCTGAGATTGTTCGAGAGACTACCGAGAAAGTGAAGCTTATCTGAGAGAAGATGAAGGTTTCTCAAATTAGACCGAAAAGTTACCATGACAATAGAAGGAAGTATTTCGAATTCCAAGCTGGTGATCATGTGTTTTTGAGAGTCACACCTGTGACTGGTGTTGGATGAGCTCTAAAGTCTAAGAAGCTCACTCCTCGTTTTATTGGTTCGTATCAGATATCAGATCGAGTTGGGAAAGTTGCTTACCGAGTGGTATTACCGCCAAATCTTGCCAATTTACACGATGTGTTTCATGTATCGCAACTCCGGAAGTATATTCCTGATCCGTCTCATGTGATTCAGATGAACGATGTGCAAGTACAGGATAATCTCACGATGGAGACGATGCTTGTGCGAGTCGTGGATCGCGAGATGAAGATTCTAAGAAGAAAGGAGATTTCATTGGTGAAAGTTGTCTGGTTAGGAGCTGCTAGAGAAAGTATGACCTGGGAGTTGGAGAGCAAGACGCGAGACTCCTATCCCGAGTTATTTGAACCAAGTAGACTTTTATTTTCAAGGACGAAAATATTCTAAGTGGAGGAGAGTTGTACCGCCCTGATATTTAATTATTTATTTAATTAAATATTTTTGAATATTTTATATTAATTTAAATTTTTATCATCGAAGTCGGAATTATTTTATTTAGTGGCATGATAATTAATCAGAATTAATTTAGGGGAATTAAGTTGAGGTATTATTTTATTATTAAGCTTAAATATGAGATTAGGCTTAATTTGTGGTGTTGTGAAGTATTAGGGGGAGGGGGTATTTCACTTAGGCCCATTTAGATTTATTAAGAGATATAATATATTATAATAGAAATAGAGTTAGAGAAGAAAGAGAGTTAGTGTTATCAGAAAAAGAAGGAAAAGAGAAGAGAAGAGAAAAAGGAATAGGGTTTTGAGAGGAGAAGAAGAACAAGAGAAGGTTGTTTCACTCAATCCAAGAAATCCCAGAGTTAATGTCAAATTCCCAGAAATCCCATTGAAATTTCTTAAAGTTGCACTCAATCCAAGGTAAGGGTGGAGTTCTTGCTAAATAAATGGGAGTATGATGAATTTTAATTTGGGTTTAGGGTAATAGTTTCACTACTATGTTGTGCTAGAAATTGGTTGTGTTGCTATTAAAATTAACAATTGATTTGAGTTGTGTTGTTATTTGTTGTATTTGAACCGTGTTAGGTTAATTCTAAGCTAGGATAAATGGGTGAATTGAAACAAGGAATGAACAAGAACAAGGCATATGTGTAAACGGAGGCAAAAGTGGTTTTTAAGCTTCAGGCCTTCTAACACGGGTCGTGTCAGATGACACGGGCACCCGTGTCAGTCCCTGCACTCCTCACCTTTCCTTTTTCTTCTTCTGACACGGCCGTGTCAGGCAACACGACCACTCGTGTCAGCTGCTGTAGCAAATTTTTCTGAACTTAGAATTATGCAATTTTTCTGACCCGATTCATCCTGTTTGATTCTTCTGCAAACCAAAACATAAAATATGGTGATAAGGAATAAAACATAAATTAGTTGAATGAAGCAATGATTAAGTAACTACTAAATTCCTAGGAACATTGATCAGTAGCCGAATTAGGCGGTATAATTAGTTGTCCAGAATTTAATGAAATTTTACCGGGTAACTAAGTTTAATTAGTAGGTAATTGTGGATATGTCCTTTTGTTGAAATTATGTCGATTATACCGAATTTCTTGTACAGTAGGTTAAGTCGTTCCGTCCAGTTTATGGACATGGTTGATTATAGGTCTTATGACCAATGTTGTGTTATTTTGTGTTGATTGATGAATGTGTTGGTGTTGCGAGATATCATTGGATATATGTGGAATTCGACATTGATAATGGGATTATGAATTATTTCCGTGGGTAGCCTTATGGTGTGAATCCTAGTGAATATATAATGAATATGTTGTTGCTATGAAAAGTTGTTGATTTTGTTGACATGTTGTGTTGTAGGCCTTTGGCCAATGTTGAACAGTGTGATTTGTTGTTATGTCGACCATTGTAATATTGTTGTTGTTGCATTGTCTAGTTGTGGTTGTTTATATCATCGCATAGCATAACATTAAAGTTGGCCTGGATTGGCATGTTCTAAGTTGGAGCGAATGCTCACCTACGTTGGCCTGGATTGGCATGTTCTAAGTTGAAGGCTTTGCCTTATGCCTCAGAATTAATGGCAAATGTTTATGTTGGGAGTTTTACTTCGATGGTACCACATGCATTAGCATAGTTTCGAGTTGCATATTCGAGTCGTATATGTTGAATTGTGGTGTTGATGATTTGTGAAGTGTTGAGTTATTGTTGTATGAAGTGGTGATTCTCTTTATTATTTACCTAATATATTGTTTATCATAACCCTATTTATGTAGTTTGATATCTCACCCCTTCTGTTTGAATGTTGCCCTTTGTTGGTAAAGTGCAGGTAACCAAGATGAGTAGCCGATAACATTGTTTGTTCGAGTTCGGTGTCATTTACTCTGACACGTATCACTCGGGGAGGAAATGAACGCTTGTCTTATTTTTTTATTTTTTTATTAAACCTTATGTTGTTATTTGAGGAGTTTATTGTATTTATGTTATTTTATGATTTAAAAGATGTTATATCTTATTTAGAGAATTATTATGAATCCGCTGCGTGATTAATCAAAGTTTGGTCTATGTTATGAAGACTATATTCATGAGTTGTGTTCATTCCTCTTTTTTAAGTGTTATGTATATATATTCTAAAAGCATGATAGGTTTATGTGTTTTGTTGAATATATGTGACATCCTGATTATATTGGAAAATTTTATACTCTGATTTTTTGATAATTGCTTGGGGTAGAATTGGAGTGTTACAACAGGAGTAATAGGAGTAGTAACAAGAGTATGAGCAGGAATAACCAAAGGAGTGGCAACAGTCTTCACAGATATTTCAGGAGAGAAAATCCTTCCGCTTTTGGTGATTTTACTGGTCCCAACAATGTTGTCAATGTTAGGATCAGTCTATTCAATATCTTCATTTTTAATGGCCAGGAGGTCCTGCTCGACGCCATGGTAGTAGACGTTAGCTCCATAATTCCAAGGAACAACTTTGTCGTAGGAATATGGTATGGGCCTCAGAAAGGTGATAATCAAAGGAGAAACCTTAGGAGTGGATGTAATCTTGACAGGTCTTTTGGAGGAGACCCTTGGAGGATTGTCGGAAATGGTAAGAATTGACACATCTTTGCACAAACTTCTTGTAGAGGGAGTCTTCTCAAACAAAATTTCCTTGTTGTTCATCAGGCATTGGACACCTATCTTTAACAACAAGCAACCATTGGGTAGAGACGTACACAGGTGGAAACCTTCACCACAACCTGGAAATAAACTGGCTCACAAAAGATTCTTCTTAACAACCGGAAGAGGAGTAGCTATTTCATCAACAAAAGAAACAAACATGTCGTCATCAACAGAATTAACACCCTGGCCATGCTTAGGTATTGGTGCAGTTATCACATTGGGGGTTTCTGGAGGGTCAAATTCAATCTCCTTTGCCTCAATAAGATCCTAAACTTTATTATTCAGAGCCCAACTATCATTTGTATCATGCCCTGAAATGTTAGAGTGGTAGGCACACCGAGCATTTGGATTATAACGGGGAGATGTAGTATTTGGATTTTTAGGAGCCTCCCTTAGAGTGACCAGATTAGACTTCAACAAGTGTGGCAAAACCTGAGATAAGGACATGTTAAGCCGAGTGAACTGTCTTCTGGGTGCATCTGGACTGTGTTGATTATTTTGTTGTTGATTTGGCGCAGGATTGGAGATTATCACAGCTCCTACCGTTGGACGGTGTTCAGCTTTGCTTTGATTCCTCTGACCGTAGGCAACACTTACTTCTTTCTTCCTAGAGAATGGTTTCTTCACTGTACTTGAAGATGCATCTCTCTGAATCTTATCGCTCTTAATACCAGCTTGTACCATTTCACCTGTCAATATTATCTCGATGAACCCAGTTGAATAGCTTCCAATCAAGTGGTTGAAAAATGGACCAGACAAAGTACCCAAGAACATATCTACCAGCTCTCTATCAGACAGAGGAGGTTGGACTCTTCCTGCAAGATCTCTCCATTTCTATGCATAATCTTTGAATCCCTCACTGGAACCCATAGACATGCTTTGAAGTTATGTACGGGTTGGAGAGAGGTCAACATTGTATTGGTACTGCCTGTAGAAAGCAGCAACCAGATCCTCCCAGTTGCAGATATTGGTTCCCTCCAGTTGATAGAACCATTCCAATTGAGTCCCCGATAAACTTTCCTGGAAGAAATGCACCCACAAATTCTTATCAGTGGTGTGAGGTTGGATCTTCCTGACATAAGATCTCAGATGCAGCTTAGGACATGAAACCCCGTCATATTTAGCAAACACATGAACCTTTGATTTCTATGGAATAAACACTCCAGAAACCAGCCCTAATTCTTCAAAATCCAGACCAGGTACCCTCTAAATTTCCATTGCATTGAGACGATCCTCCAGCTGCTTGTATTTGTCATCAACAAGTGGATACTGCTCTTCAGCATAATCAGCCTCTTCTTCATCAGACGTTGGACTGTGGTCTTCTTCTTTTGTCTTCTCTTCCTGATTTTCCCCTAATTTGACGGAGTTGCGAATTCTAGAGCTCGCTTTGTCGGTCCTCTGAATCTCCTTCCCATATTCAGGACACCCACTAGTCTCTTTGTCTTCATCTTGTCTTTGAGAACCAGAGCCTTCAGGTCTTCTTGTCGCTTAGCCAGAGCCAGGAACATCTGCTGGAACTGAGCCTCTTGGGCTTGAAGGTCCTTAATATTCTATTCGAGAGCCATTTCTTTTTGCTGAAATAAATAGCGAAAAGATAATAAACCTGTTTATGTGATGATATGTATGATATGCTTATGCAATGTTTTCAAGGACCTTATATGATTTAAACTCTTTTAAACAAAACAAAAGCAAAAGACTTTTTATTAGTAGATTCAACTGAAACAAAGGTTACAAGGAAATGAAAAAAGAAACTTCTGAAATTCCTAGGTCTCCCGTGGACGCTTCCTTTTGGGGCTGATATAGGCATTGAGATTCTGCTCTTCATGTAGCTGCTTTATCAATTCCAACACTTTCTTCTCACTGGCATAGAATTGGGTTTCAAAGGTGTCTCGTTCTTCTTTGAGTTGGATCCAAGACCTTTGCAATTCCTCGAAGTTTGTCGGCATATCAGGATGAAGAATGATGTGAGACTCGTCCCTTTGAACAATAGGCTCTGAGATCACTGGTATGACAGCAGCATACGGCATCATAAGACTTTGAGCATGAGCTCACACACATTTGAGGTAAGGCTCCAAATGGATAGAGTTCTTGTTCCCTAAAATCTTACTATCAATCTTCTTAACCATGCCCCAAGCATGGATGAACCTCTGACGATAAACTTGAAGATCGTTTGAATATTCGAACATAATACCCTGGATGAGCATATCACGAAGACCATATCTCCGGGCGTAACCAAACTGTCATAGGGCTAAAGAAGGGTTGTAGGTGATACCTCCTCTAATAATGGCAAGAAGTGTCACATTAGGAAATTCTCCGTAACGATTAATAAAAGAGATGTCTTCTTGAGAGAGAGGGCACTAATAGATATCAGAGTGAGAGAGAGAGATATTAACCTTGGGTTCCACTTTAAGCCTAACTCATTCTTCATTACTGATCGAGGAAGGTGCGAAATAAACCACCTATAGAGCAAAGGTATACAACACATAAGATTCCCTCGCTTCTTTATAGTACGGGTATGGAGTGAATACAGAATATCCTTGAGCAATATAGGCACTAAATTATGAGCAAGGAAGATGTTGATGGCACTGACATTTATAAATTGGTCTAAATTGAGGAACAACACCAGCCCATAGATCAAGAGAGCTAAGACATCTTCAAAGGCATGGTAACTCATAGCATCTAGGAATACTTGAGCTTTGTTCATTAGAAAATTTGCAAGAAGGCCCTTAACTCCACTTCTTCTTTCCCAATTGGACTCAATGTCAGATGGCTTCAAATGCAAGGCTATGGAAACATCTTTAGCAGTTGGATCTTGTTCTAAACTGGTGAAAGGTAATTGCTCCAATATAGGCAAACCGAGTATCTTGGAGAATTCTTCCAGCGTAGGCACCAACTGATAATCTGGAAATGTGAAGCAGTGGTGCTTAAGATCAAAGAACTAGAATATGACGCTCATCAAACCTTCTTCAAAACCGGTAGTAACTAAACTGAGCAAGTAACCATGTCTTTTGTTAAATGATGAGATTTCAGGAACCCTTAAGACTAACTCTTTAAGCTTGGGAGAAGTCTCTACAAAAATTGATTCAGATGGTTTTTCTACGAGCTGAATCCATAACCTACAAAACAGAGAAGAGATAAATCCACAAGCCCTTGAAATGGTTAATGTACATGACATGTTATGATGTTTATGATGTTATGATTATGCTTAAAATCACAGATATAGAAAACACAAACAAGTCACACAAAGACCTTAGGTTTAAAGGCTTGCATGAGTTTTAAAGGTAAGTACCCTCTTGAAGTTTCAGTTGGCTCAACCTATCCTATTAATAGTAGCCGGGTTCTAAGGAGTCTCATATCACTGACCTTTATTTTAGGCATTGTTTTAGCTCAAGCACCGAAGTATTGCGGCCAAAATATCCCAAAAGTCCAATCTCAATGAGTGTAGTATCGAGTATCAACCAATCTTCGGTCGGAATCAAAGTCGGCCATCTCACTACTTTCTAATGGCTTAGGATGAGTCAATTAAAGGTTATAAAGTTCAGTTAGTGCTTAATGACACTATAAGGAAGCCTAATGTTATCCTTGACTGACTCAAGGAACATTAGTAAAAGCCAGAGTATCACGTTAACGTGGCTATCACTTCATCCATATCAGTCTATGCCGTACAACCTCCATGATTTATTGCTACTTACCTAAAAAGGTCCCCCAAATCCAGGTGTAGGATCTTTTAGTAACAACCCAAACAAACCCTCAAAAGTAAAGCATACAAAACACACAATGTAAAGCAAATTTAAAATGATCTAACTCTAAGGTAACCCCACTTTTTATGTATTCCCCAGCAGAGTCGCCAGTTTTGTGATACGGTGGCAGAACCAGTTGTTATACTAGTTTTGCGTTTATATTCGCAAATGTTGTAGTAAGCAAGATTCTCCATTGACTTTTCTTTTATCCAACAAAGGAAAGGGTGAAAAGAACAGAAAAAGACCTTTCAAGATTATTTATGAGTAAGGGGATATTTATACAGTCACAAAGGCAACTGGGCAAGAAACTTTAGTAACTATCCTAGGGTTTTAAGATCATACCGAGGTAACGTTGAGAGGGTCATCGAGAGACTTATGATCTTTAAACGCGAGGGTAGCCACTAAAATCTCTCACGTTTCGAGAGATGTTACTGTTCATCCGAAGGCAACCGAAGTAAGGACACCCTAGAGGTACGCATGTGCAATTGTGTTTGTATTCAGTTATTGTATTATGTTAGGTTTGATAGCGTTTTGTTTTATTCTTGTCATACAATCCTAGTTAGCATGCATCTAAACAGTTAATAGTTTGCAGTAATTAAAAGTGCGGAAATATAAATCTAACTATTACAAGGCTTCGGGGAGGGGGATTATTACAAGTCTAAAACTTGGGGGAAAATAAAGAAAGCAGTAAAGTAAAAAGTCCTAATTATAGTCTATTACATCCCATAAGCAAATACATTAGTATGAAAAAAAGTGCGAAAGTAAATAACGCGTGCGAAATAGAAAAGACGTCTAAAAACCCTAAGGCAATTCTAGGTGAATAAAGAAATTTTTTGTTTGTTTTGATTTAATTAAGAAAATGGTTTAAGTAAAATTAACTAACCTAAATTTAGATTTAAAGAAGGTTAATTTATTAATGAGAATGGAAATTTTTAAAGAAAAGAAATAATTCTAAGTTTTTTTGGTATTTTTAATAATAAAAGAAATTAAAATCTAAGTCTACTTAATTTTAATTTTAATAAAGTGTTAAGGTAATTAATTAATTAATTAACAAAATTAATTTTAATTAAAAAAAACTAAAACCTAATTTTTTGTGATTTTTTTTATCTGATTTTATAATTAAATAAAAAATATTTTTGAAATTAATAAACTAAAAAAAGAAGAATAAAAAAAGTAAATGGGCCTGGTGCTGATTAGTAAACAGAGGGGGTGCAATTTGGATTTTTGTAAAGCCCAACCAGGGAGAAGCCCAGTCTGGCATTAGATTCAATGTTGCTGGCCTTCGGGAGGTGCACCATGGGTTGCATGTTGAAGCGCTTGGATCTGGATCATATGGTGATGATCTGATAGTACATGGTGAGCGTGTTTGGCCTATGAACACTGAATCTGCAAGCAAAGTTAGGAAAAAATAAAAATGCAAGAGGAAGGGGTTGAACCCATGACTTCTCACACACGAAATGCCTTAACACTCACACACCTAACCATTGGGACGACTTTACACCCGTTAATACAAGCATAAAGAAATGTATATAATACAAAATGAGTCAAGCTGCTGAGTTGTCACATGCGCACCCTCCAGTGGGTCCCCCTGTATTTGAATGAGCCAATCAAGAGTGGAGAGGGAGATCCACTATCTGGATCCAGCCAATGGGATGCAAGAATAAAGCCACACTAGCTTTTAACCTAGATCTGGCCAGTCCAACCACCGGAGCCGGTGGTTTCCACTGTCTTCTCTGGTGGGATCCCCTGCAAACATGATCAAACAAAAAACAAAACAATACATACTGACTTAAAAAAGTCTCCTAATCACGAATATGGCCTCTAAAATTGCTAAAGCCTCGTGTATCACTAGATTCGAACACGAAACCCTAACGACGGTTAAACATGGCACTATGCGTTTCTGACGTCTAAAATGACATGTGATCATCCAAACATGCCCTAAACTCCATTACTAGTATACATGTACCATCAAAAGAGATTAAATATTCATGCAATTAAAGATTCGAAAAGAGGAACATCTCTTACCACCAGTGGAAGGGGATATGTCGTTCTAGGGCGCTTCAGGTCTCGTGATGGGCAAGGATGAAACCTGGACGGCTCAGGGACACATTGTGATGCTTGCTTTTGACTGAGGGGGGATGGAATTTGTTTTGAGTTTTTTACAACTTTGATGATTTTTTTTGCAATTTTGTGGAGCTTTGGTGAGGCAATCTATGCGTGTGTAATGCTTGCAGGAAGGCTGTATTTATAGAGGAGATGGAGAAGGCAAGGAGATAAGGAAAGAATCCAATCCATAACCATGTTGTTTAAAGCCATGATTATAATTTGAAAAAATTCCAAAAATGAAGATTGCATGCTATTTCCATCCTTGAATGTACCTGGACATTTTGGCACGAATTCTTGGGCCTTAAGACAAAACAAAACATTAGCCCAAATGCCAAAGCCCATCTCTAAATATTTTATACAATTTACTTTGTATTTATTTGAAATAGATCAAAATAAATATGAATAAAATAGATAAAATTTTCAAGGCAAAGTAAAAATGAGATTAGGGACCCTTCATAAGGTCATGAAAGTGTTTGAAGTCTAAAAAGTTAGGCCATTGACCTAAAATTCCAAATTTGCCCAATGTATGTTTCTTGAAATCTCTCAAATTTCCCCAACTTGGGTAAGCCATAACTTGCCCAATTATTATCCAGTGATGATGATCTTTGACTTTTTGGAAATACCAATATGTCTACTTCAATCTCTCTTTTGATCAATTTTGCCTTTGAAGATTTTATCTTGATGTAAATGGTCTTGGAAAAAAGTGTCTTTTGTTGACTTTTTGAAAATGACCTATAATGTGTGAGCTTGTATCTTTCAAAGGGTGCATCTGTTGAACTTGAGGATAAAAGAGAAGTTGTAGGGAATTGGATTCTATTCAAAATGAGTTTTATTTGGGGAAAAATGGATGAAGTATGTGAAAGTTATGCCTGGTCAAAGTTCAGTTGACTTCTCCTATAGAAACCCTAATTTAGCAATTCTTGACTTTTGATAAATTAAGAGAATTCCTTGAGGAATCATGATCAAACCTTGATAAAATGATGGATATCACTTCAAAATGTTGATGTTGACCAAAAATCTTAAAGTTTGACTATATACTAGCCCCAATTGACTTTTTCTCTAGTACGGTTAACTTTTAAACATTAGAGCAATTGACTCAACAAACTTGTAGTGTAAGGCATGAAATTTGGCATGGACAATATTGAAGACATATTAGGACCATGGAAAACATTTGAGACCTTTGGAGATCACACATCTTGGTGAAAAGTGAAATCGTAGTTGAAAGGCCATTGCTTAGGAGGAGAATTTGTCTGATCAATTCTTGGTCAACCTTGAGCAATTGAAGACCTTAACGAACATGTATTGAGTAAAATGGGAGGGAAAATTTTGGGGTACAACAGGTGCCACCCAAACTCATATATACCTGATAAGTTCAAATTTTAGTTATTTTTGTATATAATTTTTGTTTCACTTATCGACTCTTGGTTGTTAATATCAGTTGAATAACCCAACTTTGTGTATAAATACGTTTCGTTTGTGTATAATACATTTTCGTGTATAAAGTGTATCGTTTGATAGTTTTGTATTCATTTTGTAGGTATTTGAGCATTGTTGGAGCAAGAGGAATAAAGCTCAAAGATTAATTTTTTATCAATAAAGAATAAGGCGAAAGATAAATCCATTCCAAGTTATGCAATAAAAGCAACAAAAGTTGTTGAACTGTCTTGCGTCACCGGGCGAAATTTTTGTCGCTAGGAGAGGAATAAAGGTGTCTCCGTGTGAAGTTTTCTGTCGCCAAGCGATGGAGGATTTTTTTGACCTGCTGAGGACGTGGCAAAACCTGGGACAGCGTATAAGAGCCATCGTCGGGCGACTCTTTTATCTCATCGGGCGATTCTCGCGGAACACATTTTATTTATAGTTTCATTTTGTTTCATTTTGGGTGGATGGTTTTTGGGGTATTTGTTCCCAAATTCCATCACCTTCATTTTTTATTTTTAGAGCTTAGAAAACAACATTTGTGGCTTGCAAATGGATGATGCTGGGTCGTGAGCTTGATGGATTGTGTTTGACACCACGAGAAATTTGGTTTATTCTCCCCTTCCTCTCTTTGTAACCATTATTTGTTGGATTTTGTATGTAACTTTACCTTGATTATATGTAGATTTATTGCTCATGGTGTTGTATGAAACTTTTTTAAAAATCTTTATTGATGTTTATCCTTTTTAGCTTGCTAAGTGTTTGGGTTTGAGTCATTGCAGAGATGGACAGATAGAATCCGAACTTAGGATGAAAATCTATTGGGCTTAGATTCTAGAGATAGATTTAGGCTTAGTAATAACTTAGGTATCGACTCTTAATGCCTCCGTGTTGTTTTATGTTATGCTGAGAGATCTTCGACATGGAGCGACACGGTTGATATCTCGCTGTGTTAGAGATGACCTTTGTGTGAGTGATACATGATGATATTGATGGGTAGTTAAGGTTAAGTGAAATTGGGTAGTAAGTTTAAGTATTTGATAAGTTATACGAAATACAAACTCGATAGTTCTATCCTATTTGAATAATGAAATTCTTTTTGTGTGTATAGCTTTTAATTCCAGCACCTTACGTACAAAAACCATTCTACCCCAAACTCATGAACGAGAGATTTTTTGAAGGGTAATTCAATACACCATTCCATGTGGACGCGATGCGATATAACTTAAATATCACCCGGTAAAAATAATACTTTACTTTTTGCTTCCCACTATATACCGCAGTAACAAAATGGCGCCATTTCCGGGGATTGGTTCTATTGTTTTTGCATTTTGATAATTCTTTTGTTTCTGAGTTTTGTAATTAATGTATATGATGTATAGAATATGTACATAAAATTGTCTAATTTTACTTGAACATGTATTGTGTTTACTTTCCATACTTGTGCATATATGTGTTTTTCTTTGTTTTCGTGTATTGTAGTGAACTGTCTCATTTTCATAATGTTTGTTGTGTGCTTGTTAGGGCACTTTCTTTAGGTTTGCGCAGTGTGACAATACCGATGCATGGCGAGAGGAGGTTATTATCTTGCACAATAAAGGCGTCGAGCTTACAACGTAAAACAAGCATGTCTATGTTCGTTTATGTTGTATGGTGAATTGTGTTTAAACAAGTTGAAATTGGACCTGTTTTAAATTCTCAAATTTTCACTTTTCAACTTGTTTAATTCACTTTCACCTGTTTGTTTTGTTATGTCAATTTGTGATTTTTTTTCTGCAAGCTTGTAGTGTTAGCTTGAGGAGTTTTGTTTGTTGTAAAAAGTGTAAATTCTGTACATTGAGGTTGTGTTGGTAAGTGGAGCTTGTATAGCAGCTGCACCAGTTACGCTGTTTTTCTGCAGCTGGCGTAGCGCGCTTAGTACACTCTGTGCCGCTTAGTGTGCCCTGCTATGCAGAGCCAGTGAATTCTTTTTTAATTTTTCGCTTGGCTCTTCTTTTTTTTTTCCACTTCACCCAAGGCTTTATAGTATAGTAATTAATAGTAATATTTCTAATTCTTTTGTTTGTTTTTTAGACTCCAATTTTGGTACGATATCTTGAGGAATTTAGAGGTGGTTTTCCAAGTCTAAACGTTTCAACTTGCGAATGTATGGTAATGATAGTGTTTTGAAGTTGGTACGCGTCAGGTACTCATTTATTGCTTTCTAGAACATAGCATGTTTAGGAGACTTTTCTTTTGTACAATTTTCATGTCATTCATTCTTTTGCAAATTGTGTTCACTTTTGAATCACTTTAGAACTAAACCCCTTGTGATGTTGCTTTCCATTGTTTACTATATACATGGGAGACCGACAATTATGTCTTAACTCAATTTTATTATGTTTAATCTTGCATTTATGTTGATTCGTATGAAAGCATGATATTATCAAGGCATTTTGTTTGATTTTGAGTAAAACCACATGTTGTACCCCAAAATTTACCCTCTCATTTTATCAAGATTTCCCCTCACAAGACTCTTTGGACTCCAAAAAGGATTAGGGTTTGCTCTGCTCAAGACATCTCCTTGCACTGATGACCTGAAATTAGGGTTTGAGTTTGCACAAGGATTTTTGGACTTACAATGCTTAATGTGACTTTCATACTTCATGTTGGACTTATAAGATTTCCCATACCAAGTTTCAAGCTTTGAATCAAATTTTTGCCCAGTCAATTGGACAGTTGACCTAAAAATCAGCTGTATCGGGGAAAAAGTCAACTGTGGCCAATTTACAGTCAAACCTCATAATTTTTTATCCACATCAACCTTATAGACTCATATGAACCATTTGATCAAGTTTGGACCATAACTCCTTAAGAAATTTGATCAGATCATCAAAAGGGCAAAATGGTCATTTTTAGGGTTTTGACTGCAGAAGGGCAATTTCTGATTTTTAACCTAGCCAATGGAAAATTTGGTTCAAACATGGATTCAAGGACTCAATGGCATCATCTTGACCTAATCAAAAAGTTCAAAAGATCTCAAAAGCATTGGATTGACAGATGAATTTTCCAGTCAACTAATCAAAAATCAACTCTACACTGAAAAGTCAAACTTTGACTTTTTGGTCAAAATCAAGTGCCAAGGGTCATTTTTCATCAAGATATGTCAAAAAATGAAACTTGTTCACCAAGAAAACTAATTTTGAAGATTAGGGTTTAAAATGGAAAATTTTCATAACTTAGAAATTTTCTAAGTTATGAAAATTTCTTATTTTCCCCCCAACTTTTTCACCATGATGAAATTGGATTCAAAGAAAACTTCCAACATGAAAGTTGTAGTCCTCCACAAAATATACAAATTTGATTCACAAAGTTTTCCCAAAAGATTCTTGGATCTCAAGTTATGATTTTGTGAACAAGGGTCCATGAAACTTTTAACTTAGTGAAATTTTGCCCTAGTTTAGGCAGGATTTTGACCTATCTTCATGGAAACTTTTCACATAGTTCCAAGTGGAATCTCAAAATGCATTTCAAATATGTATTGTATATAATGTTACAAGCTTTCCAAAATGTCAAAGAACTCTCCAAGATCATTTGTGGTTAGGGAGAATCGAAAGTTTGAAAATGGCAAATTATCACTTTTGGCCAAGGCATTTTGCACATTGCTACAACTTGCAAATCTGCCCAAAGCATGCTTGTACTTGTTTTACAGGTCTAGAACCTTTCCACACTCCTTAATTAAATGCAAATACATTGGACAAAGGTTTGATTCTGCGCTTTAGAGCATTATACAAGGGTTTATTCCATTTATGGCATAAAGATAACAATGCGATTTACATAAAGCACAGCTTTTGCAATTTTGTTTATCTTGAGCATTGGACCAAGCCTTTTGCTGCAAAAAAAGTTCCCTAATATCAGGAAAAGTTCACCAACTATGGGCAGCTAGAATACATGCCTGTACAAGCCTTGGCTTTGTCAACTCACCTTTTACTTCAAAAACAAGTCATTGTGCAAAAAGTCCATAACTCTTCAATCTGATGAAACCAAACTTTGTGCACATTTCAAACAAGTTCAACACATTATCTAAGGCCAGAAACACGAGATAACAAGTTCTCAAACCCTCCAAAACACTAAACCACTAACTTCTGCCCAAAACAAGGCAATTTCTGCAAATCAGAAGCCAAAACCATTTCTACTCGTGCGTTTTGTCCTAAACCACTTCAAACACTTTCTAAACAATACACCTAAGATGTCCAGACCATTCTCAAGCAACTGTAACTGCATTTTCAAGCTTCACCATTTTTAAATTCTGAGTTTGCAGGTTGAGTTCTATAGGGAGATTCAAGCTATTTCAAAGCAAGCTAAGCATTGGGAAAGGTCAAGGGAACATCAAGCAAGCTCAAAAGTCCTTCAGGCGTCACCCAAAGTTGCTACATTGCCATACTCGAGTTTGACTGAAACAGGTATTTTCCAACTTTCTATCTCCTTATTTAGGCATCATTAAGCTTAGGTTTGTGAAGCAAAAATGTAGTCCTCATTGTCCTTGAGCTGTACATATGCATAGAATTCATTTATGTTAACTGAGCTAGAAGTATTTGATAGTTGAACTGACTGAAAAAATTAGGTTATAAATTAGGGGCACTGAAATTCTCCATGGTTTCTTAGAGTTAGATCAAGTTTTTTATATGGTTAGAATCGTGTGATGGTGAGCTATAACTTTCATGTTGCAAGTTTTTGTTTTTAAGCACGTATGTAGGAGATACAGATTTGAACCATGGCGCGCTTTTTTCTTCTGTCTCAAGGACAGGGATGAAGGAACCTTGGGTTGGGCTTGCTTGCCTTGCTTTTGACACCCCCTGCTTACTCTTTGCACCCCCTTGGCCCATTTCTTTTATTTTTTATATTTTTCATTTCTTTTCATATTTTCTGACTTTTATTATTTTTTCTAAATATTAAAAACCACCAAAAATATTTTCTTAATTTTTACATTTTATTTTATTATTTATTTTATTTTTTTTTGGCATAAGAATAGTTTATTAATTAATATATACTTTTATTTTCTTAAATAAATTTGTAAATAATATTAAAATACTTACATATTTTTATTTTATTATATTATACACTTAAATAATATTTTCTCACACATTCTAATTTTTTAACACTTTTGTATATATTTTTTATTTTCTTGTACATAAATAAATAATATAATATATATATTTTCTTAAAACAAAAACTAGGGTTTCTACCCTTTCAAAAATAATCATTAATATTTTTCTTATTTTTGAGACATTAAATAATTTATTTTACATACATAAAATAAATACAAAAAAACATTTTTGCATATTTATATTTAATTGCATATTTAAATATTTGCTTATTTATTTATTTGTACAAATAAATTCAATATGGTTGTAATAGTTTTAGGGCTTTATTTTTGAGCAATATCCCCCTATTCAAACTTGTATCCCCCTCTCCATAATAATGTTGTAATAGTCTTAGATTTACTTTTACACATTTTATCGCTTTCAAATGCCATGATAGTAAAACTAGGGTTTGTATGATAACCAAAAATCCAAACAAATAGCTTGACTAAACACAAGACAAAAATGCATGAAAATGACAACACAATGCACACAAGCACCCCTAGGGTTTCATCCAATATGTTGCCTTAAACATGACCATGGTATGCATGCTAGGTATCTTGGCAAAACAAAGTCAAAACAAAAGATCATAGTCCCTCGATGACGCTATATTGGTTGCCTATACAAAAAATGATCTAGCCCCTCAAAAACTTGTTAAAGATACTTAGCACCATTGCTATCATGGTCATACGATGACCCACGCCCGTCCCGTTTAACATCCAAATACAAGGTTGTTTACCAAATACAATAGTAAAACAACAATGTCAAAGGGTTAAAAATGTGTAGGAAAGATCTTTGAGTAGGGTAGAAAACTCCTAGTTACTTGATCAAACTTGCAAACATCCTTTCTATTTTCAAACACACTACACAATTTCAAAACAAACTTTCAAACATTGAAACATTTTTCAAAAGACAAACACCTTTATATACATTCAAACAAGAATAATTACCAAGGTTGCCTAGACAAAGGCCTCTTTTCAAAATACTTTCAAAACCACACACAAAAGCACCATTTCAAACAATTGAAAAGCAAAAGCAAGTGATCTAAAACAAGTAACTAAGAGCCCATGGAAAACCATGGATGAAAAGGGTGCTAGCACCTTCCCTTTTCATAATTTACCCCCCGAACCCAAAAACAATCTCAAAGGTCTTTCCTGTGCTTTTTGACCTTTCCTTTGGATAAAATAAAAAGTCGATGGCGACTCTTGCTAAACTGAAACATTTGCGAACACAAATGCAAAACCTCAAGTCAGTTCTCCCACCGCATCATAGAACTGGCGACTCTGCTGGGGAAATATCTAAAAGTGGGGTTACCTTAGGGTTTTAGATCACCTTTACATGCTTATCTTGTTTGACTTGATTGCTTTACATTTGGTTCTATTGTTTGGGTTTGAATCCTCTACCCAGATTTGGGAAACATTCATAGGTAAGTAGCAATACATTGTGGAAATTGTGCGGGGTATACCGACATGGTTGAAGCAATAGCTATATTAGTGCGACATATTTGTGGGTACCGGTAGCCTTTGAGTTAATCAAAGAGAATACGGGGCCGCTGAGTAATGTCATGAAGCACTAATGGACTTTTAGAACCTTTACTTGACCAACTTGGCCTTTTTAGGGGTAGTGAGATGACCGGCTTTGGTGCAGTCCGAAGTTGGTAGATACTCGATACTACACTCATTAAGGGTTATTTTCTTGGAATATTTCGGTCGCCAGTAAAGTGGCTAAACTGAAACAATGAACAAAGAAAATAATCCAGTGATATTGAGCTCCTTAGAACCCGGTTACTATTTATAGGACAGGTTGAGCCAACTAAACTTCAAGAGGGTACTTACCTATGAAACCCCATGCAAGCCTGAAACTAGGAACTTGTGTGATTTTTTTGTACATATATACTTGTGCATAACATCATAAACATCATAAAGCATCATATGCATCCACTAACCATTTCAAGGATTTAGATCTTCATCTTTGTTCTTGTTTTGTAGGTAATGGACTCACTTCGCAGGAAGACAATCCAAGTCAACCTTGTGAGAATTCCTCCTCAACTTAAGGAGCTGGCTTCAAGGAATCCTGAGAATTCTCCATTCACCGAGAAGCATGGTCGTCTTCTCAACTTAGTCAACACCAACACTGAGGAAGACATGGTGAAAGTTCTCTTCCATTTCTTTGACCCCCTACACCACTGCTTCACATTTCCTGATTACCAGCTAGTGCCTACTTTGGAGAAATTTTCTCAACTCCCGAGGGTTCCTATTATCCATCAACTACCCTACAACGGTACGGAAAGAGATCCAAAGCCTGAAGATATTGCTCAAGCCCTACACTTGCAACCATCTGATATCATAGGCCATTGGGAAACCAGAAGTGGTGTCAAAGGTTTCTTGTCAAAGTTTCTGTTTGAGAAGGCCCAAAGCTGCTGGAATTCTTTGGACTTACAAGCTTTTGAAGAGATTGTAGCTCTTCTCATCTATGGGATGGTCTTGTTCCCTAACCCTGACCAGCTTATAGATGTCAGTGCTATCAAAATCTTCATGGATCGCAACCCGGTGCCTACATTGCTTGGGGATATCCTCCACTCATTTCACACTCGAACAATGAGGAAAAGAGGTGTTCTCATGTGCTATACTCCTCTACTGGAAAGATGGTTTATTTCTCATCTTCCCCAATCAGTCTTGAAGAATGAGCAAGGTTTGAGGTGGTCACAACGATTGATGACTCTTACATATTCAGATGTTCATTGGTGTTCTCGATCCAGAGAAAATGTTATCATCATTGATCGTTATGGGGAATTCCCTAATGTCCTACTACTTGGCATTAGGGGAGGTATTACCTACAACCCCTGGTTGGCTCTGAGACAGTTTGGCTACGCCCGAAGGGATGGCCCACATGACATGCTGATTCCAGACTTGGTTTTTGACTTCGACAATGACGATCAAGGACTTCGACAAAGGTTCATCCGAGCTTGGAGGATGCCCAACAAAGTGGACAGTAAGACCTTAGGACACAATAATTCCATCCCTCTTGAGCCTTACCTCAAGTGGGTATGAACCCGCGCCCAAAGTCTTATGATGCCTTACCCCTGCATTCTCCCTGTGATCAAAGAGCCTGTTATGGAAGGAGAGGTTCCGTACACCCTCCTACATCCTGACATGCCAACATCACTTGAAGATTTACAAAGGAGTTGGATACAGCTCAAGGGAGAGCGCAATACTTTTGAAGCCCAATTTTACGCCAGTGAGAATAAGGTTTTGGAACTTACTCGCCAACTTCACGAAGAGCATACTCTCAACACCTACATTGCACCAAAGAGGATGCGCAACGTCTTTTTACATTAGAATTTTGTAATATTTTGCCCATGGGGCATTTATGTACTAACAAATTCTATCTTATTAATATGACATGTGTTCCTTTTTGTTTAAAACAAATTTGAATTTCTGAGTCCTTGGATGCATTACATGAATACATATCATTCATCATATGCATAAGCAGGTCTTCACACCAGGTTTCCTTATCTCTCTGCTGTTTATTTCAGCAAGATGGATATAGAGCAGACGGTCAAAGACTTACAAGCGCAGAATCCACAGTTCCAACAGCTACTCATGACCTTGGCTAAGGGTCAGGAGGAGCTTAAAACCTTGCTGGAAAAGGAAAAGGAGAAAAAGAAAAAGAAGAGGGTTGGTGTGGCTACCATGGGTAGAAGATTTGAAGGTCAAGCTAGAAGGGTCCTGGATTTCCCCTCAACATCTGATGAAGGGGTATGAAAAGGTAAAGGAACTGCAGTGCAATCTGGGTCTGAGGAAGAAGAAGAAGAAGCGGACGAAGACTATTCTGAACAGTAGTACCCTCCTGCGGACGACAAATATAAGAAATTAGAAGAGCGTCTGGCTACCATGGAGGTACAAAGAGTGCCTGGGCTGGACTTTGAAGAGTTAGGGTTGGTTGCTGGGATTGGCATTCCCCCTAAGTTCAAGGTGCCTCTTTTTGCTAAATACGATGGTTTGTCTTGTCCAAAGATGCATCTGCGATCTTACGTCAGAAAAATCCAACCGCATTCTTCTGATAAAGACCTATGGGTTCATTTCTTTCAGGACAGTCTTTCGGGGACGCAGTTAGATTGGTTCTACCAGCTAGAGAGGTCTGATGTGCACAATTGGGAGGATTTGGCAACTGCCTTCTATAGACAATATCAATATAATGTGGATTTAGCACCAACCCGTACTCAATTAGAGTATGGGCATTGTCTCAAATAAAGGTTTCAAAGAGTATGCCCAGAAATGGAGAGACTTGGCGGGACGAGTACAACCACCTCTATCTGAGAGGGAGCTGGTAGATATGTTCTTGGGTACACTGTCAGGCACATTTTTCAATCACCTGATTGGAAGTTCGTCTGCGGGGTTCACCGAGTTGATTCTGACTGGTGAGAGAGTTGAAGCCGGCATCAAAAGCGGGAAAATTCAAAAGGATGCATCTGCTTCCGCTGCCATCAAAAAGACTTTTCCAGCAAAGAAAGAAGTCTCAATTGTCTACTCCCAAAGAATTCAAGGAAGAGTTGAGCGCCGGCCAGCGGTGGGGGCCGTAATGATTCAGAAGTCTACAGCTGATCAGCCTCGAAACAATCAACCCAGAACCAACCAAGCAAGGGCGGAAAGGCCTGCACGGCAATTCACCCGGATAAATATGACACCTGCTCAGGTTCTCCCTCATCTCTTGAAGTTAAACCTTGCAAGTTTGAAAGAGGCACCGAAGAATCCGAATACATCTTCTCCTTACTACCATTCAAATGCCAAGTGTGCTTATCATTTGGACAGCCTGGGGCATGACACCAATAATTGTTGGGCCCTCAAGAATAAGATTCAGGATTTAATAGATGCTAAAGAAGTTGAATTCGACGCCCCTGAAAAGCCTAACATGATCTCTGCTCCAATTCCAAAGCATGGTCACAATGCCCATGCTGTTGAAGAGGACCTTTTTGTTGCTACTGTTGATGATTTGATGACTCTGCTACCGATAATCAAGTTGAATTTGTTAAAGGCTGGGATTTTCCCAGGATGTGAAGAATATTGCTGCCTTTGTTCATCCTTACCAACCGACTGTCCATTGTTGAAGTTAGGCATCCAGCGCCTAATGGATAACCAAGAAATCCTTTTTGAAAACACTCATGTTACACCGACTCTTGTCAATGATATTTCAATAATTACCATATCCGCCAATCTTTCCAAGGTCTCCAAAAGACCTGTTAAGATTACATCCAATCCGAAGATTGTACCTTTGAAGATAACTATGCCGGGGCCTATCCCATACAAGTCCAACAAATCAATATCGTGGAACTATGGGGGAGAGAGCTTTTACCACGGTGTTAAAAAAATTGAATTGACTGAAGAGAGTTTTGATGAAGAGACTTCCGACATTGGAAACATTGCTGGAACGAGTAAAATCACCCGTAGTGGAAGAATTTTCTCTCCGGAGATTGCGCCTCCAAAGGCAATCTTCGGACCCTCAGCTGCTCCTAAGGTTACCCCTGTGCCGGTAAATATATCTGCGAGAACTCCAATTATTGAAGAAGTTGTAACTCCTGTGGTTGTCCCCTCTGCTGCTGCTGATGATAGAGGGAAATGATCCAAGAAGAGCCCGTCAGGATGAGGGCTCATCCGTTGATCATCCCTGAAACCTCTAAAAAAGAAATGGAAGAGATTTTGAAAATAATCAAGAAAAGCGATTATAATGTAGTGGAGCAACTGGGGCAAACCCCCTCAAAAATCTCTATGTTGGCCTTGCTGCTCTGTTTAGAAGCTCATGCCAAAGCTTTGATCAGATTTTTGAAGACAGCCCATGTGCCCCAGGAAACCTCCGCGAATCATTTCCAGGAATGTATAGCTAGCCTAACAACAGATAATGGTCTAGGATTCTCC
This sequence comes from Vicia faba, assembly GCA_948472305.1. Taxonomy (NCBI): domain Eukaryota; kingdom Viridiplantae; phylum Streptophyta; class Magnoliopsida; order Fabales; family Fabaceae; genus Vicia; species Vicia faba. The sequence goes on from OX451741.1 coordinate 186,274,696, forward strand.
GATGCTGATCTAACAATCAAAGGGAGGAAATATAATGATGCTTTGCATGTCTCAGTAGAATGCAGAGGGACTACTCTAGCACATGTTCTGGTAGACACTGGTTCATCGCTGAAAGTCCTACCAAAGAAGGCATTGGATAGGCTAGATTGTGAAGGTTTAACCTTGAAGCCCAGCAACATCATTGTCAGAGCCTTTGATGGTTCTAAACGGATGGTCCACGGGGAGGTGGACATCCCAATTAAAGTGGGAACTGAAACCTTCAACTCCACATTCTATGTCATGGACATCCTTCCCTCCTATTCTTGCTTATTGGGAAGACCCTGGATTCATCATGCTGGAGCCATCACTTCAACCCTGCATCAGAAGCTCAAGTACCCTGTCCAGGGGAAAATTGTGACAGTTCACGGTGAGGAGGAATACATGATAAGCCATCTTAATTCTTTCTACTATGTGGAATTGGATGGTGAAATCATCAAAACCCCCTTTCAGCATTTTGAAGAGGTAGCTCAGGAGATTGCGGCAGCCAAGACAGTGCCTTCTGTACCCATGATTACCCGACCTCTGCCTCGGATGTCGTCTCTCAAAGATGCAAAGGCTGTGATTGAAGAAGGAGGAAGCACAATCTGGGGGCAGCTTCCCGATTTTCCTTTCAAATATGATAAGTTCAGCTTGGGTTTCACTGCTTCTGCTCAAAAGGTTGTGCGCCACTCCCGGGCTGGAGGGCCACCAGTGAAGATCACCCATCATGGAGTCAATGCTTTGGAAGATGGTGAAGAGGAGAGCAACCTAGAAGACTGGATTTTCCCTACCGTTGAAGGAGGATTGTGCAATTGAGAGGCAAAGGACTTTATTCCTATTACTTTCATCAATCAGTAATTTATCTTTCAAACATTTATGTTGGTTTGTAATAATTCTTAAACAATTCGTACACTTTTAACCTTGTGCCTTACCCAAGGCATATAGGTCCATTTGTAAGGGTTTGATTTTTCATCTTCATATTCCATTTTAATGAACCATGGACATTTTCACATATAAACTTTTGTGTTCATTTTCTTTCTTTCTACATTTTATTTGTTTAAAGGTGGCTATCCCTTACATACACCCACACTCACCAATGCAGGTACCCATCCATTCCGGATTCCATGGGTAACGATTCTGCTATGGCCTTCAGTGACTCTGAAGATCTGGTATACCATGCCGAATACGAAGGTGATGAAGACTGTGAAGTGCCTGGAGAATTGGCTAGACTGCTACAACAGGAAGAAAAGGCTATTCTACCTCACGAGGAGTTGTTAGAGACAATCAACTTGGGAACAGAGGAAGACAGAAAAGAAGTTAGAGTGGGTGCCAACCTAGAGCCAAGTGTCAAGGAGCGCTTAGTTCAGTTGTTGAATGAATATGTTGAGGTCTTCGCCTGGTCATACGAGGACATGCCGGGACTTGATACAGATATTGTGGTACACCGTCTCCCCACCAGAGAAGACTGTCCACCAGTTAAATAGAAAGTTCGCCGCATGAGGCCCGACATGTCTGAAAAGATCAAAGCAGAAGTTATGAAGCAGTTCAACGCTGGATTTCTTGTTGTTACTTCCTATCCACAATGGGTTTCTAACATTGTGCCCGTGCCTAAAAAGGATGGCAAAGTCAGAATGTGCATGGATTACAGAGACTTAAACAGGGCTAGCCCTAAAGATGACTTTCCACTACCGCACATTGACATCTTGGTTGACAACACAGCTCAACACAAGGTATTTTCTTTTATGGACGGATTCTCAGGTTATAACCAGATCAAAATGGCCCCTGAGGACATGGAGAAAACTACTTTTGTTACACAGTGGGGTACGTTTTGCTATAAAGTGATGTCATTCAGACTAAAGAATGTCAGGGCAACCTATCAACGCGCCATGGTAGCTTTGTTTCATGATATGATACATCATGAGATAGAGGTCTACGTAGACGACATGATAGCCCATTCACAAACTGAAGAAGAACACCTCGACCATCTGCAAAAGCTGTTTGTCAGGTTGAAAGAATACAAGCTCTGACTGAACCCTAACAAGTGCACTTTTGGAGTCAGGTCCGGTAAACTCTTGGGTTTCATTATCAGTAACAAAGGCATTGAGGTTGATCCTGCCAAAGTCAAAGCTATACAAGAAATGCCCGCCCCTCGCACTGAGAAGGAGGTCAGAGGTTTCTTGGGACGCCTAAACTACATTGCAAGGTTCATTTCTCACCTAACATCTACCTGTGAACCAATCTTCAAGTTGTTGAAGAAAGATCAGGTGGTTAAATGGAATGATGATTGTCAAGTTGCTTTCAATAAAATCAAGGAGTATTTGCTAGAACCTCCTATCTTGATGCCACCCGTCGAAGGAAGGCCGCTAATCATGTATCTGACCTTCCTGGAGAATTCAATGGGGTGCATATTGGGCCAACATGACGAGTCTGGCCGAAAAAAGCATGCCATTTATTACCTTAGCAAAAAGTTTACCGACTGTGAGACCCGATACTCACTGCTCGAGAAAACTTGTTGCGCTTTGGTATGGGCTGCTCGCCGGCTAAGGCAGTATATGTTGACTCATACCACTTTGCTGATCTCTAAGATGGATTCGATCAAGTACATCTTTGAGAAGCTTGCTCTATCTGGAAGAATCGCTAGATGGCAGATGATCCTAACAGAATACGATATATAGTACACGACCCAAAAAGCTATAAAGGGGAGTGTGCTAGCCGATCATCTGGCCCATCAAGCTGTCGAAGATTACCAATCCATGAGATTCGACTTACCTGACGAGGATATCATGACATTGGACAACATTGAAGACTTCAGGCCGTATGACGGACCTGAACAAGGATCCCGATGGACCCTGTACTTTAATGGTGCCTCCAACTCACTTGGAAACGGTATCGGCGCGGTACTTATCTCTCCATAAGGTTGCCATACACCTTTCACCGCCAGACTCTGCTTCAGCTGTACCAACAACATGGCCGAATATGAAGCTTGTATCTTTGGTCTCAAGGATGCCATTGACTTGGGAATCAAATCTTTGATTGTATTTGGGGACTCCGCTTTGGTTATCAGTCAAATCAAAGGAGAGTGGGATACTAAACATCCAAACCTCATCCCTTATAAAGAACATGTCCTGACATTGTTACCACATTTCGATCAGATTACCTTTGAGCACTTCCCGCGAGAAGAAAATCAGCTAGCGGATGCTCTAGCTATAATGTCATCCATGTTTAAACTTAACTGGGATAATGAGGCTCCCCAAATCACCATTGAACGGATGGACGAACATGCGCATTGTCACGAGATTAATACCGAAGAAGTAATGGACCGACCTTGGTTTCATGACGTCAAAAGGTATCTCGAAACACAAGAATACCCTGAAGGAGCTTCAGTCAACGACAAAAAGTTCTTAAGGAGATTCTCTGCAAAGTTCTTCTTGAGCAATGGTATCCTATACAAGCGCAATCATGATTGCATCCTGCTCCGTTGTGTGGACAAGGTTGAAGCTGAGCAGATCATGGCTGAACTGCACAATGGTACCTTTGGCACTCACTCTAGTGGACATACGATGGCTAAGAAGATTCTACGGGCAGGCTATTACTGGTCTACCATGGAAGCTGACTGCCATCAACATTCCAGGACTTATCACAAATGCCAAATCTATGCGGACAAGGTACATATACCTCCAGTTCCTCTCAATGTCTTAACAGCTCCTTGGCCATTCGCTATGTGGGGAATCGACATGATTGGAGAGATCAAGCCTACAGCATCCAATGAACACCGCTTCATCCTATTGGCTATTGATTACTTCACCAAGTGGGTCGAAGCAGCTTCCTTCGCATCCGTTACAAAGAATGTTGTTTCCCGCTTCATCAAGCAGAACCTCATTTGCCGGTATGGTATCCCCGAAAGGATCATCACGGACAACGGTAAAAACCTGAACAATACTATAATCACCACTCTGTGCGAGCAGTTCCAGATTCAACATCATAATTCATCTCCCTATCGGTCAAAGATGAACGGTGCTGTCGAAGCTGTGAACAAAAATATCAAGAAGATCATACAAAAGATGACAGTCACCTACAAAGACTGGCATGAGATGCTACCGTTTTCTCTGCACGGGTACCGTACCACGACATGTACATCAACTTGGGAAACACCATATTCTTTGGTATACGGCATGGAAGATGTTTTACCTATTGAGGTTCAGATTCCCTCCTTGAGAATCATGAAAGATGTTGGTTTGAGTGAAGATGATTGGATTCATACCCGACTTGATCAACTTAACTTGATTGACGAAAAGCGACTTACTGCTGTTTTTCATGGTCAGACGTATCAAAAACGGATGATCAAGGCATTCAACAAGAAAGTCAGGCGACAAGTATATCAAGTCGGGGGCCTTGTAATCAAGTGGATCATCTTGCCGCAAAGTGATCCCAGGGGTAAGTGGACTCCTACCTACGAAGGACCATTTGTGATCAAAAACATCTTTTCTGGTGGGGCAATGATCCTGACCACCATGGACGATGATGACCTGCCACACCCTACAAACGCAGACATAGTCAAAAGATACTACGCATAAACGACCCGGCAAGTTGAAAACCCGAAAGGGTGACTTGGGCAAAAATGGGCATCCCGGTGAATCGAAAACCCGAAAGGGCGGTTCAGGCAAAAATTAGGGATAAATAAAAAAATCTGTACACCCGGCAAGTTGAAAACCCGAAAGGGCGACTTGGGAAAAAAAGGGTTTCCCGGTGGATCAAAAACCCGAAAGGGCGGTCCAGGCAAAAGTTAGAGAATTAAAGCGTATGATTATGTCTCGTCGGATCACTTTAAGGACAATCTCTTCACAAACAAGCTCCGGGCCTCTGATCAATCCAATCATCTTCGGACGAAGCAACGAATGGACAAGATATCCAGAGTTACGAAGGCTATAGCAGAATGGGAACCCCATGAAATTTGTACACATAGCCATCTTTCTTTGTATAAATTTTTCTAATTTTTATGGAAACATTCTCTTACTGGGATGTATGTCTCCTTTGTACAAAATACTTACACAAAGTTAATACAAAGTGCAGAAAAACTATTTGTCTTTTTTCTTTTTACACTTGTGTTTTATTTGAAAACGTCCAATGGTTTATTAAATGAGCATATGCATTTGAATATAATCACCGGTTATAAATAAACAAAATGTGAAAGAATAATTACTGACAGGTTGAAAGGATAGGAAAACGTCTTTAGGCTATTCCAAGAGAAATCCCCTGCAGCACATCATCTAGATCCCCAGCGGAGCTACAACCTTGAAATACATATCCCCAGCGGAATCAAATTTCAAAATCCACGCCAGAATCTAATCTTCAGACTCCCAATCCCCGACGGAGTTATATTTTCAAACCTTTAATTCCCATCAGAGTTAAGTTTTCAAAACTCCCAATCCACAGCGGAGCAAAACTTTGAACTACAGACCCTCAGCGGAGATGAAACTTTCTTCCCCAGTCAAGTCGAATTTCCAATTCCCAATCCACAGCGGAAACCATTCAGTTTTCCCCAGATTCCCCAGCAAGTTGTCTTAAAGTCTGATGATCAACCAGATAACAGTTAACTTTTGTCCTCAACCTAGGATAATTCACCAGTAGATTGGCATACAACCCAAGCTCCTGATCTCCCCAGAAGGATAGCTACTCTCCAGCAGTATGGCTATTCCCCACAGAGTTCTTACTCCCTAACAGAATGAAGATTCTCATTCTTAACTCCCCAGCTTGAAGTCCCCAAGGATTTAAGTTCCCCTAGCAGATTGAAGATTCTCATTCTTGGTTCCCCAGTGAAGTTTCCAGAGTTTTCATTACTCCCAGCATGAATTTGTCAGAATTTTTAATCCTCTGCAGAATGAAGATTCTCATTCTCACTTCTCCAATGAAGCCCCCAAGGTTTCAATTTCCCCAGGAGATCGAAGTTTCTTATTCTTAATTCTCCGCAGAAGCCATCAGAATCTTCCTTATTCTCCAGCAGATCAAGGTTTTTCTTTCATCTAATCCCCAGTAGAGATTCGTCAGAGTTTCCTTATTCCCCAGCCGAGTAAGGATTCCCATTGTGTAATCTCCAGCCATAGTCATCAAAGTTCTCAGGATTCCCCAAACAGGTTTCTCAAGCAGACTTAAAGGATCCCTATCCCCAGGAAAGTCATGAAGGATTCTCACATCCCCATAGAAGTTGTCAAAGTTTTTGATAATCCCCGCGAGTTGCTAAGGATTTTCTATCCCCAACAACGGTCAAGGATTTATTTGTCCCGACAGCAGTCAAGGATTTTATTATCTCCAACTATCAAGGATTTATTTTCCTCTGCAAGACAGTTAATCAGCTTACATGCGCATACATTACATTCATATATCATAAACATTGATAAAGTACACTTTATTGCATCATACATTTTATGCAACATAACTTTGTGTTTCAGCTAACATTTTGCCCTTTTTCAGGATAAGATTAAAAGCTATCTTTAACAAATATTCAAAGATTTCAGATACAGTACGGGTACACTCCATACACGGAAGTCATTATGCTACTCATTCAGATCTCTTATTCAGATACAGTATGGATACACTCCAGACACAAAGGTTATTTTATTACTCATTCAGAATTCAACAATCAGATACAGATTAGATACGCTCCAGACACGGAAGCCATTCTATTTCTCATTCAGATTCAACTATCAATTTCAAGTTCAGATACACTCCATACACAGAAGTAATTCTGTCACTTATTCAACAACCAGTTACAGTTCAGATACACTCCAGACACGGAAGTCATTCTGCTACTCATATAGATCTCAACTTCAGATACAGTCCAGATACGCTCCAGACACGAAAGCCATTCTATTTCTCATTCAGATTCAACTATCAGTTTCAAGTCCAGATACACTCCAAACACGGAAGTCATTCTGTCACTTATTCGGATCCCAGTTACAGTACGGATAAACTCCAGACACGGAAGTCATTCTACTACTCATACAAATCTCAACTACAGATACATTCCAGATACGCTTCATACACGGTTGCCATTCTGTCACTTATTCTGACTTTTTTCCCCAACCCAGAGTTGCTCCAGTCACGGATGCCATTCTGTCGCTTATTCAAGTTTCAGATTCAGATACAATACAGATACACTCCAGACACGGAAGTCATTCCGCTATTCATTCAGATTCAATTATAGTTACAACTCGGATACGCTCCAGACACGGACGCCATTCCATTGCTCATACAGACTCAATCTCCAGATACAACTCAGATACATTCCAGATACGGATACCATTCTGATATTCATTCTCTTGATTTTCAACAAACATCCTTGGATGGCATCTTTAAGCCCATCTCCGACAAGATTCTATCACATCTCCAAATGGCATCTTTAAGCCCATTTCCTCAACTATATTTTGACGAGTGCAAATTTACGGGCACTCTAGTGTCCAATCCTCTTTTACCTTCAAGTCACGAACGTCAAACTCGCCAATCTAACTCTTCAGGTTCAAGAAGATTGAACAGGGGCAGCTATTGTACCCTAAAATTTTCCCTCTCATTTTATCAAGATTTCCCCTCACAATACTCTTTGGACTCCAGACAGGATTAGGGTTTGCTCTGCTCAAGACATCTCCTTGCACTGATGACCTGAAATTAGAGTTTGAGTTTGCACAAGGATTTTTGGACTTCCAATGCTTAATGTGACTTTCATACTTCATGTTGGACTTATAAGATTTCCCATACCAAGTTTCAAGCTTTGAATCAAATTTTTGCCCAGTCAATTAGACAGTTGACCTAAAAATCAGTTGTATTGGGGAAAAAGTCAACCGTGGCCAATTTACAGTCAAACCTCATAATGTTTGATCCAAATCAACCTTATAGACTCATATGAACCATTTTATCAAGTTTGGACCATAACTCCTCAAGAAATTTGATCAGATCATCAAAAGGGCAAAATGGTCATTTTTAGGGTTTTGACTGCAGAAGGGCAATTTCTGATTTTTAACCTAGCCAATGGCAAATTGGGTTCAAACATGGATTCAAGGACTCAATGGCATCATCTTTAACTAATCAAAAAGTTCAAAAGATCTCAAAAGCATTGGATTGACAGATGAATTTTCCAGTCAACTGATCAAAAATCAATTGTACACTGAAAAGTCAAACTTTGACTTTTTGGTTAAAATCAAGTGCCAAGGGTCATTTTTCATCAAGATATGTCAAAACATGAAAAAATTTCACCAAGAAACCTAATTTTGAAGATTAGGGTTTAAAATGGAAAATTTTCATAACTTAGAAATTTTCTAAGTTATGAAAATTTCTTATTTTTTCCCCAACTTTTCCCAACTTTTTCACCATGATGCAATTGGATTCAAAGAAAACTTACAAAATGAAAGTTGTAGTCCTCCACAAAATATAAACCTTTTATTTACAAAGTTTTCCCAAAAGATGCTTGGATCTCAAGTTATGATTTTGTGAACAAGGGTCCATGAAACTTTTAACTTAGTGAAATTTTGCCCTAGTTTAGGCAGGATTTTGATCTATCTTCATGGCAACTTTTCACATAGTTCCAAGTGGAATCTCAAAATTCATTTCAAATATGGATTGTAGAGCATGTTACGAACTTTCCAAAGTGTCATGGAACTCTCCAATATCATTTGTGGTTAGGGAGAATCGAAAGTTTGAAAATGGAAAATTATCACTTTTGGCCAAGGCATTTTGCACATTGCTACAACTTGCAAATCTGCCCAAAGCATGCTTGTACTTGTTTTACAGGTCTTAAACCTTTCCACACTCCTTAATTAAATGAAAATACATTGGAAAAAGGTTTGATTATGAGCTTTAGAGCATTATACAAGGGTTTATTCCATTTATGGCATAAAGATAACAATGCCATTTACATAAAGCACAACTTTTACAATTTTGTTTATCTTGAGCATTAGACCAAGCCTTTTGCTGAAAATAAAGTTCCCTAATATCAGGCAAAGTTCACCAACTATGGGCAGCTAGAATACAGGCCTGTACAAGCCTTGGCATTGTCAACCACCTTTTACTTCAAAAACAAGTCATTGTGCAAAAAGTCCATAACTCTTCAATCTGATAAAACCAGACTTTGTGCACATTTCAAACAAGTTCAACACATTATCTAAGGCCAGAAACACGAGCTAACAAGTTCTCAAACCCTCCAAAACAATAAAACACTAACTTCTGCCTAAAACAGGGCAAGTTCTGCAAATCAGAAGCCAAAACCATTTCTACTCGTGCGTTTTGTCCCAAACCACATCAAACACTTTCTAAACAATACACCTAAGCTGTCCAGACCATTCTCAAGCAACTGTAACTTCATTTTCAAGCTTCACCATTTTTAAATTATGAGTTTGTAGGTTGAGTTCTATAGGGAGATTCAAGCTATTTCAAAGCAAGCTAAGCATTGGGAAAGGTCAAGGGAACATCAACCAAGCTCAAAAGTCCTTCAGGCCTCACCAAAAGTTGCTAGATTGCCATACTCGAGTTTGACTGAAACATGTATTTTCCAACTTTCTATCTCCTTATTTAGGCATCATTAAGCTTAGGTTTGTGAAGCAAAAATGTAGTCCTCATTGTCCTTGAGCTGTACATATGCATAGAATTCATTTATGTTAACTGAGCTAGGAGTATTTGATAGTTAAACTTACTGAAAAAATTAGGTTATAAATTAGGGGCACTGAAATTCTCCCTGGTTTCTTAGAGTTAGATCAAGTTTTTTATATGGTTAGAATTGTGTGATGATGAGCTATAACTTTCATGTTGCAAGTTTTTATCTTTAAGCACGTATGCAGGAGATACAGATTTGAACCATGGCGCGCGTTTTTCTTCTGTCTCAAGGACAGGGATGAAGGAACCTTGGGCTGGGCTTGCTTGCCTTGCTTTTGACACCCCACTGCTTACTCTTTGCACCCCCTTGGCCCATTTCTTTTATTTTTTATATTTTTCATTTCTTTTCATATTTTCTGACTTTTATTATTTTTTCTAAATATTAAAAACTACCAAAAATATTTTCTTAATTTTTACATTTTATTTTATTATTTTTTTGGCATAAGAATAGTTTATTAATTAATATATACTTTTATTTTCTTAAATAAATTTGTAAATAATATTAAAATACTTACATATTTTTATTTTATTATATTATACACTTAAATAATATTTTCTCACACATTCTAATTTTTTAACACTTTTGTATATATTTTTTATTTTCTTGTACATAAATAAATAATATAATATATATTTTTTCTTAAAACAAAAACTAGGGTTTCTACCCTTTCAAAAATAATCATTAATATTTTTCTTATTTTTGAGACATTAAATAATTTATTTTACATACATAAAATAAATACAAAAAAACATTTTTGCATATTTATATTTAATTTCATATTTAAATATTTGCTTATTTATTTATTTGTACAAATAAATTCAATATGGCTGTAATAGTTTTAGGGCTTTATTTTTGAGCAATATCCCCCTATTCAAACTTGTATCCCCCTCTCCATAATAATGTTGTAATAGTATTAGATTTACTTTTACGCATTTTATCGCTTTCAAATGCCATGATAGTAAAACTAGGGTTTGTATGATAACCAAAAATCCAAACAAATAGCTTGACTAAACACAAGACAAAAATGCATGAAAATGACAACACAATGCACACAAGCACCCCTAGGGTTTCATCCACTATGTTGCCTTAAACATGACCATGGTATGCATGCTAGGTATCTTGGCAAAACAAAGTCAAAACAAAAGATCATAGTCCCTCAATGACGCTATCTTGGTTGCCTATACAAAAAATGATCTAGTCCCTCAAAAACTTGCTAAATATGCTTAGCACCATTGCTATCATGGTCATACGATGACCCACGCCCGTCCCGTTTAACATCCAAATACAAGGTTGTTTACCAAATACAATGGTAAAACAACAATGTCAAAGGGTTAAAAATGTGTAGGAAAGATCTTTGAGTAGGGTAGACAACTCCTAGTTACTTGATCAAACTTACAAACATCCTTGCTATTTTCAAACACACAACACAATTTCAAAACATTTCCCAACAAACTTTCAAACATTGAAACATTTTTCAAAAGACAAACACCTTTGTATACATTCAAACAAGAATCATTACAAAGGTTTCCTAGACAAAGGCCTCTTTTCAAAATACTTTCAAAACCACACACAAAAGCAGCATTTCAAACAATTGAAAAGCAAAAGCAAGTGATCTAAAACAAGTAACTAAGAGCCCATGGAAAACCATGGATGAAAAGGGTGTTAGCACCTTCCCTTTTCATAATCTACCCCCCGAACCCAAAAACAATCTCAAAGGTCTTTCCTGTGCTTTTTGACCTTTCCTTTGGATAAAATAAAAAGTCGGTGGCGACTCTTGCTAAACCGAAACATTTGCGAACACAAATGCAAAACCTCAAGTCAGTTCTCCCACCGCGTCACACCACCTAACCAAAAGTAATTCACCTTGTGAGTGAGCGATCATTTGAGAACCCTTTTAAGCCTTTTAGTTAGAATTCATCATGGATTCTAATGTTGTTTGTTGGTACTTAACCCTCAATCATGTATTGTGGTTGAATTTTTCCTTGCCTTAGAAAGTGGGAGCAATTTGTCACTATGTGCGGTCGTGTTTAAGTTGGGGAGAGAAATGTTGCTTGTTTATAAGATGGTTGTTTGAGATTGAAAATAAATATTGTGGTGGAAAAAAAAAGAGGGGAAGAGAAAAAAATTTTGAAAAAGAAAAGAAAAGAAAAAAAAAGTATCAAATAAAAAGTTTTGTGTCGATCTAACATTTGGGAAAGTTGAAAAAGTTGATTGAGCGGTGCTTGAAACTTTGTGAATTGATCACTCCCATAGGATTAGGAATTGTTGTTTGTTTCAATTACCTCTAGATATTAAACCTTCCTTGTTACCCAAGCCACACTACAACCCTTGAAGCCCTTGTGATTTTGCTTTTATTATTTTCAATATAAATTTGCTTTGATGAATGCATAATTTAGTTATTGTTAGAAAGATTGTTGGGTGAGAGTTGAGCACCTCACATTTGTGTTTTTCATCTACTGATGAAGTGTGTGCTAGGTGTGATTCACTTGTGAACATTATATTGTTTTAGAATTTTTGACATGTGCTTTGTATTTAGGAGTTGTTTCATTTTCATGTTATCGTTGTAGTTTAGTGGTAAGTTTTTGCCTTGTGTGTACGTTTTTATTTTGAACCATACATTTGTTTTCTATTTTAAAAACCTGTTAATTCGTGATTCTTTGATTATTGTTTCTTTGTTCTTTGAGTTGTTTGGCCTTGTTTGAGGACAAACAATGATTCAAGTTGGGAAGAGTTTGATAAGTAAAAATTGTAGTTATTTTTGTATATACTTTTTGTTTCACTTATCTACTCTTGGTTGTTAGTATCAATTGAGTAACCCAACTTTGTGTATAAATACGTTTAGTTTGTGTATAATGCGTTTTCGTGTATAAAGTGTATCGTTTGACAGTTTTATATTCATTTTGTAGGTATTTGAGCATTGTTTGAGCAAGAGAAATAAAGCTCCAAGATGCATTTTTTATCAATGAAGAATAAGGATAAAGATGAAGCCATTCCAAGTTATGCAGTAAAAGCAACAAAAGTTGCTGAACTGTCTTGCGTCGCCGGGAAAAATTTCTATCGTCGGGCGACAGTGGGCGATAAGAGCCATTTTTTATGTTACCTCAGCCTTGCTTCGTTGATGCATCGCCAGGCGAGGAATAAAGGTGTCTAGCTTTCTTTCGTCGAGCGATGGAGGATATTTTTGACCTATTAAGGACATGGCAAAACCTGGGCCAAGTGTATAAGATCCGTTGCGGGCGACGCTTTTATGTCGTCGGGCGATTCTCGCAGAACACATTTTCTTTATACTTTCATTTTGTTTCATTATGGTCTTATTTAATTTTTCTTGGATGTTTTAAATATAGTTGCTATTTCCCCCTTTTATTTTCATTTAAAAACCATTTTAAAAATCTTTTTTTCTTTATTTTTAAATATAACTTTATTTTTGTATATATTCTGGCTGATCTTGGACTATGAGATTTTGGTCATGAGCTTCATTAACATAATTGGATCTTGGGTATTGAGTTTAACTCCACCAAAATGGATGGATGATTTTAATGATGGCTTGATTAAATTTTTGGTTCAAATGTGGTTTAATTCTTATCCCATCCCTCTTCATCTTATCCTCTTCTTATTGTGTCACATGTTGTTAGAGGATGATATATATATATATATATATATATATATATATATATATATATATATATATATATATATATATATATATATATATATATATATATATATATATATATATATATATATATATATATATATATATATATATATATATATATATATATATATATATATATATATATATATATATCATCTCTCCAAACATATGACACATAAATTACTATTGACTGGCCTCAAAATAGGTGCGACTTCTATATAAGTCCACTTACGATTGCTTAACATAGCGCTAAATTTTGTCTCGATTCGAGAAATGGTCATTTGCGGCCCAAACCCAAGTTTGTAAGCCTAATTATGTTAATTTGAATCCTTTAATCCAATAACCTTGAGATTAATTGTTAGGAGGCTTTGGTCTTATCAATCCGCTAATGAATCTTCACAAGCTTTGGTCAAAGTGAATCACTTAAACATCGTTAATCATTTATGGTTACCTTGAGAATTTTAAATGAATGATATACTTGACAAAAAGCAAATGAAACTTGTTGTTGAGAGTCTTTGGTTTTATCAATTCTCTAATGAGTTTCAAATGCAAGTTTCAAGATGGTCATTCAACTAACCTTTAATTTCTAACAATTGACTTTATTTTGTTCTTTTACTTTATGCTTTTACTTTAAGCACACTTATCTTAGCATTTACATTTCATTCTATTTTCATCTTTGCTCACTTGAGCGTTTATATTTATGTCATTTTGTTTTGCTCACTTGAGCTTTTCATTTTCTTTTTGAAAATACTTAATAACCAACTTGAATCATAAAAAAATTTAATGTTACTTGGACTACTTGGTTACTATCCTTGGCATTATGGAGATTGTGGACTTTTTGGACTTAGGATTAGAGACTTTGACCTACTTTGGGACCTTGTGACCTCAACTATTATTTTGTCTGGGGCTCTTGAGGTTTACCCCAAGACATTGGGTTGTTTGTTTGCTTTGTGTGCGAGTTATTGTGATTACATGCTTTGTCTGTGATCGGGAATTCATCTGTATACAGTCGTTACTCAACCCAATTTTTCTGAAGACTTAATGCAATTGAAGCTTGTTTTTCTTAAGAGGTTTATTATCTTGGCTCGTTTGGTTTCAAATCCAAAGTATGGTAATTCTACATCGACTCATTGTGTCAAGTGTTGGCTTCTTGTTGGTTAGACGATTCTTTTCCCTAGCTTTTACCTTATGGTTTAGGATAGTCCCTTCATCTCCTCCCAACTTCTTTTATTTCAAAAATCTTCTCCCTCCTTTTGAAAACTCTTCTTGTTTTTAAACTTGAACTGCTTTCATAATAAACTTGGACTTAGATCCATGCATTTTCAAAAATATTTTCTTAATCAAACTTTAAACAATTTAACAGTACTTTGACATTTTTGTGAGAAGACTAAAAGTCAATCAATCTCATTTAAACCATTTTTCCACTTTGGCTTTTTACCTTAAAACTTTTCTCAAAATATTAGACTCTTGTTAATCCTTGTAGTGATGCGAGCTACTATTCTTCTACGATATGTAGTGAAGTGAGATATTTTCCACTTGGGTGTTGAGTGAGGCTTTGTTGATTTTAAAATCCAAGCTATATCCTCCACTTTGAGATGACGCAAATTCTCCTTTCTCATAATCGTAGGTAGTAAGTATATTCTTCCACTCTGATAAGACAATGATGTCTTGTCTCTTAAAAGGTTAACTATGAGTACCCTGATCCCCTATTGCACGAAAGGTGGTACGTAGGCACTAAAGGTTCGCGACCGCGGCGGGTGCAAAATTGTAAAAAACATTTCTTTTCTCATCTCCACCATCTACTTTTATACAATTCTTATAGCAAAAATACACATATTTTCAAAGAGGTTGTTGTGGAGTACCATAGATGTTTAGGGTGCTAGTATCTTCCTTTTGCATAACCAACCCCAAAACTTAGACTCTCTCCCCCTATTTTTAGGTTATTCACTCTTTTCCCATTCCTTTGGAAATAATAAAGCGCGGTGGCGATTTTTATTTTGATCTGTGCGAGTCAAGTTAATCCAATGGCTTAGTCTCAATTTTTCTACTGCTACTAAAAAATGGTGACTTCACTGGGGAAAGATCGAACTATTGTTGGTCCATCCCTAAGTGGGTTGAGCCTATCTTTGTTTATTTGTGTATGTGTTATTACTTGTTGTATATTATGTGTTGTATGCATGTTTATCTGGACTTTCTTGGTTTTCAGGGTGCTTGGTGATTTCTCATGAGTCTTATACCCAGACTTGGGAAAACTTAAGATAGGACGGGCGGTATAGTCATGTTAACTTTGAGGGAGTAATCCCAAAAAAGGAGACATGAGATCCCCCACCCAGTGGAGGACTCTTTGTCTGTAGTGTTGATTACCGAGTAATCGGGAAGACGTGCTGATTTCGACCTGGGAGCCTGTTGATACTGAGAACCGTATAACCTTTAACCCATCTTGGCCTTTGAGTTGTAGTGCGGAAGCTATGGCGGAGTAATCTGGAAATGGTTGTCACGCGATACTATGCTCAGACGAGTTTTTCCTGAGAATATTGCTAATTACCGAGTCAATAGAGACGTTGGTAATATCTGAAGGAAGGATGTAGACTATTGGAACCTCTTAGAACCTTGTTTGGCAGGTGATAAACTTTTAGATCATGCCATGTGGGTAGTACCTTTGACCTCATGCTCGTGACGTCAAACCTATGAACCCTATGTTTGTGATATTGTGTGTAATTGTTGCATCATACATTCATGCATCCATGAGCATCCTTTAAAACATTTTGTTTCAAGGGACTTAAAAGTCGACTCTTTGCGAATATCTCAGGTACTTTTTGACTATGGATTCTAGAAAAAGAAAGACTAAGAATAACAGTTTCAAAGATCCCAAGATAGATGAGTTGATGAGTCTGATTCCCGAGATCGAGAGTTATACAGATTTTCGGAGGAAGTATGGGTCCATCATTTCTCTTATGAAGCTTAGGATGAAGGAGGGTATTCTCTCGACTTTGGTCTAGTTCTATGATCCGACGTATAGATGCTTTACTTTCCCTAATTATTAGTTGATTCCTACATTAGAAGAGTATTCTTATCTACTGGGTTTACCTATTATCGATCGGGATTTTACCGGTTTGGAGGGGGAGCCAAAATCTCATGAGATTGCTGCTTTGATCCATTTGGGGAAGTCTGAGGTTGAAGCCCACATGACTACCAAAGGAGTGATTAGAGGATTACCCGCTCAGTTCTTGTTCAAGAAAGCTCGCTATTTTGCTAGGATGAAGAGTATGGTTGCTTTTGAGGCCACCTTTGCTCTGCTTGCTTATGAGTTGTTCTTATTTCCCAATATCGACAAATTTATGGATATCAATACCATCAGGATCTTTATGATTGGGAACCCAGTCCCTACATTATCATGTGATGCTTATTACTCTATTCATCTTCGGGATTCTCACCATGGAGAGATGATCATTTGCTACACGCATTTGTTGTATCAGTGGTTTATTTCTCACTTACCTAGGTCTGATGCTTTATGGGATGTCAGGAAGGAACCTCGTTGGGCCCCAAAGATTATGGCCCTCACTCATTCAAATATTGTTTGGTACCATCAGGCTTACCATGATGTAGATATTTTTTACAGTTGTGGTAGTTTCCCTAATGTACCTCTTCTTGGAACAAAGGGAGGAATTAACTACAATCTCGTTCTTGCACGATGACAGCTTGGATATCTGATGAGGTATAAGCCAAATAGTATTCATCTGAGTGGTTTCTTCCTTAAAGATGGAGAGGTTCATAAGGAAGCTAAATAGGATATTGCAAAAGCTTGGCGTCATATTCACATGAAGAGTAGGAAGGACTTGGGACCTAGAGGGGTTGTTTCTTTGGAGCCTTATCTTCAGTGGGTAAGCAAGAGCCATCAAGTTGAAGATGGTGTATTCCTGTGAAGCACCCATGCTTGACATGTTTATGAAGACCACTCATCCCCTATTAGATGATGTGGAAGAGCTTCAGCTTTCCCTAGTCAGGATGCAACAGGAAAAAGGAGGCTTGGAAGAATAAGTGTCAGACTTTAGAGGTGTCCTACCGAGCAGACTTGAAAGAGAAAGATGACTTGATCGAGATTCTTGAGAGTCGTGATGTAGAGACTATGGAGAGGAAAGATGATTTATTTTCCTCTAGAGCTCAGTCAGGACCTAGTTGCTCACTTCCTGATTCTAGTGATTGGAAAGAGGTCGCCAGCAGGTATGCAGAAGAAAACAAGCATTTGAAGGCTCGGATTGCAAGACTCACAGGGAAACGTCAGTGTGTGGAGTCATCTTCATAAGCTTTGCTTTCTTAGGGTCTTAGATTTTTATCTTATCTTGTGCTTGGGATTATTGAAACTTGTACTAAAAGTTGTAATCCGTTTTGAAGTTATTATAATGATATTTTCAGTATTTCAAATGTGTTAGTACTTTAATATTTGCAAATTGTCTATAAATATTTGAGTTCCTTGAAATATTAATAATAAAATAAATCATGCGCATTACATATCATGCATCATATTGTACATACTTCTTGCATTTCTGTTCATATCCATTTGTCTTACTGTGCTTCTTTACTTCATTCAGCAAGTTGTCTCACCAATACAATACTCGGGCCAGTTTCAGAAGGAAGATGGATAATCTAGAACAAGAGAATCGCGAGTTACACGAAGAAGTTACTGCTCTGAAGGCCAGTATGGACAATATCACTACTTTAATGGAATCATTGGCAGCTTCTCAGAATTAGTCGCCACTTGCTCAGCCTCAACAGACAACAGTTGCTTTCAAAGTTCCAACAGTTCCCGTTTCTGTTACTCCAAGTACTATCATTCACAATCGTATGCCTCAGGGTTATCTGTGGGGAATGCCAGAGAACTTCATGCCAGAAGGTTACAATCTTGACACTCAAGTTGCTCCAGATTTGCAAGTTGCTTCTACTCCTGCACCTCCTATGGCACATATTACTCCTGCTGTGAGAAATGAGATTCACTATGTTGCACCTCCTTCGGTGAATATTATGCCATTTGCTAATGATGAAGTTTATCGCCCTATTCCTCCACTAAGTGAAAGCTTGGGTGTCTATGATCGAATGGACGATTTTCAGGATCAGTTTGATAAGATGCAGAAAGAGTTGAAGGCCCTCAGAGGAAAAGAATTGTTTGGGCAGAATGTGAATGATCTGTGTTTGGTTCCAAATGTGAAAATACCTGCGAAATTCAAAGTACCAGAATTCGAGAAGTACAAAGGTAATACTTGTCCTTGTGCTTACTTAGTAATGTATATGATAAGAATATCTACTCACACTAATGATCAACACCTGTTAATTAATTTCTTCCAAGATAATTTGACTGGTGCAGCATTGAAATGGTATATGAGCCTGGATAGTGCCAATGTTCATACTTTCAACGACCTGGGTGAAGCGTTTATTAGACAGTACAAATATAATATGGACATGGAACCTAACCATGATCAATTCAGGGAAATGGTCCAGAAGGACAAAGAGTCATTAAGGAATATGCACAAAGATAGCGTGAAGTAGCCGCCCAAGTGATCCCTCCAATGGAAGAAAAAGATATGACGAATATTTTTCTGAATACTATAGGTGCTTTCTATTATGAAAGAATGGTGGTGAGTGCACTAAGTTATTTTATCGAGATGGTGGACATGGGTGTCCGTTTGGAAGAAGCTATAAGAGAGGGTCGCTTGACAAGAAATGAAAATTCGGGCAGTACGAAGAAACCATCATACGGGTTTGCTAAAAAGAAAGAAGGAGAGACAAATGATCTTATTCAAGAGAGAAGGGTTAATCCTCCTAGAAGAAATCATCAGCGCCAACAATACGTTGCTTCGGTAACTCCAGTTGTCAATACGGCTCCGACCATAGTGGCTTATCAAAGACCAGCCTCTCAGGGAAATCAAGGGTAGAATCAGAGGAGAGAGGCTTTTGATTCTATCCCTATGAGTTATGTAGAGTTACTCCTAGCATTGATTCAGAAAAAGTTGGTTCAGACCATGCCACCCCCTGTTATACCATCACCTTTGCCTTGGTATTATAAAGCAGATCATACATGCGCTTTCCATCAGGGAGCACCAGGGCACAGTGTAGAGAACTGTTATCCTGTAAAATCGGAGGTACAAAAAATGGTGAGATCTGGCCTTTTGTCCTTTAAATATGTCGGCCCTAATGTAAAATATAATCCTTTGCCAAAGCATGAAGGAACAAATGTTGTCAACATGGTTGCTGGTTGTCCAGGGGACTTCCGGATTTTTGATATCAACCTGGTTAGAGGTGACTTGGTAAAGATGCATGCCGACCTTTGTGAGTTTAGTTACTATATGCATGACCATGATGGTTGTGGTATCTACAGTACTGATATACATGGGTGTGATAAGATAAAGGTTGATTTACAGGAAATGATGGATGAAGGCCTCATTCATATAATCAGGCCTAGGTCAGAATACGAGGCAAAAGTAAACATGGTCTTCGGATGTCTTGTAGAGTTTTGGATCTTTGATGTGAACCATATGAATGATGATTTGGTGAAATTGCACGCTACCTTCTGCCACATGAATGGTCAAGTAGAACACCATTATGGATCTTGTCGGGTTTGCTGCAGAGATTCTCGAGGTTGTCCCATTGTAAGAAGAGGCATTCAGTTGTTATTAGATAATGGTACCATCAAGGTTTCAAGACATAGAGATGATTACCACGGGATTAATGTGATTGAAGATTGTTTGGCTGAGACTGAGTCAGATGATGAATACGCTTCTGCAGATGAATTCTTTTCCTCAGACGAAGATATGATCTCTAGTAATGATTCTGCGATGACCAAATATTCTGAAGAAGGGGTGAACGTAATTGTGCCTTATTTCAGTGATCCCGCCCCTGTTAAGATTGAATATTGTAGCAAGCCAGTTGTTGCTCCAGCAGTGATTTGCTTGTCGGGTCTTGTTCCTTACAAATCAGACAAAGTCGTATCGTACAGATACAATTCTATAATTCTAGAGGATGGTGTGGAAGTTCCCATCCAACCTTTGTCTAATGTCGAGAATATTGTTGAGGTAAATAGAGTGTCCCGCAGTGGTCGTGTGTTCACGCCTGTTATTCGAGGGAATGTCAGTGTCGATAAGAAGGTTATCGAAAGTGTTGAAACTAAGAAAGCAGTAGGAGAATCTAATGGTGCTACTCTGGAAAAAGATGTGGATGATATATTGAATATTATCAAGATGAGCGACTACAGGATTGTAGATAAGTTATTGCAGAATCCTTCAAAGTTATCTATTCTATCCTTGTTGATGAATTCTTCTGCCCATAGAGAATTTTTAATGAGAGTTTTGGATCAAGCCTTCGTGGAAAGTGATATGCCGTTGGACCAATTCAGCAGTGTGGTAGAGAATATTACATCCTGTGATAACCTAAGCTTTTGTGATGACGAATTGCCTGATGAAGGAAGGAATCACAATCTAGCCCTCCATATATCCATGAACTGTAAGAATGATTCATTGTTAAATGTGTTGATTGATAATGGGTCCGTCTTAAATGTCATACCGAGGAGCACGCTTATGAAGCTGAAGTACCAAGGAGCTCCCATGCGCCCAAGTGGCATAATTGCAAAAGATTTCGATGGATCAAGGAAGTCTGTTATTAGGGAAGTAGATTTGCCTATTCCCATAGGCCCGCACTTATTTCAGATTATGTTCCAAGTTATTCGTATTATGCCCGCTTACGATTATTTGCTGGGATGACCATGGATACATGAGGCAGGGGCTGTCACTTCAACATTGCACAAGAAGTTGAAGTTTGTGCGTGAAGGAAAAGCGGTCATCATAAATGGGGAACATGCATTGTTAATATCTCATTTATCCTCTTTCAGTGTTGTGGAAGCAGATGAAGCTGTTGTTGGAAGTCAGTTCCAAGCTTTATCCATTAATAATATAAGAGGAAATGAAAATTCTATAGCTTCATTCAAATATGCTCAGTCGGTTGTGCATAATGGCCCTAGTAAAGTATGGGGACAGATTGTTGATCCACCGGTGAACAAGAATATGGTTGGTTTGGGATTTTCTGCAAAGAACGATAAAGGTGAGAGCATAAAGCCAAAGACTGCTTTAGGCAAGTATCAGGATATTTTCCACAGCAGAGGTTACCTTCATCTAACTTTTTCTAGGATCAATGCTATTATGGAGGATGAAGAAGAGCAGGAAATGCCAAACTATGTGACACATGGAGTCAGAGTCTAGAACTGGGTCACTATTGATGTTCCCTTTTGCATCCATGTCTCAAAGTAATTTGTTTTTGTTAATCTTTGCAAAAGGCTTTCACTCTACCCAAGGTGAAAGTTGATATTGTATGGGATTATCTATTTGCTTTGATCATTAAAATCATTAATAGAAGTTGCCTTTAATTCCCAAATTGTGTTTTTATTTTCTGCTTTTTCATGGAAAAATGGTAATCAGAAAAAAAAACCTTTTGGAATAAATAATAATTGTAATTAAATATGCATAATCACTTGATATATGTGTCAGTTTCTAAAAGCAATTATAAATCATATGTGCAGATTAATTTAAAAAAACCCATTGAATACAATGACCCTGCACCCTCTCCCAACTTTGAATATCCTGTGTATGGGGCCGTGGAAGAATAATATGGTGAAATTCCAGAAGAGGTTTCACGATTTCTTGAGCGTGAGGAGAGTGCCATTCAGCCATATAAAGAGCTGTTAGAGACAATCAATTTGGGTTAAGAGGAAGATCCAAGAGAAGTCAAGATTGGAGCATTGATGCATCCCGATGTGAAGAGCAGGTTGATTGAATTGTTGAAAGAGTATGTAGACATCTTTGCTTGGTCATATCAAGACATGCCTGGTTTGGATACTGATATTGTAGAGTATCATTTGCGGCTAAAGCCAGAGTGCCCGCCAGTCAAGCAGAAATTGCAAAGAACTCACCCTGAGATGGAGATAAAAATTAAAGGAGACGTTTTAAAGCCGATTAATGCCAGTTTTCTTGTGACATCAGTGTACCCTCAGTGGATTGCCAATATTGTCCCAGTACTAAAGAAAGACAGAAAAGTTTGCATGTGCGTTGATTATAGAGATTTAAATAAAGCTAGTCCAAAAGATGATTTTCCATTGCCACATATTGATATGTTGGTTGATAGTACAACAAAATTCAAAGTATTCTCATTCATGGACGGATTTTCTAGATATAATCAAATCAGAATGGCTCATGAGGACATGGAAAAAACAACGTTTATCACACCCTAGGGAATATTCTGTTACAGAGTGATGCCTTTCGGGTTGAAGAACGTTGTTGCAACGTACCAGAGGGCTATGACAAACCTATTCCATGATCTGATGCACAAGGAAATTGAGGTATATATTGATGATATGATTTCTAAATCCCGGACTGAAGAAGGGCCTGTGGAATATTTGTTGAAATTGTTTCAGCGTTTGAGGAAATATCGTCTCCGCTTGAATCCAAATAAATTCACCTTCGATGTACGATCAGGGAAGTTGTTAGGTTTCACTGTCAGCCAAAAAGGAATTGAAGTTGACCCTGATAAATTCAAAGTAATTCAATAAATTCCTGCGCCAAGAACTGAAAAGCAAGTTAGAGGCTTCCTTGGATGTCTGAATTAAATTTCCAGATTCATTTCCCATATGACTGCAACATGTGAACCGATCTTTAAGTTGTTAAAGAAAGATCAGGGTTGTGTGTGGACAGATGATTGCCAAAGGGCATTCAAAAGTATTAAAGAGTATTTGCTTGAACCTCCTATCTTGCTTCCTCCCGTTGAAGGAAGACCATTGATCATGTATCTAACAGTGTTAGATAATTCTATGGGCTATATTTTGGGACAACAAGATGAAACGGGAAAGAAGGATTACGCCATTTATCATCTTAGCAAGAAGTTTATTGAATGTGAGTCACGGTATTCTATGCTGGAAAGAACATGTTGTGCTTTGTCCTGGGCAGTAAAGCGATTGCGGCAATATATGTTGAATCATACTACTTGGTTGATTTCCAAAATGGATCCAATTAAGTATATCTTTGAAAAGCCTGCTCTTACTGGGAGAATTTCCCGTTGGCAGATGTTGTTGTCTGAATATGACATTAAATACCGTACTCAGAAGGCTATAAAAAGCACCGTGTTGGCGAATTATCTTGCTCACCAACCGATTGATGACTATTAGTTTGTTAAATATAATTTCCCTGATGAGGATATTATGTTTCTGAAAATAAAAGATTGTGATGAACTGTTGCCTGAGGAAGGTCCTGATCCCGAATCTCGTTGGAGCATGGTATTTGATTGAGTTGTGAATGCTTATGAAGGAATTGGTGTTGTGATTATCACTCCTCAGGGGTCACATGTTCCTTTTACTGCAAGGCTGACATTCGATTGTACCAATAATATGGCAGAGTTTGAAGCTTGCATCATGGGACTCAAGGAGGCCATTGATATTAGAATCAAATTTCTAGATGTGTATGGCGATTCAACTTTGATCCCTTACAAAGAGTATGCTAGAAGATTATTACCCTTCTTTAATAAGGTTGAATTGCATCATATTTCTAGAGATGAAAATCAGATGACGGATGCTTTGGCAACTCTGGCTTCTATATATCAAGTGAATACTTGGAACGATATGCTTCGTATCACAGTACAACGTCTGGATAGACCGACTCATGTGTTTGCAGTAGAGGAAACGTCAGGTGAAAAACCTTGGTATTATGATATCAAGAATTTTATCCAAACTCAAGAATACCCGGCCAGTGCGCCAAATAAAGATAAAAAGACATTGAGAAGGTTGACAGCTAGCTTTTTCCTCAATGAAGATGTGATATACAAAAGAAATTATGACATGGTCTTGCTCAGATGTATGGATAGACACGAAGCAGACATGTTGATGCATGAAATCCATGAAGGTTCCTTAGGTACCCATGCTAATGGACATTCGATGGCAAAGAAGATGCTTAGGGCAGGTTACTATATGCTGACAATGGAATCTGATTGTTATAAATTTGCAAAGAAGTGCCATAAGTGTCATATTTATGTTGACAAAACTCATGTGCCTCTGACACTTCTCAATGTTATTTCTTCCCCATGGTCTTTCTCTATGTGGGGTATTGACATGATCAGAATGGTTAAACCAGAGGCCTCGAATGGACATCATTTTATCTTGGTGGCAATAGACTACTTCACCAAATGGGTGGAAGCAGATTCATATGCTAATGTCACTAAACAGGTGGTAGTATGCTTTATCAAGAACAATCTTATATGTCAGTATGGTGTGCCAAGCAAGATTATCACCAACAATGGCTCAAATATGAATAACAAGATGATGACGGAACTTTATGAAGAATTCAATATTGTCCACCATAATTCATCTCCCTACAGGCCAAAGATGAATGGGGCTATTGAAGCTTCTAATAAGAACATCAAGAAGATCATCCAGAAAATGGTTGTTACTTATAAAGATTGGCATGAGATGCTCCCTTTTGCTCTGCATGGGTATCGAACATTTGTCCTCACTTCAACAGGGGCAACCTTGTTCTCTCTTATGTATGGCATGGAAGCAGTGCTCCCCATTGAGGTTGAGATTCCCTCTTTATGCGTGATAATGGAAACCAAGTTGTCAGAGGTTGAATGGGTCCATAACAGGTTTGACCAGTTGAATTTAATTGAAGAGAAGAGAATGATGGCCTTGTGTCATGGTCAGTTATACCAGAAGAGAATGAAGAAAGCTTTTGATAAGAAGGTCAAACCTCGTGAATTCAGAGAAGGTGACCTCGTGCTAAGGAAGATCATGTCTTTTAACGTTGATTCTAGGGGAAAGTGTACTCCCAATTTTGGAGGCCCATATGTTGTCAAGAAAGCCTTCTCTGGTGGTGCATTGATTCTTGAAACAATGGATGGCGAGGAGTTCCCACGTCCTTTGAATGTTGATGCAGTCAAGAAATACTTCGCCTAAAGAAATAAAATAACATCTCGTTAAGTCGAAAACCCGAAAGGGCGACTTAGGCAAAAAAGAGCATCTCGATAGGCTGAAAACTCGAAAGGGAGGTCTAGGCAAAAGTAAGAGACATAAATAGAATAAATTCTCCCGCTAGATTGAAAACCCACAAGGGCAACTTAGGAAAAAGTTAGGGATTTCTTGGCAAGTAACTGCGTCAGACAAGACTTTATCATTGAAGCAACAATCTTCTTGGATCCTCACCATGCTTCAACAAAAGTTGTTGCTCAAGAATTCAAAGTTATTAGGGAGAATAGTGGTCATTTTATTTCAATGTATCTTTTCCAATATATATTACCATTTTCCAAACTTTGTAATCATCTATGGAGTCTCGCCATTCGCAGACTACCATCCTATTAATAAAGCTTGAGCTTTTATCCTATTCTTCGCGATTCTTATTTTATTCTGCTTACAAAGACTCCATTTATTATTGATAGTAATTTTCAAAGAAAATAGATTAAATAACAAAATTGTTTTTTTGAAAAGAATTTACAAATTACTTCTTACTTTAGATTTTATGACTCAAGAAGAACAAAAATAGTGACTCCAAGGATGGACGAACTCTGAAATTTTGGAAGTATGAATTCCCCAGGAAGGCTCTCCCAGGTTACTTTTACTGGTATGAGTATGATCTTCTTGTGCTTCTCAGATAATTGAAGATGATACCAAATTATGTATGGTGCGGTGTTGGGTTTGTGATCCTGTTTTCCCCAGCCAGGTCTTGGTTCATTTTAATTTCATGTTTGCATGGTATGAAGTCTCTATCCCAGATTCCCCAGAAAGGTCTTCACTCACATGACTAAAGTCTCTTCCCCTTTATGTGTTGAGATGGAATCATTTGCAAAAAATCGCCCTTTGCAGTGTTGGCATTATGGTTGTTATTTGTTTCCCAGGCAACAAGACAAGGGCAATATATTCTCTAAGAAGTGTTGAAACAGTTGTCAACTTTTTGGGTTGTCTCCCGCTAAATGTTGGGTTTTATTTAAAATCACCATAATTTTGATTTCTTGCTTTATTGTTTAACTTCTTAAATCTCCAAGAAAAGTCGAGATAATGGGTCTCTCTAAAAATTGCTACCCCCATGAGGTTTCATAATTTCTCCCTAGAGAAGTTGGTGTAATCATCACTCTCAGTATTGAAAAATGTATCTTGGGTTCCCCTCGATGATGTAGTGTTGCCCTCCCTAATGAAGTCAGTACGAAATCTTCAGTTGATATCTCGATGATGTGGTTTTCATCTACCCTATTGAAATCAGTATTGCAATCCCCAGTAGAAGTACAGACGTTGAAGCATTTGTTTTCCCCATTAAATATTGTGTGATGTTCCCCGGTGAAGCCTGGAGGAGAATGTTATATCCCTATGTCTGTACTGATTTATTATTATGATTTGATTATTTTCGGATTATGTTTCTTCCCAGTGAAGTTAAGACGCGAAATAGGAATCTGTTTCCTCAGTTGGTGCTTACTTTATTATGAAATTTTCATCTTGGATGTGATTTGGCCGAGTATTGACTTTACCAAAGTTGGTTTTGTCTTGTTATCCCCAGTGTTATATGTCTGTTTTGTCAGCATATACATGATAACATTCATACAGTCATACATACATCATGCATGGTTGAATTTAGCAAATCATTGCTCATTTGCATTCATTAATATACCTTTTTGGAATATTACCCTGTTTTGCAGAGTTGTGTTATCCTCTCTCCAATAGAATGTCAACCTTAGGCAGAAAGTGTATATTCTTTCAATTTGCCCACTGAGTTTTCCCTCGTGAAAGATTTTTGCTTTAGCCTTCCTATACAGCTCTTTGTCTGGATAGAAAGTGTTTCCCTCTTGAGTTTATTTCTCATGAGGTGTTATTTTGGTTGACTGATTCATTCTGGTTTATTTCTGGATTGAATCTATGGTCCCCAACAATATTATTATTTTGATTTTTGCAAGCTTTGAACTCGGGTTTGAGAATGTGCATTTATTTTGCCACGAGAAGACTTTATCTCCTCAGTAGGAATATATTAACATTTCCCTATGAAGTAATTTTTCTTTCCCCAAGAAATCATTATTGTAATTCCTTCTCATAACAACAAGTGGAAGGTGTTTTTATTTGAGAAACCTGTACTTCCCCAATAAGTATGTCAGTACCCAGAGAAGATTTAGATTTGTTACTCCAATGAATGGTAGCCTTTTCATTATGGAAGGTAGTTCGTTGTTGAAATTTGTTACTCCAATGAATGGTAGCCTTGTCATTATGGAAGGTAGTTCATTGTTGAGATTTGTTACTCCAATGAATGGTAGCCTTGTATTTATGAAAGGTAGTTCGTTGTTGAGATTTGTTACTCCAATGAATGGTAGCCTTGTCAATATGAAAGGTAGTTCGTTGTTGAAATTTGTTACTCCAATGAATGGTAGCCTTGTCAATATGGAAGGTAGTTCGTTGTTGAGATTTATTACTCCAATGAATGGTAGCCTTGTCATTCTGGAAGGTAGTTCGTTGTTGAGATTTGTTACTCCAATGAATGGTAGCCTTTTCATTGTGGAAGGTAGTTTGTTGTTGAGATTTGTTACTCCAATGAATGGTAGTCTTGCCATTATGGAAGGTAGTTCATTATTGAGATTTGTTACTCCAATGAATGGTAGTCTTGCCATTATGGAAGGTAGTTCATTATTGAGATTTGTTACTCCAATGAATGGTAGCCTTGTCATTATGGAAGGTAGTTTGTTACTGAGATTTGTTACTCCAATGAATGGTATCCTTTTCTTATGGAAGGTAGTTCGTTATTGAAATATTTTTCTTATGGATGGTAGTCTCGTCATTATGGGAGATAGTTCATCGTTGAGATTCATATTACTTTGAAGAATTTATTTGGTTTCGTTCGTAAGTACTGGTGCTAATCGTTTATTACCTACCCTAATATTGGTATTTACCGGTGTTATCTTAACATTTCTTTCCCCAGTAGGTCGATGTTACTTTTTTTGCTATCTCCTCAGTGAGTGGATAGTTTGCAGTCATCTGTCGATCACGGTTATCCTTTAATTTCTCTCCTCAATCTTTGAGTTGATGACGCCTTATCTCCCCTTTGGGCTTTACCCCAATAGAGTTGGGTCTCTTGTTCACCAGTGATTTATTTTCCTGGTCGGGTTTTTCTTTCAATTCCTGTTTTTATTTGCTACATTCCCAGTGGTGTCTTGTGCCATTTTTGTATTTGTTCATTTGCATT
The DNA here is from genome assembly GCA_948472305.1 of Vicia faba. NCBI lineage: Eukaryota > Viridiplantae > Streptophyta > Magnoliopsida > Fabales > Fabaceae > Vicia > Vicia faba. Next base: position 186,303,236 of record OX451741.1, read on the forward strand.
CATAATCATAAGCATTTCATGGCATCTTAGGGCAAAAAATAAGGCTTGTTTTATATTTAAGTATCTTCAATCGCGTCGACACGAAGATATTAACCTTCGCATCTCCGGATAGGAGACACTTAAATAAGGGCATGCCATCTTTTTTGGTCAAGAGCAAATTTTAAATGGAAGGTTATGTTTGGATACAAGACATTATAAGTCATTTTGAAGAAAAAAACTTAAATTTTTCGAAGTACAAAAAGTCAGCATCTTTTCTCAACTTTGACTCATCACAACTTTCAGCTCAAGCATCCATTTGATTCCATTATTTGCATATTGTAAAGTTTGTGATCTCATCTTTCCAATGCATCAAGAATCAAGTCCTAAGGTTCCCTAAATCGTGCAAGCCATTGATTCAAAGATGGTACCTTGAAACTGAAGTTTTCTCCAAATTCGAAATTTGAAATCCTTGATTTGGCCTCTAAACACAAAATTTCTGCGTGTTTTTACTTCTAATCATGTTTAATGGACTTCCACAAATGATTAGCACATTGAAACGCAAGCTTTGGTTGAGTTTTGAGCAAAATAGAAGTCACACTTTTCATATTTGCAACTTCACACGATTTCCCTCCAAACTTCACCATTTCACACGCTTAAGCATTCCATTATTTTCCCTATAAATAGAGGGTCATACATCATTAATTTTCTCAAGCTTAGAGAGCCAGAATCACCCTGTCAAACTTCCTCTTGAACCCATTTTGCTGCAACTTCGAATTTGGTTTTACAACTTTCCTCAATCCATTTTCTTTGTCAATTCATCATCCTTGAACCTCACTGAAGCTAACAGAAGAAGAACTAAGCTCTAAGACTTCCTAATTCGTGCTAGCCAAGTCAAGTTTTAGATCTCTAAATTTGAACTTCAATAGGTAGATTCCTTCACCAATTCTCTCGAACTTTGATACTATAATGAAGCTCTCATCATTCTGATTCTATTCGCAACCTTTATTTCCAACTGGAAGTGAGTTTTGGCAATGAATTTTCAAATCCCTTTTCAAATCTTTCCTTCCAAAACGACTGAGCTATAACTAACATAAATTTTTCGTGAGGGTACCATTGGAATTGTCTTGAAGAGACGAACCGAATGGTACCGGTCTCGAGCTCTAATTTTTCCATTTCATGAACCTGTAAATTGCTTGGGTGGAGGTTGAAGATGACCTACGTGTCTGTCTTCAACCAATGACAAATTGTCACACATTTTTTTCAAATCCGTTTAATAATTGATCACGTGTGTTATTTCCTGTGGACCATGATATGCATAATGCGTCTGATCCATTGGATTAGCTTACTAACGCGTTTTGACTCTCATCCAATGGTCTACATATTTTTTGTTTTTATTTTATTTTCTGATTTTATATTTTATTTGTTTTAAACTTCAAAAATTCATTTTAACTTCAAAAAATCCAAAAAAAAATCTTAAAAATACTTCTGATTTTTCTCTTTCTAATATAATTTTTTCACAATTTTATTTTGTGTTTTGATATTTTTTTATGTTTTTCTACTTTATTTGAATTTTTTTAAATGTTTAAAAATACTTTTCTTAATTTTTAAATTCTTAAGAAAAAATATGGAAGTATCCAATGACCTCTTGACAAAAATTGGTGACCTCATTTTATTTTTATTTCTGACTTTACTATTTTTCACAATTTTTGGTTTATTTTGCCTATTTCTTTTAATTTTATAAATAGTTTCTGACTTTAAAAAATTACCAAAAATTTTATAAAAATATTTGAGCTCATTTCTGATTTTTCTATGGTCTTATTTAATTTTTCTTGGATGTTTTGAATATAGTTGCTATTTTCCCCTTTTATTTTCATTTAAAAACCATTTAAAAATATTTTTTTTCTTTAGTTTTAAATAAAATTTTATTTTTGTATATATTCTGGCTGACTTGGACTATGAGACTTTGATCATGAGCTTCATTAATATCATTGGATCTTGGGTGTTGAGTTTAACTCCACCAAAATGGATGGATGATTTTAATGATGGCTTGATTAACTTTTTTGGTTCAAATGTGGTTTAATTCTTATCCCATCTCTCTTCATCTTATCCTCTTCTTATTGTGTCACATGTTGTTAGAGGATGATATACATATCATCTCTCCAAACATATGACACATAAATTGCTATTGACCGACCTCAAAATAGGTGCGACTTCTATATAAGTCCACTTACGATTGCTTAACATAGCGCTAAATTTTATCCCGATTCGAGAAATGATCATTCGTGACCCAAACCCATGTTTGTAAGTCGAAGTATGTTAATTTGAATCCTTTGATCCAATAACCTTGAGATTCATTATTAGGAGGCATTGGTCTTATCAATTCTCTAATGAATCTTCACAAGCTTTGGTCAAAGTGAATCACTTAAACATCGTTGATCATTTATGGTTACCTTGAGAATTTTAAATGAATGATATACTTGACAAAGAGTAAATGAAACTTGTTGTTGAGAGGCTTTGATTTTATCAATCCTCTAATGAGTTTAAAATGCAAGTTTCAAGATGGTCATTCAACTAACCTCTAATTTCTAACAATTTACTTTATTTTGTGCTTTTACTTTATGCTTTTTGTTGTACCCCAAAATTTTCCCTCTTATTTATCAAGTATTTTCTCACAAAGATCTCTCTTGGTTCAAGACTGCACTAGGGTTGATCAACTCAAGACACCTCCTTAAGCACTGATGACTAAAATTAGGGTTTGAGATTGCACAAGGATAATTGAAATTTCAATGCTTCATGTGACTTTCACGGATCATTTTGGACCCCCAAGATTACTCATGTCAAGTTTCAAGCCTTGGATCACACTTTTGCTCAGTCAATTGAGCAGTTGACTTAAAAATCAGCTGTATTGGGGAAAAAGTCAACTTTGGCCAATTTACAGTCAAACTTCATAATTTTTTATCCACATCAACATTATAAACTCATATGTATCATTTGATCAAGTTTGGCCATAATTCCTCAAGAAATTTGATCAAATCATCAAAAGGGCAAAATGGTCAAAATTAGGGTTTTGACTGAGAAAAGGAAATTTCTGATTTTTGACCTAGAAAATCGTTAATTGGTTTGAGGCATGATCTCAAGAGTTCAATTGCATCACTTTTACCTAATGGCATGACCCAAAACATTGCTCAAGATCAATTGGATTGATAGTGAATTTTCAGTCAACTGATCAAAAGTCAACTGTACACTGAAAAGTCAAACTTTGACTTTGTGGTCAAAATCAAGTGTCAAAGATCACAATTCATCAAAACATGTCAAAATATGAAACTTATTCATCAAGAAATCAAAAATTCAAGATTTCATTTTGAAAAGTCAAAGTTTTCTAACTTAGAAATTTTTCTAAGTGTTTAAAACTTCATGTTTTTTCACAACTTTGAGCCAATTTTTCACCATGATGCAAAATGATTCAGAAGAAACTTTAAACATGAAATTTGTATATCTCCATGATATATACAACATTTCTTTACAAAACTTCTCCTAAAAATTCTTGGATCTCAAGTTATTAATTCATGAAGTCATAGCTTTGAAACTAAACACTTAGTGAAATTTTGCACTAGTTTAGGCAGGATTTTGACCTAACTTCATGGAACTTTTTCATATAGTTCCAAGGGGAATTTTCAAAATTGATTCAAATATGGGTTGTAGATAACATTATAAGCTTTCCAAAATGTCCAATAACTCCTTGAGATCATTCTTGAGCAGGAAGAGTCGAAGAGAGGAAGTTAGGGTTTTCAAACTTGAATTACAAGTCATTTTTTATGAACACATGAACCAAATCCATAGCCATGCTGCATAATCCTCACTTTGCAGGCCTCAAACTTGTTTTTCACTCCATAATTAATGGTTTACGCAACTTATTATGCCCTTATCCAAGTGTTTCAAGCTTTGTCCAAATCAATTTGCCATTTTAGGGAGAAAGTAACATATCCATTCTTGTAAAGCAAGCTTTATGCACAAAGTCAGCTTCTTGAGCTCCCAACTTGTTTTCCTTGATTAAACTCCATCCACAAAGTCAGAGGTATTGTGTTTAAAGCGGTTAACAACTCTATGAACCAAGTACAAGGCATGGAAACTTGTTTTGTCAAAAAATCACATGTTGAGCTTAAACATGTAAATTTGAATTCTGATCAACTAGAGCATTACATACTTGTTGCTTATAAATAGAGTCGGTATTTATGAGATAAAGGACGAGCTCAAGCACCCTGAAACACTCCCAAACTCCCTTTATCGAGAAATTGCACAAAAAACTCCATTAATACATAGTTCTGACCTTAAACTTGTATCTCTCATTTCCCTCGTGCGTTTTCCCTCAAATTAATTCCTAAATCTTCCTTACATCAAATACAAACCATCCATGACCCTGTTTCATAATTTTAACTCCATCTTCATCATCCTCCATAACCAAAAACAGAGGTCTGCAAGTTGACTTCTTCATACCATTCCAGCCATCCATTGCTCAAGCAAACCATTGCATTAGCTTCCTGGGAACTTGAGGAAGCAAACCTTATCATTGCAGCACCTTGAATCAAGCTCATTTGCATTTCACGATTTCCAGTTTTGAGGTATTTTTCTTAAACTTATATCTTCATATTTAGACATTGTTAGGTTTGCATTTGTGAAGATAAAATGTAGACATCATTTCCCTGAAACTATACATGTCCATAGATTTCATTTATTTTGATTGAGCTAGGAGAATTTTGAGTTTAAACTTTCTGAAATATTTAGGTCAGAATTTGGTACTTTTAAAAATTCTCATTCATCTTTGATTTATAGTTCATGATATTTATATGGTTGGATTCATATGAAAAAATGGAGCAATTTTCATGTTTACATTTTTGCAAATGGTTGAGAAATGAGCAAGTTGTAGGGCTTCTGGCTGGAGGTTGAAGATGAAGTGTATTTAGGGTGAGATTTATGTTATATATTTGTTGTTTTACATAAGTTAATGGATGTATCACCACTCCATTGGTTAAAGCGCGTGCATGTCACTATGAGGTCCTGGGTTCAAGCCCCAGTGTGACCTTTTTGCTTTTTTCACATTTTTTCTCACATTTTTGGCTCTTTTTGCAGCGCATGGGCCTCCTCTTATTGGGCCTGACTTTTTTCTCACAATACCCCCTATTTCATTCACCTCCCTGACTTTATTTATTTTATTTGTTTTTATTTTTATTTTACTTTCTTATCTTGTATTATTATTATTAATATTATTATTAATATTATTATTATTATTATTATTATTTTCATTACTAAAAACCCAAAAAATATTTATGTTTTTATTTATTTTTATTTAGTTTACTTTTTCATAAAATTAAAAGCACAAGAACATTTTCTTTAATAAATTAACTTCTTTTTTTAAAAAAATACTTAGACAATAAATTTTAAATATTATTATATTGTTTTCTTGTAAATTAAAATCAATTTAAAATTTAGGATCTTTTATTTAATTGTTTTTATTTACTAATTTAATTAAATCCACAAAAACCCTAAAAATCTTTTTAATTTAATTTCTTTTCTCAATTAGTTTAAGTTAATTTTATTTTAATTTTAACTAATCATTTTTCTTAATTAGGTTTAGGTTAAACCCTTTTCATGAAAACCAAACAAAAATTACATTTTCTTTTTTTACATTTTCATTCTTGCACTTTAGTTATTTATTTTGTACATTTATTCATAATTCAATATAGTTGTAATATTATTTAGATTTAATTTCTTGAAAGATTCCCCATTTGTAAATTTGTATACCCCCTCCCCTAAGTGATGTAATAGCGTAGTAGTTTTAAATTCCGCAATTTATCGTTTTATATACAAATGCTAGTAATTAGGGTTTTGTAAGGAAAGACTAAAACCAAATAATAGAAAACCCTAATCAAAGACAAATCAAGCATGAAAATTAATACACTTGCACACAAGCACCCCTAGGGTAAATCCACTTGGTTGCTTTACAAAAATGGTCATATTACGCATGTGAGGTATCTTAGTAAAGACAAACAACATACAAGATCATAGTCCCTCGATGACGCTATCAAAAGTTTCCTTTCAAAATGATCTTAGTCCCTAAAGAAAAATGCTAAGATATCTTGCAACATTGCTAATCGTGGTTATGCGATGACCCATGCCCGTCCCTTTTACATCCAAAGATATAGTTACTTACCAAATCAATGGTAAGATAATATTGTCAAAGGAAAAAGGAAATGAACATGAAAGACTTTCGAGTAGGTAGAATGTTCTTAGTTACTTGCTCCATTTCAAAATAAAAACATCCTTGCTATTTTCAAAATAAACACCAACATTTTCAAAACACCTTTCAAACTTGAAAACATTTTTCAAAAGATCAACATCTTTGTGTACATTCTTACGAACGAGAATCATTACAAAGTTTGCCTAAACAATGGCCTCTTTTCAAAACACTTTCAAAAAACCATACAAAGCACATTTTCAAACAAAAGTAAGTGATTTAGCAAGTAACTAAGAGCCCATGGAAAACCATGGATGAAAAGGGTGCTAATACCTTCCCTTTTCATAATCTACCCCCCGAACTCAGGAAATAATCTCAAAGGTCTTTCCTGTGCTTTTTCACCTTTCCTTTTGGATAAAAGAAAATTCGGTGGCGACTCTTGCTAACCGCAACATTTGCGATCAAATGTAAAACACCCAAGTCAGTTCTCCCACCGTATCACAGAACTGGCGACTTTGTTGGGGAAAATTTTAAAAGTGAGGTTACCTTAGGGTTAGATCATATTTACTTGCTTTCATTGTTTGACTTGTATGCTTTACATTATGGTTCTTTGTTTGGGTTTGAATCCTCTACCCGAATTTGGGATACCTTATAGGTAAGTAGCAATACATTGTGGAAACTGTGTGGGGTATACCAACATGGTCTAATAAATAGCTATGTTAGTGCGACATATTTGTGGGTACCGGTAGCCCTTGAGTAGTCAAGGAGAATACGGGGCCACTGAGTGATGTCATGAAGCACTAATGAACTTTTAGAACCTTTACTTGACCAACTTCGCCATTAGGACACAGTGAGATGACCGACTTTGGTGCAGTCCGAAGTTGGTAGATACTCGATACTACACTCATTGAGGTTTGGTTTTTTGGGATATTTCGGTCACCATTAAAGAGGCTTGCGCTGAAACAATGCCCGGAGAAACAAACTGATGATATTGAGCTCCTTAGAACCCGGTTACTATTACTAGGACAGGTTTGAGCCAACTAAACTTCAAGAGGGTACTTACCTATGAGACTCCATGCAAGCCTAAACCTAAGGACTTGTTTGCTTTGTTTGTATATATATACTTGTACATAACATCATAAACATCATAACATCATACTCATATCCACTAACCATTTCAAGGATCTTGGGATTTATCTTTGTTCTGTTTTGTAGGACATGGATTTTATTCGCAGGAAAACCATTCAAGTCAATCTTGTAAGGATCCCTCCTCAATTTAAAGAGATAGCATCAAGAATTCCTGAAAATTCTCTGTTTACCGAAAGACATGGTCACCTACTAAACTTGGTTACCACCAACACTGATGAAGACATGATGAAGGTGCTCTTCCAGTTCTTTGATCCTTTACACCATTACTTCACATTTCCCGATTATCAACTTGTGCCAACTTTGGAAGAATTCTCCCAACTCTTGAGGATTCCAATTCTCAATCAACTACCTTTCAATGGTACGGAAAGAGATCCAAAGCCAGAAGATATTGCTCAAGCTCTACACTTGCAATCATTTGATATCACAACTAATTGGGAAACAAGGAGTGGTGTCAAAGGTTTCTAAGCAAAGTTCTTGTTTGCGAAAGCCCAAAACTATTGGAACTCTTTGGATTTGCAAGCTTTTGAGGAAATTTTGGCTCTCCTCATCTATGGGATGGTTTTGTTTCCAAATTCTGACCAACTCATAGATGTGAACACCTTCAAACTCTCCATGTCTCGTAATCTGGTGCCTACTTTGCTAGGGGACATCCTACATTCTTTTCACACTCGCACTATGAGGAAAAAGGGCATCCTTATGTGTTGTGCTCCTCTCTTGGCAAGATGGTTTATTTCGCATCTTCCCCGATTTGTACTAAAGAACGAGCAAGGTTCAAGGTGGTCACATAGGTTGATGACACTTAAACATTCATACATTCATTGGTGTTCCCGATCTATAGAGAATGTTACTATTGTCGACCGTTATGGAGAATTACCTAATGTACCTTTACTTGGCATTAGGGGAGGTATCACCTACAACCTCTGTTTAGCCTTAAGACAATTTGGTTACGCCCGAAGGGATGGCCCCCATGAGATGCTCATTCAAGGTTTGGTATTTGACTACGAGAACGATGATCAAGGTCACCGCTAGATATTTATCCGAGCTTGGAGGATGTTGAACAAGGTAGATAGAAAGACATTGGGGCATAAGAATTCCATCCCTCTTGAGCCTTACCTCAAATGGGTACGAGCTCGTGCTCAAAGTCTTATAATGCCTTACCCCTGCATTCTCCCGGTAATCATAGAGCCTGTTGTGAAAGGAGATGTTCCATACACTATCCTGGATCCTAACATGCCCACCTCGCTTGAAGAATTACAAAGGGATTGGATACAGCTTAAGGGGGAGCGAGACACATTCGAGGCCCAATTCTACGCCAGCGAGAAGAAGGTTTTGGAACTCACTAAGTGTTGTACCCTAAAATTTGCCCTCCCATATTTCTCAAAATATTTCAAGAAAAATTCACAAGTCCAACCCGACGCGTCATATTCAGGTATCCTTTCGCCAAGATATCTCTGATAACGTATTCTCACATTCAGGTTCGACTCAAGAGTCAATTCTTTAAAGAAGGTATCCGACTGTGTGAGTTTTCTCGAAGAAATATGGTGAAAAAGTGTGCTGAAAGTGCAGTTTTTACGCGCTAAAAAATTCATAACTTGAAGATCGTGACTCGTATTGAACCCGTTCCGGTGGCCAAAATTCCGTCTTGACATTATCTACGTTTTCATCTCTCACGACTGGAAGCCAATTTCGATCAGAAGGTCTTCAAAAATGTGGATTTATCAAGTATTTTCGTGCAGAAATTTGTGACAGAAGTTTATTTGCGTCATGTTCAAAAAATCATAACTTGGTCGATTTTCATCGTATCGAGCTGGTTCCGGTGCCAAAATTTCAAAAATTGAGTTGGCTACATTTTCGCAGAAGGTATTGAGTTCAAACGGTATTCAAAAGGCCTTCGTTTTTTGCTCAGAGTGCGTGACACGCTGAAAATCCTGAATGCTGAATATTATTTCATCTGGGCCGAAACTTCGAAAATTCATAACTCGGTCAATTTTTATCGGATTGGGCTTATATTTTTACACAAGGTCCCTGACTCATAGATCTACAACTTTGCTTCAAAAGTCGAGACCAAATTATGCACCGATCAATACTAGTTTTTTATTGAAGAACGTGTCAGAGTCGACACTGGAGCCCAAAATAAGTTTGTCTGAGCTGAAACTTCAAAAATTCATAACTAATTCACCGTTTATCCGATTGAGTCGATTTTCGGACAGGAGTTAGTTCTCGATGCCGGCTACATTTTGTTTTCACATTTCAACTTCAAAAAATGCACTTAAGTCCCTGCGATTTAGCCTGGAAAGTGACGAATTCAAGTGAATATTGGAGGCCCAATTGCACATTCAAAGCCCATTTGCTTTACCCTAATTTCCATTATATAATCACCTTCTTTTCACACAAACCAGGAGAGGAGGAAAAGAGAGAAAAAAACCTTGTCACAATACTGTTAGAATATCAAATTCTTTCAACAACCCTAAAACCTTGAAATCCTTATTACAAATCCATCTCTCACTACAAACAAGCCATCTCAGTTACAAACCAACATCTTATTACTTCTTCAGTAAGGGTAAGGCTGGCTTGATCTCCATGATCCAAAGGGCATAAAAGCATTCATGTCACTACTTTTCCAGTAAGGGTAAGGTTGATTTGATCTCCATGATCAAAAGGGTATAATCATTCATACATGCCATATTGTGCCTAAACATTAAATTTCTTCATATATTGGCTTTATTTGCATTTTATGATTTTATTTGATGTGTTTGTGAGATTCAACACTGCAGATTTAGACAGGATCCCAGGCAGGTTCATTAAGGAACGTTGAGGCCAAAAGCCAAATGGCCAAAAGCCAAAAGCCAAATGGCCAGACTAGAAAAACTTATGCACGACACCAATACATGGCGAGGCAGACATTAAGCCAGACATTAAAGGAACGTTGAAGCCAGAACACAAATGGCCAAAAGCCAAAAGCCAAAAGCCAAATGGCCAAAGTAGAACAACTTATGCATGAAACTCAATCCAATGGCCAAAGAATGCAGACCACGGTACTCAGGAGTCAATACTTCAAAAAACCTCCCCTTGGGCCAGACACCCCCTATGGTTTGCTCAATTTTTAATTTTTATTTGTTTTTCCTTTTTATTCTTTTAATTGTTTTTTAATTGTTTTCTTTTAATTCCATAAAATAATTTTCATAATAAATATAAAATACAGAAAAATCAAAAAAATGTTTATTTTATTAATATTAATTTTACTATTATTATTTTTGTAAATAAACTTTAAACAATTAATTAGATTAATTTAGGTTTCAAAACTTTAATATTTTTCTTAATAAATTAAATATGTAGAAATTAGGGTTTTTAACTTTTTCATCATTTTTTTTAATAAATAACTTTCTCATCATTATTATTATTATTAACTACTAATTTATTTTGTAAATAAACATGTACATAAATTCTTTAGTAAATTAAGTTAAACTTTAACATTTTTCTCAAATAATTAAAAATAACTTAGAATTAGGGTTTCTTTTAATTTTAATTTTAATTTTCTTATTTCATAAATACAAAAAAAACCTAAAAAACACTTCTTTTATTTCAATAAATAATTAATTAATTTTTAATTTCATTTAATTTCTTTAAAGGGTCCAACGCCCTCGAACGTTCTATTTTTATTTCTTTCGCACATTTATTTTCTTTCAAATATTATGTAATTGCTCAAGCCATGTAACTCGGACATTTTATATTTCCCGCATTTTATTTCTTTATTTTATGTCAAATCGGGTCCTGGTTTAATTTGGCGATGTGGACCCGCGCCTTTGTAATAGTTTAGGAATTTTATCTTTCCGCACTTTTTAACTGTTAAATAAATGCATGCAAGAATGAATGACAAAAATAAAAACAAAACGTTAGATCACCAATAACCTGACAAGACAAAAATAAATGAATCTGACACACAAATCACACACCACCCCTAGGGTACGCCTCACTGTTGCCTTGCCTCGAAAGGTGATCGTCGAGTAGAGGATGTCTTAGTAAGTCCTCATGATCCGGGAACCTGGCATGAGGGTAACTTCTAAGGTGTCTTCCTATTGCTCCGGTGATCACCATGTCCCGAACCTCGAATTGACCCGAACACCTCCAACGGTGGTGCTACCTACCTCTCAATGGTGGGATGGCACTACTTTAAAGGACATCTACACAGACGAATTCCTTAGGGTAGGTAGAGAACTCTAGATACTTGCTCTAAATTTCAAAACAAATCAAAAATACTTTTCACACCGACACCTTTTCAAAAAGCTTTCGAAAGCAATTTTTCAAACACTCTTGAGGACTGATACAAGAGTCGAACTGGAATTTTCAAAGAAACTTTTTAAAACCCACAATTGAAAAGCAAACAAACCATTTTTGAAAACACAAATGAGCAAGTATCTAAGAGCCCATGGATAACCATGGATAGAAAGGGTGCTAACACCTTCCCTTTCTATAACCTACCTCCCGAACCGAGAGCAATCTCTTTAAGGAATTTTTCTGTGCTTTTGTCCTTTCCCTTTGGAGAAAAATAAAAGACGGTGGCGACTCTTGCTTCCGCGACATTTCGCGAACCAGCGTTAAACAGTCAGTTCCAGATCCACCGATCACAGAACTGGCGACTCTGCTGGGGACCAAACTTAAAGTGAGGTTTACCTTAGGGTAGTTCATAACTGTGTTTTCAATTGTATTGACTTGCTTGCTTTATTATTGTGGGACTGTCTTGGGAGTTCTATAGATCCTAACCCGGATCTGGGGGATACCTTCTTAGAAAGTAGCAACAAGGCTGTGAGGGAACTGTGTGGGGTATACCGACATGGTTGAAACAGTCTGCTACGTTGATGTGGCACTTTGGTGTGTACCGGTAACCCTTGAGTTCAGTCAAGGAGAGTACGGGGCCTCCGCGTGGTGTCGTGAAGCATCAACAGACCTTAGGAACCTTAATTGAACTATCTTGGCCTCTTTAGGGTAGTGAGATAACTGACTTTGGTGCAGTCCGAGGTTGGTTGATACTCGATACTACACTCAGTGGAGGGTTGCTTTCCTGGAATATTTCGGTCGCCAGTTCAGTGGCTAAATCGAAACGATGAACAATGAAAGCAATCCCGTGATATTGGGATCCTTAGAACCCGGTTACTTCTAATAGGACAGGTTGAGCCCACCAACTTCAAGAGGGTAGTACCCCAAACCTCATGCTGGCCTAAATTCTAAGGGCTTCTCTTGTGTGACTTGTGTGCCTTCGTACATGACTATTTGCATGCTTGTTGTCTGGCACTTGAGTTTCTTGCAGGTTTTGTTTGCAGTCCTTAATCGGGACTCATAACAGGGTTTACCTACATTACTCCATGCATAGCATACCATCATACCATTGCATACATCCTGCATAAGGACTAACCCATTTCAAGGATCTCAAGGGCTTGTGATGCAGGTCATGATGAACCAACTGTCCAACAAGGGGCAAAAAGGGGATTTATTTTCCTCTAGGCAAGGTTGTCAGGGGCTATGACCCACTTGATATGGTGAGCTTTGACACTTGAAGAAAGTTCCCCGAGCCAAAGTTGTTAGGGGCTATGACCCACTGGATATGGTGAGCCTTTGACCCTTAAAGAAGGACTCTCAACAACATGCAGTTCCTTCAATTAAGCCACCGGATTCAAGCTCTAACAAATTTCTTGTTTTACCCCGCGAGATCCTTGAATACATTGCATGCATGTCATACACATCATTACATAACAGGTATCTTTGTTGCAGGTAACTTACCTTTCCCGCTGTTTATTTCGGCAATGGCTTCCCAACAGGATAAACAGGACCTTCTTGCTCAAGAGACTCGGTTCGGGGAAATCCTCCTGAATCTATCCAAGGGGCAGGAGGAGCTAAGGACACTTCTCATGGGGACTTTGGTCAGGAACAGCGCTGAGGACGAACGGCTGAAACATCTGCAAGTTGAAGTGGATACATTGAAAGCCCAGATGTTGGGGCAGGTGACTGCCATTCAAGGTTTAGCTCAAAGACAAGAAGAGCTCGGGGTTCTCTTTAACCAACTGCTTCGGGGTAACCAACTGGGGCAATCATCTAAGGTGGAAGGGCCAGTCATCATTCAACCATCTTTGAGACAAGGAGATAAGGGGAGAGCTCAAATGGCTTCAGGGTCACTAACTCAGCAGCAACTTCACCAGCTTCAGCCAGACAAGCCCAGGAGGCAATTCACCCAGCTCAATATGTCGCTGTTTCAAGCTCTACAACGCCTGTTGAGATTGAATCTGATCACATTAAGGGCTCATCCCCGGAACCCCAACACAACATCTCCTATCTATGATCCTAATAAAAGGTGTGCCTACCACTCTGCCTGTCCAGGACATGATACGAACGAATGTTGGGCTCTGAAGAACAAGATCCAGGACCTGATTGATGAAGGAGCATTGGAGTTCACACAAGATGGTCAGGCTGAGTTTTTCTACCATCCCTCCAAGGCTCACCATTTGAAGTGACAAGCCCTGAGACTAGGAAACTTTTATTCATTCGAATGTTCAAGTTGTGTTTGTTCTTTGATTGTTTAAACATTTACTCATGTTAAACATTGTTATTTCATTGATGCATCGCATATGTCTGTTTTGAAGCAATATATTCGTATTCACTATATGCAAATTATTTTCATATTTTTTCTGATGTCAACTCTCAATTAATAATTCTAAACCTCTTGAGGGAGGATGACGAAAACGATACCACGATCTTTACAGTATGCTTTTGAACAGACCCCGCTGATGAAGTACAGGCATTGTTTCAAATTCCTAAACACTGGAGTTATAAGGATGATAATCCCTCGTCAACCCCTCTGAGCCAAAGAAGTAGGAGTTTTTCTTTTCGAAATTTAAAACCCTTAATCATAACCTGGGGCAGGGTAGTCTCTCAGTTGATCCAAGTGCATAACGAATGGCACCAAAGAGGTCCTTACAAAACGAAGAAAGACAGTGATGGTTCCGAATAATCAATAAAGAAAGGCAGTCATTATCTCAAAAAATAAAAAAACCATTAAGTCAAAACCCATGAAGGAGACTTATAAAACTGGGGCATCCCGCTGACTGTAATTCCAAAAAAGGAAACAGTTCAGGCAAAAAATAGGGATAACAAAATCAAAGAAGGAAGAGGTCCTACAAACCCTCAACAAAAACAAAAAATGACTGCCTATTCAAAATAAACTATCAACATCTGAATCATCACCGGAAAATCAGAGCAAAGACTCAAACAAGGTCTAACGTATGATCAACTGAGTTTAGGTTTGGAGAACATCACGAAGAGCGGGTGGGTACAAATAAAATTTGAGCCTTTATCCTTTGTTTCTTAAACCGTGAACCAGGCCACGTTATAACCCTCAAAAGTCCTAGCTGAAGCATGGGTTAGTTCGAAAGCATACTGTGACAAAAGGTATCCTGACTCCTTAAGGCTTACTATAAAGAAGGAGTTGACATCACGTTTTACAAACATTCATTTCTTTTATGGAAAAAAGGCATTTTCAAAAAAAAAAAAAAACTTCAAGACAGACATAAGTTTTGCATTTTTAACATAACTTTGTTTGCATATGACTATTTGTTTGAACAGCAGGGAAATTCGCACGACGAATACCTAATGGACAGAGGCACTTCCAATCAAGGGGCATGATATGATCAGAGTCCATTATCTGGGGCAGTCCAATCAAGATTCGGAGAATCTCTCAAAAGCCAAATAGCCTGGGGCAAATCTCCGCCTGAGTCACTTGGGGCATTCCAATAACGAATCTTGCCTGATCAAATACCTTCTGGTGGCATGACAAAACACTTCTAACAGGGGCAACTCCCTACCTTCTGAAAGCGCAGACATAGTCGAAAAATACTACGCAAAATCAAAGACCCGCTAGGTTGACATACCTAGGCAAAAATTAGGGCTTCCTGGCGAACCAAAAGGGTTCGGACAAAAATGAGGGATGAAATGAAAAAAATCTGTACACCCGGCAAGTCGAAAACCTGAAAAGGCGGCTTGGGCAAAAATGGGTATCCCGGTGGACTGAAAACCCAAAAGGGCGGTCCGGGCAAAAAATTAGGGATCAAAGCATACGACTATGTCCCGGCATCTTGTCACTTGCCTACCAGAAGAAGGTTTGTCCATCAACCACTATCAGCGCCTCACAGGTCTTCCTCTCCTACCTCAGAAACAGGGGCAATAAAGGGTGGTCTAAGCAATCTGATTGTTTCTGTCCTCCAAGGTAGGTTCCGTGGAAGAACATAACCAATACAGTTCAATACTTCCCCAAGAGAGTCCAATCTAGTTCCCCAGGAAAGTTGGGATCATCTCCCTAAGCAGTAAGCTTATCCCCAGTAGATTCTGGAAGCTTGTCCCTCGCAAAGCACGAGCGCGTCCTCCGGCTTTATTCAAAGAGTTATTTCCTTACCAGGATATAACTGGGTTATCCTCAGCCGAAAGCCACGGAAAGATCGTTCTCGACGAAGTCCTCTTACCCCCAGCGAAGTCTATTAACATTTCCAACACAGCAAGGGTATCCCCAGCAAGTTATTACCAGCATTCAGCAAAGTATCTCTCTCCCCACAGAGTATTGCTCACCAGCAAGATCGTCAGAGTTACCTCCCCGCAGAGTAATCTATTCGCCAAGTTTATTCCCCAACGGAGTTATCTTCTCCTACCGGTATTCTTGCAATCCTCATCCCCAACAGAAACGAAGAATCTCACTCTTCAACATCAGCCCAGGATTTGACTTCCCGGCATCCGTCAAGGATCTATTTTCCTAGACGAAGATACATTCATAAACATCACATTGTTATACATCATGATACATGCATATACGCATCATATTATACAATCTCATGTGTTGAGAACATCATTGCTCGATTCATATCATGCATTGCATATGACTGACCTTTACCTTTCAGGAAGGATACAGTTAAATGATCAGCTATGTAGACGAATACAGTCAAAAGAGACCAACCCAGTCAAAGAATACAAATCCAGTTAAATCAATGCCTAAAGATTCCTCTGATACAACTCATCGTCATAGACACCCGTCGTTATAGACACTCGTCGTCATAGACACCCGTCGTCATAGACACCCGTCGTCATAGACACTCGTCGTTATAGACACTCGTCGTCATAGACACTCGTTGTTATAGACACTCGTCGTCATAGACACTCGTCGTTATAGACACTCGTCGTTATAGACACTCGTCGTTATAGACACTCGTCGTTATAGACACTCGTCGTTATAGACACTCGTCGTTATAGACACTCGTCTTTATAGACACTCGTCGTTATAGACACTCGTCGTTATAGACACCCGTCGTCATAGACACTTGTCGTCATAGACACTCGTCGTTATAGACACTCGTCGTTATAGACACTCGTCGTTATAGACACTCGTCGTTATAGACACTCGTCGTTATAGACACTCGTCGTCATAGACACTCGTCGTCATAGACACTCGTCGTCATAGACACTCGTCGTCATAGACACTCGTCGTTATAGACACTCGTCGTTATAGACACTCGTCGTTATAGACACTCGTCGTCATAGACACTCGTCGTTATAGACACTCGTCGTCATAGACACTCGTCGTTATAGACACTCGTCGTTATAGACACTCGTCGTCATACACACTCGTCGTTATAGACACTCGTCGTTATAGACACTCGTCGTCATAGACACTCGTCGTCATAGACACTCGTCGTTATAGACACTCGTCGTCATAGACACTCGTCGTCATAGACACTCGTCGTTATAGACACTCGTCGTTATAGACACTCGTCGTCATAGACACTCGTCGTCATAGACACTCGTCGTCATAGACACTCGTCGTTATAGACACTCGTCGTTATAGACACTCGTCGTTATAGACACTCGTCGTTATAGACACTCGTCGTTATAGACACTCGTCGTTATAGACACTCGTCGTTATAGACACTCGTCGTTATAGACACTCGTCGTTATAGACACTCGTTGTTATAGACACTCGTCGTTAAAGACCACCCGTCCATGGAAATAACCTGTCAGTAGAGACAACTCACCAACCTTTCTGAATTCCAGATCCGATTCCTGTATCTTGCCAGGGTGTGTCTGAAGAGTTCGAGGATCCGATACCTGAATCTTGCCAGGGTGTATCCGTTGAAGACTAGCATTACCATATCCGATTCCTGTATCTTGCCAGGGTGTGTCTGAAGAGTTCGAGGATCCGAGGCCTGAATCTTGCCAGGGTGTATCCGTTGAAGACTAACATTACCAGACTCGATTCCTGTATCTCGCCAGGGCACGTCTGAAGAGTTTAAAAGATTCAGCTCCTGTAACCAGTCAGGACACATCTATACAAAGCATCTGAAAACCAGATCCTGCAACATGTCAGGTACTCATTTTTCTTTTGCAGGTACGCAAGTTCTCGCTAAGGAATCTCTTACGCGATCAACATCCAGATGGCATCTATAAGCCCATCATCCTATTCATCAATCTCTAAATGGCATCTATAAGCCCATTTCCATCACACTGCTACTATGTGAGCGCAAATTTTTGGGCACTCTAGTGTTCAATCATCTTCCACCCTCGGATTACGAAAGGCACGTCAGCCAATCTGCATCCTCAGGTCTAAGAAGATTGAACAGGGGCAACTGTTGTACCCTAAAATTTGCCCTCCCATATTTCTCAAAATATTTCAAGAAAAATTCACAAGTCCAACCCGGCGCGTCATATTCAGGTATCCTTTCGCCAAGATATCTCTGATAACGTATTCTCACATTCAGGTTCGACTCAAGAGTCAATTCTTTAAAGAAGGTATCCGACTGTGTGAGTTTTCTCGAAGAAATATGGTGAAAAAGTGTGCTGAAAGTGCAGTTTTTACGCGCTAAAAAATTCATAACTTGAAGATCGTGACTCGTATTGAACCCGTTCCGGTGGCCAAAATTCCGTCTTGACATTATCTACGTTTTCATCTCTCACAACTGGAAGCCAATTTCGATCAGAAGGTCTTCAAAAATGTGGATTTATCAAGTATTTTCGTGCAGAAATTTGTGACAGAAGTTTATTTGCGTCATGTTCAAAAAATCATAACTTGGTCGATTTTCATCGTATCGAGCTGGTTCCGGTGCCAAAATTTCAAAATTTGAGTTGGCTACATTTTCGCAGAAGGTATTGAGTTCAAACGGTATTCAAAAGGCCTTCGTTTTTTGCTCAGAGTGCGTGACACGCTGAAAATCCTGAATGCTGAATATTATTTCATCTGGGCCGAAACTTCGAAAATTCATAACTCGGTCAATTTTTATCGGATTGGGCTCATATTTTTACACAAGGTCCCTGACTCATAGATCTACAACTTTGCTTCAAAAGTCGAGACCAAATTATGCACCGATCAATACTAGTTTTTTATTGAAGAACGTGTCAGAGTCGACACTGGAGCCCAAAATAAGTTTGTCTGAGCTGAAACTTCAAAAATTCATAACTAATTCACCGTTTATCCGATTGAGTCGATTTTCGGATAGGAGTTAGTTCTCGATGCCGGCTACATTTTGTTTTCACATTTCAACTTCAAAAAATGCACTTAAGTCCCTGCGATTTAGCCTGGAAAGTGACGAATTCAAGTGAATATTGGAGGCCCAATTGCACATTCAAAGCCCATTTGCTTTACCCTAATTTCCATTATATAATCACCTTCTTTTCACACAAACCAGGAGAGGAGGAAAAGAGAAAAAAAACCTTGTCACAATACTGTTAGAATATCAAATTCTTTCAAGAATCCTAAAACCTTGAAATCCTTATTACAAATCCATCTCTCACTACAAACAAGCCATCTCAGTTACAAACCAACATCTTATTACTTCTTCAGTAAGGGTAAGGCTGGCTTGATCTCCATGATCCAAAGGGCATAAAAGCATTCATGTCACTACTTTTCCAGTAAGGGTAAGGTTGATTTGATCTCCATGATCAAAAGGGTATAATCATTCATACATGCCATATTGTGCCTAAACATTAAATTTCTTCATATATTGGCTTTATTTGCATTTTATGATTTTATTTGATGTGTTTGTGAGATTCAACACTGCAGATTTAGACAGGATCCCAGGCAGGTTCATTAAGAAACGTTGAGGCCAAAAGCCAAATGGCCAAAAGCCAAAAGCCAAATGGCCAGACTAGAAAAACTTATGCACGACACCAATACATGGCGAGGCAAACATTAAGCCAGACATTAAAGGAACGTTGAAGCCAGAACACAAATGGCCAAAAGCCAAAAGCCAAAAGCCAAATGGCCAAAGTAGAACAACTTATGCATGAAACTCAATCCAATGGCCAAAGAATGCAGACCACGGTACTCAGGAGTCAATACTTCAAAAAACCTCCCCTTGGGCCAGACACCCCCTATGGTTTGCTCAATTTTTAATTTTTATTTGTTTTTCCTTTTTATTCTTTTAATTGTTTTTTAATTGTTTTCTTTTAATTCCATAAAATAATTTTCATAATAAATATAAAATACAGAAAAATCAAAAAAATGTTTATTTTATTAATATTAATTTTACTATTATTATTTTTGTAAATAAACTTTAAACAATTAATTAGATTAATTTAGGTTTCAAAACTTTAATATTTTTCTTAATAAATTAAATATGTAGAAATTAGGGTTTTTAACTTTTTCATCATTTTTTTTAATAAATAACTTTCTCATCATTATTATTATTATTAACTACTAATTTATTTTGTAAATAAACATGTACATAAATTCTTTAGTAAATTAAGTTAAACTTTAACATTTTTCTCAAATAATTAAAAATAACTTAGAATTAGGGTTTCTTTTAATTTTAATTTTAATTTTCTTATTTCATAAATACAAAAAAAACCTAAAAAACACTTCTTTTATTTCAATAAATAATTAATTAATTTTTAATTTCATTTAATTTCTTTAAAGGGTCCAACGCCCTCGAACGTTCTATTTTTATTTCTTTCGCACATTTATTTTCTTTCAAATATTATGTAATTGCTCAAGCCATGTAACTCGGACATTTTATATTTCCCGCATTTTATTTCTTTATTTTATGTCAAATCGGGTCCTGGTTTAATTTGGCGATGTGGACCCGCGCCTTTGTAATAGTTTAGGAATTTTATCTTTCCGCACTTTTTAACTGTTAAATAAATGCATGCAAGAATGAATGACAAAAATAAAAACAAAACGTTAGATCACCAATAACCTGACAAGACAAAAATAAATGAATCTGACACACAAATCACACACCACCCCTAGGGTACGCCTCACTGTTGCCTTGCCTCGAAAGGTGATCGTCGAGTAGAGGATGTCTTAGTAAGTCCTCATGATCCGGGAACCTGGCATGAGGGTAGCTTCTAAGGTGTCTTCCTATTGCTCCGGTGATCACCATGTCCTGAACCTCGAATTGACCCGAACACCTCCAACGGTGGTGCTACCTACCTCTCAATGGTGGGATGGCACTACTTTAAAGGACATCTACACAGACGAATTCCTTAGGGTAGGTAGAGAACTCTAGATACTTGCTCTAAATTTCAAAACAAATCAAAAATACTTTTCACACCGACACCTTTTCAAAAAGCTTTCGTAAGCAATTTTTCAAACACTCTTGAGGACTGATACAAGAGTCGAACTGGAATTTTCAAAGAAACATTTTAAAACCCACAATTGAAAAGCAAACAAACCATTTTTGAAAACACAAATGAGCAAGTATCTAAGAGCCCATGGATAACCATGGATAGAAAGGGTGCTAACACCTTCCCTTTCTATAACCTACCTCCCGAACCGAGAGCAATCTCTTTAAGGAATTTTTCTGTGCTTTTGTCCTTTCCCTTTGGAGAAAAATAAAAGACGGTGGCGACTCTTGCTTCTGCGACATTTCGCGAACCAGCGTTAAACAGTCAGTTCCAGATCCACCGATCACACTAAGCAACTTCATAAGGAGCGGAACCTGAACACCTATATCGCACCAAAAAGGATGCGTACAACTTTTTTATCTTATAGTTTTTGTATTTCTTTGAAAGCCCAAAAGAAGCATGATGTACTCAAGCTTTGATTTATTAATATAACGTGTGTTCCTTTTTGGTCTAAAACAACTTTAAATCTCTAATTTCCTTGAAATCATTGCATATACATTTACCATTCATCATAACATAAGCAGTTTTCTTATGACAAGTCTCCTCATCTTTCTACTGTTTATTTCAGTAAGATGGATCTCGAGCAGACAGTAAAAGACCTCCAGGTGCAAAATACTCAGTTTCAACATATGTTCTTGACTCTAGCCAAAGGACAAGAAGATATAAAAACCTCGATGATTGAAGAAAAGAAGAAGAAAGCAAAGAAAATAACCGGTGTTCTGAATGTGGGAAGAAGGTTCCAAGGACAAGCCAGACATACCCTAGACTTTGCAACGTCATCTGGTGAAAAGGATAATCAAGAAGTGAAAGGCAAGGAAGCGGTTGTCCAGCTAGAATATGAAGAGGAAGAATAAGAAGACTACTCTGAAGATCAGTATCCCCCAGCCGGCGACAAATACAAGCATCTGGAAGAACGTCTAAGTCCAATGAAAATTGAATGTGCCCGAGCTAGACTTTGAAGAGTTGGGTTTGGTGTCTAGGATTGTCATTCCACCAAAATTCAAGGCACCAATATTTGCTAAGTACGATGGAGTTTCGTGTCCCAATATGCATCTCTGATCCTATGTGAGGAAGATACAGCCTCACACTGTTGATAGAGATTTGTGGGTACACTTCTTTCAAGATAGTCTATCCGGAACTCAGCTTGATTGGTTCTATCAACTGGAAAGGGCCAATATTCATAACTGGGAGGACCTTGCCACTACTTTTTATAAACAGTATCAGTACAACACATACCTTTCTCCTACCCGTACTCAACTCCAGAGTATGGCTATGGTTTCAAGTGAAGGTTTCAAAGACTACACTCAGAAATGGAGGGACTTAGCATGAAGAGTCTGAAGATGTGAAAAACACAAGAAGGGAGGGTTGAATTGTAAAACTTAAAACAAATGGCTTGACAACACAGTATTTTTATCCTGGTTCATTTGATCTCAAACTACTCCAGTCCACCCGTCAAGGTGATTTCGCCTCTCTCCAACGAGGTCTTAATCCACTAT
This sequence comes from Vicia faba, assembly GCA_948472305.1. NCBI lineage: Eukaryota > Viridiplantae > Streptophyta > Magnoliopsida > Fabales > Fabaceae > Vicia > Vicia faba. The sequence goes on from OX451741.1 coordinate 186,325,739, forward strand.
TTTCAAAGGATTACAATAGCTACTTTAACAACTGTTAAAGTCTTCTTGAGTACAACCACATACCGGTTTATCTCAAGGAAATATTTTACAAATGAATTGAACTAGTGTGTATGTTGTTTTCTTACAAAACTGTATATCACAATTGTGATAATTACACAAACTAAGATTGGAATAAAATGACTTTGCTAAAGCTTTGAATGAGCATGGTTTGAATAGCTTATCAAATTGAGTGCGCACGTACGTGCTTCTTTTCACAAGCAGTCATGTTTATATAGGCAAGCAAGGATACGTTGTCCATAAAGCAGGTTTTATGATAATAATGAACTTTCCTTTTGTAGAAGATCTTTGTCTGAAGAAGGCCGTTAGCATTTAATTCAGTCTTGAATGCCTAGTAACGCTTCAGAATCTTCTTTGCTGTATCTGCTGATAACGCTTCAGAGTGTAGATGACTTGGAAAAGATGTCTTTGATTAGAGTCAGAGTGTATTTGATTAGGCGCAGATTCTGGTCATTAAACTTCAGTGTTTCAGCGTGTAACATAGGTTGCTGATCTTCTGATGCTGCTTCCATTCTGATGTTGATTCCAGCAGAGCTTCTGCATATACATAGCATAATTTTCAGGAGCATAATTGTTCTTTGTATATACCTTAGAAATAATTTTATTCTTTGTATTTTGTTATCATCAAAACTTTACTCAAGGGTTGTAGAATCAAACTATGTTCTAACAATCTCCCCCTTTTTGATGATGACAAAAACCAAATTTTTCAATAAAGAATAAGGAACAAAAAGTATAGAGTTAAGTAGAAAAACTCCCCCTGAGTTGATTACTTCCTTTTAACTCCATGAATATTTGAGCATCAGAATCTTACTGTATCTTTCAGCAGAGTTTTGTACCTGTTCAAGCTTTTTAGAAGAGAGAATTTATGTAGATTAGAATGTTTGAGACTTATGTCTCAGTAATCCTCTATTGGAAATATCTTTTTCTTTCTCCCCCTTTTTGTCAGTTATCAAAAAGAGCACATAATCAGAGCCAAAATAAGTTTATATTAAAACAGAATCAATGATAAGTTCAGAGCTATGTAGAGAATATTACAGAAAAACAAAGTTTTTAAACATAGGAAAATCTAAGAGGGAGGAGGAAGACGCGTGAACAAAGCTTCTAACAAGCCCTTGATTTAGATGTTGGTTTCCTCCTGCTTGGTTAACATGTTCTTGATTTCCGAAATTTTGTCATCCTGTTTATCCATTCTTTCCTTCATCAAAGTATCAGATCTCTTCAGGTCTTCTAAAGTCTGCCTTTCATAGGAGGAAGCTTGAGGTTCTTCAGCAACTGGATGCTTCTCAGAGCATTCTGCAATGTCCTCTTTTTGACCCAGTTATTCAGCAGGAATTATCTGCTCTGGAGTGTCAGTCATATTGAGATCTTCTGACTCTGGTTGAACTTTGTTTGTTGGACGATGTTCAGACTAGGGAGAATTGTCCAAAGGAAGAGCTTCTTCCTTGAGTAGCTGGCTTAGAACTTGATCTTCAAAAACTTTTAGCAGGTTGCTGAAGTTCTGTTGAACTAGTCCGTAGCTCTGTTCTTGCATTTTATGGGTTTCAGAACATACCCATCTTTTGAACCTTGTCCAAAGGTAGTCTGATGCATCAGGATCAATCAGCTCAAGACTATCTTGCTTCAGAGAAGTGATCAACTTCTGCACTTCTGTTTCAAATATCAATAAACTGGTACCAACATCTGGTGTGGGTTCAGATGGTTTTGGTTTTAGAATGGTTGTTTTGTTGGTTATGGCAGCCAGGCGTTCAAAAGCAGTTAAGTCAATGATAGTTTTGGCATGGTCATATGGATTGATATTTGGTGAGGAAGTGGGAGAGTCTAGAATGATTATTGGACTAGTTGGGGTCTTTGGTGGAGTGGATTCTCGTGAAGAGGGAATTTGGGGAATACTGATGGTTAGAGGTATACTGATGTTCAGAGGTTCAGTGATTCCGGGAATGGGAATGGGATCAGAATCAATAGTTTGGTTAGATTGATGGTGATGAAGTTCTGGTTCGCAGGATTCAGGGGGTTGGACCTCAGAAGTTTGTACTTCTGGTTGTAAGGTTTCAGGTTGTGGAGAAGGTGGATGAGTTTCTGGTAGTGGAGAGAGTGGAATTTCTGGTTGAGGTGCTTCTGAAATGGTTTCAGAGTTTGGATTTACTGGTATGGGAGCATGTGATCGGTGGGAATGAGAACTGACTATTTTGGAATGCTGGTTCGCGTTTGCGTTTGTTTTCGCAAAATGTCGCGGTAAGCAAGAGTCACCACCGTCTTTTATTTTATCCAACAAGGAAAGGACAAAAGCATAGAAAAATTCCTTTTCGAGATATTTCTCGGGTTCGGGAGGTAGATTATAGAAAGGGAAGGTGTTAGCACCATTTCTATCTGTGGTTATCCACGGGCTCTTAGGTACTTGCTCATTGTGTTTTCAAAAATTTGCTTTTCTTTGTGTTTGTGGGTTTGAAAAGAGTTTTTGTTTTGAAGAGAGTGTAAGTGCGAAAAGTTTTGTTTTGTTTTAAAAGGAGCAAGTACTTAAGAACCATCTACCTACTCGAAAAAGGAATTAAACTGTGCTAATGTCCTTTAGACAATGTTATCCCACTATTGAGGAGTAGGTAGCATCGTCGTTGGAGTTTTCGGGTCAATTCGATTAAGGGACGTGTGGTCACTAAAGTAATGTTAGGATGCCTTAGCGGTAACCCTAATGTCTTAGATCATTTTATCCGAGGCAACCGTTTCGAGGCAACTTAATGATCTTTGGATAAGAGGGCGACCTCTAAAACTTCCTATACTCGATGACCACGTTCGAAGGCAACCAAGTGAGGTGTATCCTAAGAGTGGCATGTGCAAGTGTGTTACTTCGGTTAATTTTATCTGTACATGTCATGGGTGAGCTATATTGATTTTAGGTTAAAGATTGATCTTGTCATGCATTGCCTATTTATCAAACATCTAACAGTTAATATTGTGCGGAAATTAAATTGCGGGAAATTAAATCTAAACTATTACAAGGCGTCGGGTATTTACATCACCAAAAACAAACCCTTTAATTTAAATTGCGGAAAGTAAAGCGGTAAATAAATAAAGTCCTAATTAAAAGCTATTACATTCCGGAAGCAATTACAATATTGGATTAAATGATACGCGTGCAAGAAATTAAATCGGCGTATTTTTTAGGGTTTTGACCCTTTTTTGAAAGAAAGCATGTTTTTTTTTTATATTTTTTTGAATTTATGGGAATAAACTAAATTAATAAGTTAATTAAATTAAATAATGAAAATATTTTTGATTTTTTTGAATATTTATGGAAACAAAATAAAAACGGTTAAAAGTTAGTAAAATCTAATATTCTAAATTGATTTTAATTTATTGCAAAAATATTAATGTTAAACTTATTGAAAACTAAGTTAATTAATTAATATTTATTTACAAAATAAAATAATGAAATTAATAAAAATATTTTTTTGTTTTCTGATTTTATGAAGAAATTTATTATTTTGGTTAGTAATTAAAAATAACAAAACAAATAACAATAAAAAAATAAAAAAAAATAATGAAAGAAATAAAAAGAAGCAAACTCAGGGGGGGTTTGGGCCCCAGATGGAGGGTGTGAAGAACAATCGTTTGGCCCAATTCATACAAGCCTGCATTGACTTTCCAGATTACCCACACGTGTGTTGACTTGGATGTATGGCGGACTTGCAATCTGAGCCATCAGATTTGGCCTAGAGGCCATCTGGCGCCTGATCAGGTGATGATGCATGGTGTGCTACCTCTTGAATGTTGCATGGGAACGCTTGCTGAAAAATGAAACAAAGGCAATTGGGGGACCTGGGATCGAACCCAGGTCCCATTAGACAACTTACTGACCTTCTTGCCAACTCAACCAACGCATTTTTTTGTTATTAAAATACACAATGAATATTATATTGGAAACTCAACTAATATGCTGAAAATAAAAAAAAAAGTGGCGCGAGATTTGAACTGGCCAATAGGAAGAAGACACGCCTTCGTCTTCTTCGTTGAAATAACCAGGATTTTTACCTGCGGATTTTATCCGCAGCTGAATCCATGGATGCCCTTAAAAATCATTTGTAGGCCTTGGAAACGAGTTTTAAGAACATCATCGTACTCGTCTCTTTCCACTGAACACAACCATGGTCATTATTTGTCCTAATTTTCCCTGAAATCAAAACGCCTAAAAAACTAGAACACAAACCCTAGATTCAGATCTAAGGTTATAGGCCATGAAAACAAAATTAAATAATGCAGAAATGCTCTAAATGAATCGATTAACATGATAGTGTCAAGATTTTGGCAAAAAGATGCAAGATTCAGAGGTTATGTTTTCGTGTACAGAGCCATGTTCATGAGGACTTACAGTGCGATTGGGGATGTCTCAGGGCTTGATTCTGATTGCTTTAGCTCCAGTAGATGTCAGGCAAGAAGGCTATGTGGAGATTTTGGATTGAATAGTGCTCTAAGTATGATTTCAGTTTCCACTTTTTCAAGATTTCTCCAATTTGGTTTGGCCGTTTCAGTCACTTTTAGGTCATGTTTTTGATGTGTCTAGCTTGTGTGTGTATAAGGGATGGCATTAGGTTAAAAACTTGGGCTTGAATCCATAGGAATTGATGAATCAAGATTTGATATGATCTCCATTAACAAAGCTTCCAAAATTATGCCAAATCCAAGATTTTTTTCACAATAAGGCTTGATACGGATTTGATTATGTGTATCATGATAATTGAAAGCGGTAATGATCACAAAGATATCAAGCTATTAAGATTTGGATTTTATTTTGATTTAAATTGATTAAAAATGAATTAAATCAATAAAAATCAAATAAAATAGAAAAATTAAAAATTGGTCATGAAATTGAGGATAGGACACGTGTGTGGTATGACAAGACCAAATCAAGTGGAAAAAAGTGGGCCCTTTTGTCAAAAATTGGAGTTTTGAGGATAGTTGACTTTTGGCAATTTTGGAAAAATGCCCAACTTCAACAATGCATAACTTCTTCAATTTTGAACTTTTGGAGGTGTTCTTGGACTTTTTAGAAACCTTGAGATGTCCTATAACCAACCCTTGTTGTCTAATCTCATTTTCATATCCCATGCTCAAGTTATAAGCTTTGGCAAAAAAGGTGTTTTTGTTGACTTTAAAAAATGACCTATAATGTCCAAATTTGTAACTTTTTGTGAGAGCATTTCTTGATCTTGGGGTGTGAAGATGGATTGTAGGAAATTGCATCCTATTCAAAATGAGCTTTGGATGGGTCATTTCTCGTAAAGTATGAGAAAGTTATGCTTGGTCAAAATTGAGTTGACTTTTCCTACAAAACCCTAATTTAGCAACTTTTGAATCTTGATGAATCTTGAGCAATCCTTGATGAATCATGATCAACCTTTGATCAAATGATGAATTATCCTTCAAAATGAGAATGTTGGCAAAAAATCTTGAGGTTTGACTATTTGTAGGTCACTGTTGACTTTTGCCCTAGCACAGTCGATTTTTGGGCTTCTTGAGCAATTGACTGACCAAACTTTCTCTGCAAGGCTTGAAATTTGACATGGATGAACTTGAGAACATATTAGGACATTGGGGAGAATTTTATACCATTTGGATGTAAGTATCTTGATGCAACACAAAACCCTAATTTTGAATTGACTGCCTTAGGAGGTGATTTGACTGTCCAACTCTTGAGCCATCTTGAACAACTTGGAAATGATTCTTGACATGTCTTGAGAAATATGGGAGGGAAAATTTTGGGGTACAACAGTTGCCCCTGTTCAATCTTCTTAAACCTGAGTATATAGATTGGCGTTCGGGCCTTTCGTGATCTGAAGGTGGAATATGATTGAACACTAGAGTGCCCAGAAATTTGCACTCGCTTGAAGTAGCATCAGCATTGTGATGTCCGGAATGGGCTTACAGATGCCATTTAGAGATTGTTGGTAGGTGGTTTTGTCTTTGCTGACGGGTTGTCTCTTTTGACGGGGTGTCTCCTTTGACGATTTGTCTCTATTGATGGGTTATCTCCATTGACGGGTGGTCTCCATTGACAGGTTATCTCTATTGACAGGTTGTCTCCATTGATGGGTTGTCTCCATTGACGGGTTGTCTCCATTGACGGGTTGTCTCCATTGACGGGTTGTCTCCATTGACAGGTTGTCTCTATTGACGGGTTATCTCCATTGACGGGTTGTCTCTATTGACAGGTTGTCTCCGTTGACAGGTTGTCTCCATTGACGGCTTGTCTCCATTGACGGCTTATCTCCATTGACAGGTTGTCTCTATTGACGGGTTGTCTCCATTGACGGGTTGTCTCTATTGACGGGTTGTCTCCATTGACGGGTTGTCTCCATTGACAGGTTGTCTCCATTGACGGGTTGTCTCCATTGACAGGTTGTCTCTATTGACGGGTTGTCTCCATTGACGGGTTGTCTCCATTGACGGGTTATCTCCATTGACAGGTTGTCTCCATTAACGGGTTGTCTCCATTAACGGGTTGTCTCCATTGACAGGTTGTCTCTATTGATGGGTTGTCTCTATTGATGGGTTGTCTCTATTGACGGGTTGTCTCCATTGACGGGTTGTCTCAATTGACAGGTTGTCTCTATTGACGGGTTGTCTCCATTGACGGGTTGTCTCTATTGACGGGTTGTCTCCATTGACAGGTTGTCTCCATTGACGGGTTGTCTCCATTGACGGGTTGTCTCCATTGACAGGTTGTCTCTATTGACGGGTTGTCTCAATTGACAGGTTGTCTCCATTGACGGGTTGTCTCCATTGACGGGTTGTCTCCATTGACAGGTTATCTCTATTGACGGGTTGTCTCCATTGACGGGTTGTCTCTATTGAAGGGTTGTCTCTTTTGATGGGGTGTCTCCTTTGACGAGTTGTCTCTATTGACGGGTTGTCTCCATTGACGGGTGGTCTCCATTAAAAGGTTGTCTCTATTGACGGGTTGTCTCCATTGACGAGTTGTCTCCATTGATAAGTTGAGAGTTTAACTGCATCCTTCCTGAAAGGTAAAGGTCAGTCATATACAATGCATGATATGGATCAAGCAATGATGTTCTCAACATAAATGAGATTGTATGGTATGATGCGTATATGCATGTATCATGATGTATGGACATGTAATGTTTTAGCTGGGGATTTTAATGATAAATTCCGCTGGGGATTCCACTGATGAACTCCACTGGGGATGGATTACTGTTGCTGGTGACACTGAATCTGTTGAGGATTGAACTCCTGCTTGGGGAAAGGAAAGAACTTTGTTGGGGATGATTTTATGTTTGCTGGGGAATATATTTATACTCCGCTGAGGAATATTAGGACATTCTGGGGATACCAAACCTTTTTAGCGCTGATGGTGGATGAACTCTGCTTGGGGAGAGTATTGTTGATTTGTTCATAGTTGCAAGTCTCAGCTGGGAGAGCTACCATTACTGCCATATTCTGTGGGGAGTGAAGGTATCTTTAGCCATATTCTTCAGCTGAATGTACCTTAGTACCTGGTGGACAGAGCAACTTGTACAGTTCGGACAATTCTTATTTGCCCCTGTTTCTATTATTACCAGTAACTCATCTTTCGTTTCGCATGTAAATATTTATGATCAACAATTAATTTCAAATGCATATATCAAAAATGAACATTGGACGTTCTTTGCAAAACAAAACAGATAAAGGAAAAACAGCTTGAAATTTATGAAAATGAATTTGTATTGATTTTGAAGTTTGGCCTGAAAATAGGCGTTTTTGTACAAGAGGCTGACATCCTAGTAAGAGAACGCCGCCAAACAAATATAATTTATACAATTAGTGAAAAGGAAACAAAACAGCTATGTGAATAATCCCACTGGGTTCCAACTCTGCTATTGCCTTTATATCTTCAAGCATCTCATCACTTTGCTGCTTAGTTGAAGATGAATCTGATTGATTAGTGTCGTCTGAGCTTGATAGTCGATACCGAAGTCTGGATGTGAGGTGATCCAATGATACATAGTGTTAGGCTTTGATCCCTAACTTTTTCCTGGACTCCCCTTTCGGGTTTTCAGTCCATCGGGATACCCATTTTTGCCCAAGCCGCCTTTTCAGGTTTTCGACTTGCCGGGTGTAAATTTTTTTTATTTTCATCCCTTATTTTTGCCCAAACCCTTTTGCTTCACTGGGAAGCCCTTATTTTTGCATAGGCCAATCAACCTAGCGGGTCTTTGATTATGCGTAGTATCTTTTTACTATGTCTGCATTGACGGGGTGAGGAAGGTCGTCACCATCCATGGTGGTTAGAATCATAGCTCCTCCTGAGAAAATGTTCTTAACCACAAATGGCCCTTCATAAGTAGGGGTCCATTTGCCCCTGGGATCCCCTTGAGGTAGGATAATGCGCTTGATTACCAGATCCCCAACTTGATACTCTTGTTGTCTAACTTTCTTGTTAAATGCCTTGATCATCCGTTTTTGATACGTCTGACCATGACAAATAGCAGTAAGTCTCTTTTTGTCAATTAGGTTCAGCTGATCAAGCCGGGTCTGAATCCATTCGTCTTCGCTTAAACATGCATCCTTCATGATCCGAAGAGAGGGTATCTGAACTTCAATAGGCAAGACTGCCTCCATGCCATAAACCAAGGAATAGGGTGTTGCCCCTGTTGACGTCCGTGCTGAGGTACGGTACCCATGAAGAGAAAATGGTAACATCTCGTGTCAGTCTTTGTATGTCACTGTCATCTTCTGCACAATCTTCTTAATGTTCTTATTTTCTGCTTCGACATCCCCATTCATCTTCGGCCGGTAGGGAGAAGAGTTATGATGTTATATCTTGAATTGCTCGCAGAGCTCAATGATCATCTTGTTGTTGAGATTGGTGCCATTGTCCGTAATGATCCTCTCTGGTACACCGTATCGACAGATCAGATTGTGCCGAATGAACCGTGCCACGACATTCTTGGTTACTGTAGCAAAGGAAGCTGCTTCAACCCACTTCGTAAAGTAATCAATCGCTACCAGGATGAAACGATGGGAATGAGAACTGACTATTTTGGAATGCTGGTTCGCGTTTGCGTTTGTTTTCGCAAAATGTCGCGGTAAGCAAGAGTCACCACCGTCTTTTATTTTATCCAACAAGGAAAGGACAAAAGCATAGAAAAATTCCTTTTCGAGATATTTCTCGGGTTCGGGAGGTAGATTATAGAAAGGGAAGGTGTTAGCACCATTTCTATCTGTGGTTATCCACGGGCTCTTAGGTACTTGCTCATTGTGTTTTCAAAAATTTGCTTTTCTTTGTGTTTGTGGGTTTGAAAAGAGTTTTTGTTTTGAAGAGAGTGTAAGTGCGAAAAGTTTTGTTTTGTTTTAAAAGGAGCAAGTACTTAAGAACCATCTACCTACTCGAAAAAGGAATTAAACTGTGCTAATGTCCTTTAGACAATGTTATCCCACTATTGAGGAGTAGGTAGCATCGTCGTTGGAGTTTTCGGGTCAATTCGATTAAGGGACGTGTGGTCACTAAAGTAATGTTAGGATGCCTTAGCGGTAACCCTAATGTCTTAGATCATTTTATCCGAGGCAACCGTTTCGAGGCAACTTAATGATCTTTGGATAAGAGGGCGACCTCTAAAACTTCCTATACTCGATGACCACGTTCGAAGGCAACCAAGTGAGGTGTATCCTAAGAGTGGCATGTGCAAGTGTGTTACTTCGGTTAATTTTATCTGTACATGTCATGGGTGAGCTATATTGATTTTAGGTTAAAGATTGATCTTGTCATGCATTGCCTATTTATCAAACATCTAACAGTTAATATTGTGCGGAAATTAAATTGCGGGAAATTAAATCTAAACTATTACAAGGCGTCGGGTATTTACATCACCAAAAACAAACCCTTTAATTTAAATTGCGGAAAGTAAAGCGGTAAATAAATAAAGTCCTAATTAAAAGCTATTACATTCCGGAAGCAATTACAATATTGGATTAAATGATACGCGTGCAAGAAATTAAATCAGCGTATTTTTTAGGGTTTTGACCCTTTTTTGAAAGAAAGCATGTTTTTTTTTTATATTTTTTTGAATTTATGGGAATAAACTAAATTAATAAGTTAATTAAATTAAATAATGAAAATATTTTTGATTTTTTTGAATATTTATGGAAACAAAATAAAAACGGTTAAAAGTTAGTAAAATCTAATATTCTAAATTGATTTTAATTTATTGCAAAAATATTAATGTTAAACTTATTGAAAACTAAGTTAATTAATTAATATTTATTTACAAAATAAAATAATGAAATTAATAAAAATATTTTTTTGTTTTCTGATTTTATGAAGAAATTTATTATTTTGGTTAGTAATTAAAAATAACAAAACAAATAACAATAAAAAAATAAAAAAAAATAATGAAAGAAATAAAAAGAAGCAAACTCAGGGGGGGTTTAGGCCCCAGATGGAGGGTGTGAAGAACAATCGTTTGGCCCAATTCATACAAGCCTGCATTGACTTTCCAGATTACCCACACGTGTGTTGACTTGGATGTATGGCGGACTTGCAATCTGAGCCATCAGATTTGGCCTAGAGGCCATCTGGCGCCTGATCAGGTGATGATGCATGGTGTGCTACCTCTTGAATGTTGCATGGGAACGCTTGCTGAAAAATGAAACAAAGGCAATTGGGGGACCTGGGATCGAACCCAGGTCCCATTAGACAACTTACTGACCTTCTTGCCAACTCAACCAACGCATTTTTTTGTTATTAAAATACACAATGAATATTATATTGGAAACTCAACTAATATGCTGAAAATAAAAAAAAAAAGTGGCGCGAGATTTGAACTGGCCAATAGGAAGAAGACACGCCTTCGTCTTCTTCGTTGAAATAACCAGGATTTTTACCTGCGGATTTTATCCGCAGCTGAATCCATGGATGCCCTTAAAAATCATTTGTAGGCCTTGGAAACGAGTTTTAAGAACATCATCGTACTCGTCTCTTTCCACTGAACACAACCATGGTCATTATTTGTCCTAATTTTCCCTGAAATCAAAACGCCTAAAAAACTAGAACACAAACCCTAGATTCAGATCTAAGGTTATAGGCCATGAAAACAAAATTAAATAATGCAGAAATGCTCTAAATGAATCGATTAACATGATAGTGTCAAGATTTTGGCAAAAAGATGCAAGATTCAGAGGTTATGTTTTCGTGTACAGAGCCATGTTCATGAGGACTTACAGTGCGATTGGGGATGTCTCAGGGCTTGATTCTGATTGCTTTAGCTCCAGTAGATGTCAGGCAAGAAGGCTATGTGGAGATTTTGGATTGAATAGTGCTCTAAGTATGATTTCAGTTTCCACTTTTTCAAGATTTCTCCAATTTGGTTTGGCCGTTTCAGTCACTTTTAGGTCATGTTTTTGATGTGTCTAGCTTGTGTGTGTATAAGGGATGGCATTAGGTTAAAAACTTGGGCTTGAATCCATAGGAATTGATGAATCAAGATTTGATATGATCTCCATTAACAAAGCTTCCAAAATTATGCCAAATCCAAGATTTTTTTCACAATAAGGCTTGATACGGATTTGATTATGTGTATCATGATAATTGAAAGCGGTAATGATCACAAAGATATCAAGCTATTAAGATTTGGATTTTATTTTGATTTAAATTGATTAAAAATGAATTAAATCAATAAAAATCAAATAAAATAGAAAAATTAAAAATTGGTCATGAAATTGAGGATAGGACACGTGTGTGGTATGACAAGACCAAATCAAGTGGAAAAAAGTGGGCCCTTTTGTCAAAAATTGGAGTTTTGAGGATAGTTGACTTTTGGCAATTTTGGAAAAATGCCCAACTTCAACAATGCATAACTTCTTCAATTTTGAACTTTTGGAGGTGTTCTTGGACTTTTTAGAAACCTTGAGATGTCCTATAACCAACCCTTGTTGTCTAATCTCATTTTCATATCCCATGCTCAAGTTATAAGCTTTGGCAAAAAAGGTGTTTTTGTTGACTTTAAAAAATGACCTATAATGTCCAAATTTGTAACTTTTTGTGAGAGCATTTCTTGATCTTGGGGTGTGAAGATGGATTGTAGGAAATTGCATCCTATTCAAAATGAGCTTTGGATGGGTCATTTCTCGTAAAGTATGAGAAAGTTATGCTTGGTCAAAATTGAGTTGACTTTTCCTACAAAACCCTAATTTAGCAACTTTTGAATCTTGATGAATCTTGAGCAATCCTTGATGAATCATGATCAACCTTTGATCAAATGATGAATTATCCTTCAAAATGAGAATGTTGGCAAAAAATCTTGAGGTTTGACTATTTGTAGGTCACTGTTGACTTTTGCCCTAGCACAGTCGATTTTTGGGCTTCTTGAGCAATTGACTGACCAAACTTTCTCTGCAAGGCTTGAAATTTGACATGGATGAACTTGAGAACATATTAGGACATTGGGGAGAATTTTATACCATTTGGATGTAAGTATCTTGATGCAACACAAAACCCTAATTTTGAATTGACTGCCTTAGGAGGTGATTTGACTGTCCAACTCTTGAGCCATCTTGAACAACTTGGAAATGATTCTTGACATGTCTTGAGAAATACGGGAGGGAAAATTTTGGGGTACAACAGTTGCCCCTGTTCAATCTTCTTAAACCTGAGTATATAGATTGGCGTTCGGGCCTTTCGTGATCTGAAGGTGGAATATGATTGAACACTAGAGTGCCCAGAAATTTGCACTCGCTTGAAGTAGCATCAGCATTGTGATGTCCGGAATGGGCTTACAGATGCCATTTAGAGATTGTTGGTAGGTGGTTTTGTCTTTGCTGACGGGTTGTCTCTTTTGACGGGGTGTCTCCTTTGACGATTTGTCTCTATTGACGGGTTATCTCCATTGACGGGTGGTCTCCATTGACAGGTTGTCTCTATTGACAGGTTGTCTCCATTGATGGGTTGTCTCCATTGACGGGTTGTCTCCATTGACGGGTTGTCTCCATTGACGGGTTGTCTCCATTGACAGGTTGTCTCTATTGACGGGTTATCTCCATTGACGGGTTGTCTCTATTGACAGGTTGTCTCCATTGACAGGTTGTCTCCATTGACGGCTTGTCTCCATTGACGACTTATCTCCATTGACAGGTTGTCTCTATTGACGGGTTGTCTCCATTGACGGGTTGTCTCTATTGACGGGTTGTCTCCATTGACGGGTTGTCTCCATTGACAGGTTGTCTCCATTGACGGGTTGTCTCCATTGACAGGTTGTCTCTATTGACGGGTTGTCTCCATTGACGGGTTGTCTCCATTGACGGGTTGTCTCCATTGACAGGTTGTCTCCATTAATGGGTTGTCTCCATTAACGGGTTGTCTCCATTGACAGGTTGTCTCTATTGATGGGTTATCTCTATTGATGGGTTGTCTCTATTGACGAGTTGTCTCCATTGATGGGTTGTCTCAATTGACAGGTTGTCTCTATTGACGGGTTGTCTCCATTGACGGGTTGTCTCTATTGACGGGTTGTCTCCATTGACAGGTTGTCTCCATTGACGGGTTGTCTCCATTGACGGGTTGTCTCCATTGACAGGTTGTCTCTATTGACGGGTTGTCTCAATTGACAGGTTGTCTCCATTGACGGGTTGTCTCCATTGACGGGTTGTCTCCATTGACAGGTTGTCTCTATTGACGGGTTGTCTCCATTGACGGGTTGTCTCTATTGAAGGGTTGTCTCTTTTGATGGGGTGTCTCCTTTGACGAGTTGTCTCTATTGACGGGTTGTCTCCATTGACGGGTGGTCTCCATTAAAAGGTTGTCTCTATTGACGGGTTGTCTCCATTGACGAGTTGTCTCCATTGATAAGTTGAGAGTTTAACTGCATCCTTCCTGAAAGGTAAAGGTCAGTCATATACAATGCATGATATGGATCAAGCAATGATGTTCTCAACATAAATGAGATTGTATGGTATGATGCGTATATGCATGTATCATGATGTATGGACATGTAATGTTTTAGCTGGGGATTTTAATGATAAATTCCGCTGGGGATTCCACTGATGAACTCCACTGGGGATGGATTAATGTTGCTGGTGACACTGAATCTGTTGAGGATTGAACTCCTGCTTGGGGAAAGGAAAGAACTTCGTTGGGGATGATTTTATGCTTGCTGGGGAATATATTTATACTCCGCTGAGGAATATTAGGACATTCTGGGGATACCAAACCTTTTTAGCGCTGATGGTGGATGAACTCTGCTTGGGGAGAGTATTGTTGATTTGTTCATAGTTGCAAGTCTCGGCTGGGAGAGCTACCATTACTGCCATATTTTGTGGGGAGTGAAGGTATCTTTAGCCATATTCTTCAGCTGAATGTACCTTGGTACCTGGTGGACAGAGCAACTTGTACAGTTCGGACAATTCTTATTTGCCCCTGTTTCTATTATTACCAGTAACTCATCTTTCGTTTCGCATGTAAATATTTATGATCAACAATTAATTTCAAATGCATATATCAAAAATGAACATTGGACGTTCTTTGCAAAACAAAACAGATAAAGGAAAAACAGCTTGAAATTTATGAAAATGAATTTGTATTGATTTTGAAGTTTGGCCTGAAAATAGGCGTTTTTGTACAAGAGGCTGACATCCTAGTAAGAGAACGCCGCCAAACAAATATAATTTATACAATTAGTGAAAAGGAAACAAAACAGCTATGTGAATAATCCCACTGGGTTCCAACTCTGCTATTGCCTTTATATCTTCAAGCATCTCATCACTTTGCTGCTTAGTTGAAGATGAATCTGATTGATTAGTGTCGTCTGAGCTTGATAGTCGATACCGAAGTCTGGATGTGAGGTGATCCAATGATACATAGTGTTAGGCTTTGATCCCTAACTTTTTCCTGGACTCCCCTTTCGGGTTTTCAGTCCATCGGGATACCCATTTTTGCCCAAGCCGCCTTTTCAGGTTTTCGACTTGCCGGGTGTAAATTTTTTTTATTTTCATCCCTTATTTTTGCCCAAACCCTTTTGCTTCACTGGGAAGCCCTTATTTTTGCATAGGCCAATCAACCTAGCGGGTCTTTGATTATGCGTAGTATCTTTTTACTATGTCTGCATTGACGGGGTGAGGAAGGTCGTCACCATCCATGGTGGTTAGAATCATAGCTCCTCCTGAGAAAATGTTCTTAACCACAAATGGCCCTTCATAAGTAGGGGTCCATTTGCCCCTGGGATCCCCTTGAGGTAGGATAATGCGCTTGATTACCAGATCCCCAACTTGATACTCTTGTTGTCTAACTTTCTTGTTAAATGCCTTGATCATCCGTTTTTGATACGTCTGACCATGACAAATAGCAGTAAGTCTCTTTTTGTCAATTAGGTTCAGCTGATCAAGCCGGGTCTGAATCCATTCGTCTTCGCTTAAACCTGCATCCTTCATGATCCGAAGAGAGGGTATCTGAACTTCAATAGGCAAGACTGCCTCCATGCTATAAACCAAGGAATAGGGTGTTGCCCCTGTTGACGTCCGTGCTGAGGTACGGTACCCATGAAGAGAAAATGGTAACATCTCGTGTCAGTCTTTGTATGTCACTGTCATCTTCTGCACAATCTTCTTAATGTTCTTATTTTCTGCTTCGACATCCCCATTCATCTTCGGCCGGTAGGGAGAAGAGTTATGATGTTATATCTTGAATTGCTCGCAGAGCTCAGTGATCATCTTGTTGTTGAGATTGGTGCCATTGTCCGTAATGATCCTCTCTGGTACACCGTATCGACAGATCAGATTGTGTCGAATGAACCGTGCCACGACATTCTTGGTTACTGTAGCAAAGGAAGCTGCTTCAACCCACTTCGTAAAGTAATCAATCGCTACCAGGATGAAACGATGCCCATTGGATGCCGTAGGTATGATCTCGCCGATCATATCAATGCCCCACATTGCAAAACGCCAAGGTGCTGTCAAAACATTCAGAGGAACTGGAGGTATGTGCACCTTATCAGCATAGACCTGGCACTTGTGACATGTCCGAGAATGCTGATAACAGTCGGCTTCCATTGTGGACCAGTAATATCCTGCCCGGAGGATTTTCTTTGCCATGGTATGTCCACTAGAATGAGTTCCGAAAGTACCTTCATGCAGCTCTGCCATGATCCTTTTTGCTTCAATCTTATCCCCACAACTCAGTAAGGTCGAATCATGGTTACGCTTGTAAATAATGCCATTGCTGATGAAGAACTTCTCCGCGAACCTCCTCAGAAACTTCTTGTCATTAACAGATGCACCCTCGGGGTATTCTTGAGCTTCAAGGTACCTCTTCACCTCATGATACCAGGGCTTTCCTGTTACTTCTTCATTCTCAAGATCACAACAATGTGCAGGTTCGTCCAATCTTTCAATGATAATCTGGGGAGCCTCATTGTCCCAATTGACTTTGAACATAGAAGACATCGTAGCCAGCGCGTCCGCCAACTGATTCTCCTCTCTAGGGAAGTGTTCAAAGGTTATCTCCTTGAAATGGGGAAGCAATGTCAACATGTACTCCTTGTAAGGAATAAGATTTAGGTGTTTTGTATCCCACTCGCCTTTGATCTGACTGATCATGAGAGCGGAATCTCCGAAGACACTTAGAAAATTAATCCTTAGGTCAATTGCTGCTCGAAGACCCATGATGCATGCTTCATACTCCGCCATGTTGTTGGTGCAGTTGAAACATAGTCGGGCGGTGAACGGAGTATGAGAGCCTTTAGGAGATATGATCACGACGCTAATGCCATTACCCAAATCATTCGAAGCTCCATCAAAGTACAAAGACCATCGGGATCCCTCCTCAGGTCCTTCATCCTGTCCAGGTGTCTCACAATCAGTTATCAACATGATATTCTCGTCCGGGAATTCAAAGTTCATAGACTGGTAATCATCCACTGCCTGATGTGCCAAATGGTCTGCCAACACACTTCCTTTGATTGCCTTCTGAGTTGTGTATTATATGTCATACTCAGTCAAGATCATCTTCCATCTTGTTATTCTTCTGGACAAGGCAGGCTTCTTGAAGATTGTGATACGTTAGGAGAACTGACTTGAGGTTTTGCGTTTGTTTTCGCAAATGTTTCGGTTTAGCAAGAGTCGCCACCGACTTTTTATTTTATCCTAAGGAAAGGTTAAAAAGCACAGCAAAAACCTTCGAGATGTTTTCTTGGGTTCGGGGAGTAGATTATAGAAAGGGAAGGTATTAGCACCCTTTCTATCCATGGTTATCCATGGGCTCTTAGTTACTTGCTTAGATCACTTGCCTTGCATTTTCAATTGTTTGAAATGGTGCTTTCAATTGTTTGAAATGGTGCTTTCAATTGTTTGAAATGGTGCTTTGTGTGTGTGGTTTTTGAAAATGTTTTGAAAAAGATGCCTTGTCTAGGCAACCCTTGTAATAATTCTTTACTCGAATGTTTTACAAAAGGTATTTGTCTTTTTGAAAAGATGTTTCAAGGTTTTGAAAGTTGTTTTGAAAGTTGTGTTGTGGAGTGTGTTTTGAAAGTAGGCAAGGTTTTGTTTTGCAAGTTTGATCAAGTAACTAAGAGTTGTCTAACCCTAAATTCACTCAAAGATTTTTTCCATGTTTTAACCCTTTTAACAGTTTTGTTCCACCATTGTATTTGGTGGACAATCTTGTGTTAGGATGTTAACGGGACGGGCGCGGGTCATTGTTTAGACCATGAATGCAATAGTGCCAAGTATCTTTGGCAATTTTTTCCTTTAAGGGACTTGATCATTTTTAGGCAACTTGAGAAAGCGTCATCGAGGGACTATGATCATTTGATTTGTTTTTGTTTTGCCAAAGAAACTCAACATGCAAGCATTGCCCTTTTTTGAAAGCAACAAGTGAAGTAACCCTAAGGGTGCAAGTGTGATTGGTGTTGTCCATTTTCATGCTTTTTGTTTTTGAATTAGGTCAAGCTATTTGTTATTTGATTTTTGCATACAAACCCTAGGTCTATCATGGCATAATTAGAAAGCTTTTAAATGCGTAATTTTAAAGTTCTAGATTATTACAACATGATTATGGGGATGGGGGTACAAATGTTTGAATGGGGGATATTTAGCAAGAAATTTAAATCTAAACTATTACATCCATATTGAATAGACAAATAATAAATTGTACAATATTTAAACAAATGTAAAATGCCAAATGTATTATGCATAAAAGAGATTTTTTATGTATGTAAAAGTTTTCATGTTTGAAATATAAACAAAAAAGATCATTTTTTGACTATTTTCATGGTTTTAGGGTTAAACCCTAGTTTTTGAATAAACATTATTATTTATTGATTATATACAAGATTTGTTAATTATATACAAGAAATAAAAAGTATATTGTGAAAAGGGTATTTTTGATGTCAAATATTAATAAAAATAAAAATGTATTATTTCTATATTTTTGTCCTAAATATTTAATAAAATATGTATAAGTATTTATATTATATATTAAATATACTAAATATATACAAAATGAAATATTAATTATTTACAAAAAAAAGTATATTTTTAGAAAATGTTTCCAAAATGTAAACAAAAAATAATAACTAAAAAAAAAATATTTTTGTATTATTTTCTGGGGTTTTAAATAAAAAGGTATATATATATATATATATATATATATATATATATATATATATATATATATATATATATATATATATATATATATATATATATATATATATATATATATATATATATATATATATATATATATATATATATATATATATATATATATATATGCTAAATAAAACAAATAAATGTCAAATAAATGCAAAAATGGGTGAAAAAATATTTTTAATATTTTTTATATTTGAGCAAAAATAATAAGTCAGAATCAAAAAAGAAAAAAAAATAAAAAATGATCAAAATATCACACAATGGGGCAAGGGGGTGTAAGTTGGAAAAGAGGGTGTAAAAAGCATGTTGACTCAGGCCCAACCCAAGTCAACTTTGCCTTCAACCTCCAGCCGTTTGAAACAAAAACGTGCGCCCTTCCTTGTTCAACACTAACTCCTGATTCCTTGATTTTTAACAAAAAATCATAACACAAACATTAGAGAGCATGAAGAGACGAATTCACACATATAAAAATCTTGAGCTAACTCTCAGAAATGAGGGAGAATTTCTTCATCCCCAATTTCTGACCTAAGTTTTTTTCAATGTTCATGGCCAAAATTATCACAGCACGCATAATATGAATGAAAAGTAAATACATGGATGGTTTCAGGGCTATGAGTAGAACATGTTTCCTTCACAAACCTAAGCCTAATCATGCCTGGATAGAGAGATAGAAGTTCACATTTTTGCCTGTTTCAGCTTGACTTGAACAGAGTAATGTGGCCAACTTCAATGGTGTTTGAGGATTTGTACAGCTTGCCTGAGGTCCAAGGAACCTTCTCTGATACCTAGCTTGCTTTGAATCTACCTGTATCGAGCTATGGAAGTCAACCTGCACAGCTGAAAAGTGAAAATGGCAAACTTGGTTAAGGGTGTTACAATATGTGTTTAGGGCTTGGGATAGTTTGTGTGGATGATATAGAATGTGTTTGGACAGGCTTGAGCAAAAACGCACAAATGGATATGGTTATGGAGGTCAAGTTGCAGAACTTGCCCTGTTTTGCAACAAAACAGGGATTCTGAGTATGAGCAGGTCTTAGGGGTGAATGAGCTGTGCTTTAGGCTTGTTTTGGTGTATGAAAAGTGTCTACAAAGTTTGCTTGAGCTTCTGTTTGCAGGAAGTGAGAGTTTGATATCTTTTGCCAAGTTTCTTCTAAGGTAAGCAAGAATAGCCAAGTTGGGTTATAGGCCAGCACAGGTCCCTCAAGCATGCTGCAACACTCTCTCTTGATCAGTGGGATTTGTCTACAAACTTGTGCCTCAAAGATTTTGCTTTTACTTCTTGGATTTTGAATTGGACATAAAGTGCACCTTTTCAAAAATGGCAAATATGCTTTTTCCATTTAAAGATTAATCTTGCATGTAATGACCAAATGAAAAAAATAATGCTTGAACACAATGGTTTGGAATTTAATTATTGAGTGTGAAGAGGATTAGAGGCCTGTAATCTAGCTTGTACAAGCTGACTTGAAAAATGCCAATGTTATGAACATGTATTTAGCTATGAACAAAGTGACTTTTGCCCATCTTTGCAAATTCGAATCTCCCTAACCACAAGGGTGTTTGATGAGTTCTTGGACAATTTGGAAAGCTTGGAATATGTACTACAATCCATATTTGTAATGAAAATTGAAATTCCAAGTGGAAGCATATGAAAAATGGCCATGATGTTGGTCAAAAATCCTGCCTAGAATAGGTCAAAATTTTTCTAAGTTAAGAATGTTTTGCACCCTTGTTCCAAAAATCATAACTTGAGCTACAAGCTTCCTTTGAGAAAACTTTGTGAATCAAAGTTGTAGATTTTGCAATGGACTACAACTTTCATGTTTTGAGTTTTGCTTGAATCCAATTGTATCTTGATGAAAAAATGGGACAAAGTGAGGAAAAAATAAGGAAGTTTCATAACTTAGAAAAATTCTAAGTTATGAAATTTTCTCATTCTAAACCCTAATTTGCAATTTTGGGTTTCTTGATGAACAAGTTTCATAATTTGACATGTCTTGATGAAAAATGAATCTTGGCACTTGATTTTGACCAAAAAGTCAAAGTTTGACTTTTCAGTATACAGTCAAATTTTGATCAGTTGACTGGAAAGTTCATCTGTCAATCCTGTGTATTTGGGATCTTTTGAACTTGTTGAATGTGTCAAGACCATGCCATTGATTCCTTGAGTCCATATGTGAGCTTGGTTTGCCATTGGTTAGGTCAAACAGTCAAAAATTGCCTTTGTGCAGTCAAAACCCTAAAAATGACCATTTTGCCCTTTTGGTGTTCTGATCAAATTTCTTGTGGAATTGTGATCCAAACTTGGCCAAATGGTTCATATGAGTTCATTATGTTGATGTGGGTCAAATTTCATGAAGTTTGACTGTCAATTGGCCACAGTTGACTTTTTCCCCAATACAACTGATTTCTAGGTCAACTGTCCAATTGACTGGGCAAAGATTGGAATCAAGGCTGGAAACTTGGTATGGATAAACTTGTGAGTCCAACATGAAGCATGAAAGTCACTTTGGGAATTTTAGGTCAAAACATCTTTGTGCAAACTCAAACCCTAATTTGGGTCAACAGTGCAAGGAGGAGTCTTGAGCAGAGCAAACCCTAACTTGATCTTGAGATCCAAGGGTCTTGTGGTGAGAAAATATTGATGAAATGAGAGAGAAAATTTTGGGGTACAACAGTTGCCCCTGTTCAATCTTCTTGCACCTGAAGAGTTAGATTGGCAAGTTTGTCTTTCGCGTCTCTAAGGTAAAAGGAGATTGGACACTAGAGTGCCCTTAAATTTGCACTCGTCGAGACAATGGATGCGGGAATGGGCTTAGAGATGCCATTTGGAGATGGGCTTAAAGATGCCATCTGGAGGGGTGACAGAATCTTGTTGGGGATGGGCTTAAAGATGCCATCTGGAATGAATATCAGAAAGGTGTCCATGCCTTGGAACATCTCTGAACTGGGGGTCTGAATAAGCAATAGATTGACATCCGTATCTGGAAGCATCCATAAACTGTTTTCAGAAGTTGAAGAATCTGAACAAGCGATAGGTTGACATCCGTATTTGGAGAACCCATAAACTGTTTTCAGAAGTCTTAAAGTTGAATAAGCAATAGATCAACATCCATGTTGGGAAGCGTCCGTAAACTGTTTTCAAAAGTTGAGTTTGAACAAGCGATAGATTAACATCCGTGTTTGGAGAATCCATAAACTGTTTTCAGAGGTCTTGAAGAATCTGAACAAGCGATAGGTTAACATCCGTGTCTGGAGAACCCGTAAACTGTTTTCAGAAGTCTTGAAGTTGAATAAGCAATAGATCAGCATCCATGTTGGGAAGCGTCCGTAAACTGTTTTCAAAAATTGAGTCTGAACAAGCGATAGATTAACATTCGTGTTTGGAGAATCCGTAAACTGTTTTCAGAGGTTGAAGAATCTGAACAAGCGATAGGTTAACATCCGTGTCTGGAGAACCTGTAAACTGTTTTCAGAAGTCTTGAAGTTGAATAAGCAATAGATCAGCATCCATGTTGGGAAGCGTCCGTAAACTGTTTTCAAAAATTGAAGTTGAGAAGGAACCGGTGTAGGGTTGCCTGATGATGAGTCCGTGTAGAACTGTATTTGAATGATTGTTAATGATAGCCTTTTATTCTTATCCTGAAAAGGACAAAATGTTAGCTAAACACAAGGTCATGTTGCATGAAATGTATGATGCAATATATATTATATCGATGTTTATGATATGAATGTAATGAATGCGCATGCAAGCTGATGAGCTGTCCTGCTGAGGATAAATGAATCCTAGATGGCTGGAGATAATAGAATCTTGACTGCTGTCGGGGAAAGTGAATCCTTGACTGTTGCAGGGGATTGCAAGAATTTTTGAATGCTGAGGATGAGACATCCTTGTTGACTACTGACTGCTTGGGGAACAAGATCTTCAATTGTTGAGGGATCTTAGGACCACTGTTGGGGATTGGAATTCCTTGGTGACTTGCGGGGTAAGAGAATTCTGATGATCTCTACTGGGGAGTTCAGAACCTGGTAGACTTATGCTGGGGACGTAAGACTGAGAATCTTCAGTCTGGTGGGAAGTATCTCTGTGGGGAGAAGGTTCACTAGTCTAGTTCTGCTGGGGATTGATAGTTGGAATTCTTAGCTCCGCTGGGGATTGGATTTTCAGATTTTTAAGGCTCCACTGGGAATACTGAAACTTAACTCTGGGGGGAATTGAGTTCTGGAAGGCTCTCCGGCTGGGGAAATCAGTTTTGAGAAAGCTTTTTTCTGCTGAAGATCCTGAAGTTTAACTCTATTTGGAGAATTAAGTTCTGGATTTTAACCTTGTTGAGGAATTTGGGGTTTAGTTCCGCTGGGGATTCCTTCTGAAAGGGCATCAAGATACCTATTCGTACTTTCAACCTATCACTAATCACCTTTTCCTGATTTGTAAGAAAATGATTATGTTCAAATGCATATGCCTATTTAACAAAACATTGGACGTTTCTCAAATAAAACATAAGTGCAAAAGAGAAAAAGGAAGACAAAGCAAATTTCTATATTTGGAAAAGTATTTGTATTAACTTTTTATGAGTATCTTTGTACAAAGGAGACAGGCATCCTAGTAAGAGGATGTTGTCGTAAAAATTGATAAACTTATACAAAAGAAAGATGGCTATGTGAAACAATTCCATGGGATCCCCATTCTGCTATAGCCTTCGCAACTCTGAATATCTGCCCATTCGCTGCTTCATCCGCCGATGACTGGATTGATCAGAAGCTTGGAGCTGGTTGATGAAGAGATTATCCTTAAAGTGATCCGACGAGACATAGTCATACGCTTTAATTCCCTAACTTTTGCCTGGACCGCCCTTTCGGGTTTTCAATCCATCGGGAAACCCTTTTTTGCCCAAGCCGCCCTTTTGGGTTTTCGACTTGCCGGGTGTACAAATTTTTTTGTTTTATCCCTAATTTTTGCCTGAACCGCCCTTTCGGGTTTTCGGTTCACCGAGATACCCATTTTTTGCCCAAGCCGCCCTTTCGGGTTTTCGACTTGTTGGGTGATTTTATGCGTAGTATCTTTTGACTATGTCTGCGTTCGCAGGGTGCGGAAAATCGTCACCGTCCATGGTGGTCAGAATCATTGCACCACCAGAAAATATGCTCTTGATCACAAATGGTCCTTCGTATGTAGGAGTCCATTTGCCCCTGGGATCACTTTGCGGCAAGATAATCCGCTTGATTACGAGATCTCCGACTTGATATACTTGACGTCTGACTTTCTTGTTGAAAGCCTTGATCATCCATTTTTGATACGTCTGACCATGGCAAACAGCAGTGAGTCGCTTCTCGTCGATCAGATTGAGTTGATCAAGTCGGGTCTGAATCCAATCATCTTCACTCAAACCAGAGTCCTTCATAATCCTTAAAGAAGGAATCTGAACTTCCATGGGCAGGACAACTTCCATGCCATATACCAAAGAAAATGGGGTTTCCCCTGTTGAAGTACGTGCCGTGGTACGTTATCCATGCAGAGCAAACTGTAACATCTCATGCCAGTCCTTGTAGGTGACTGTCATTTTCTGAATGATCTTCTTAATGTTTTTGTTTGCAGCTTCAACAGCACCGTTCATCTTCGGACGATAGGGAGATGAATTGTGATGATAAATCTTGAACTGTTCGCATAGAGCGGTGATCATAGTATTATTCAGATTTGTATTGTTGTCTGTGATGATCCTGTCGGGTATACCATACCGGCATATGAGGTTTTGCTTGATGAAGAGGGCAACCACATTTTTTGTAACGGAGGCGAAGGAAGCTGCTTCGACCCATTTGGTAAAATAGTCAATGGCGACCAGGATGAAGCGATGTCCATTGGACGTTGTGGGCTTGATCTCTCCAATCATGTCAATGCCCCACATTGCGAATGGCCAAGGAGCTGTCAGAACGTTGAGGGGAACAAGAGGAATATGAATCTTGTCAGCGTAGACTTGACATTTGTGGCAAGTACGGGAATGTTGATGGCAATCTGCTTCCATGGTAGACCAGTAATAGCCTGCCCTTAGAATCTTCTTAGCCATTGTATGCCCGCTCAAGTGGGTGCCAAACGTACCGCTGTGTATCTCAGTCATGATTAACTTTGCTTCAGCTTTGTCTACACATCGGAGTAAAACACAATCATGGCTACGTTTATAGAGGATGCCATTGCTCAGGAAGAACTTGGCAGCAAATTTCCTTAGGAACTTTTTGTCATTTACAGAAGCTCCTTCGGGATATTCCCTAGTCTGGAGATACCTTTTGATTTCGTGAAACCAGGGTTGTTCCACCACTTCATCGGTATTAATCTCATGACAATGTGCAGGTTCGTCCATTCGCTTGATGGTGATTTGGGGAGCCTCATTATCCCAGTTGAGTTTAAACATGGAAGACATCGTTGCCAGAGCATCTGCCAGCTGATTCTCTTCTCGCGGGAAATGCTCGAAGGTGATTTGCTCGAAATGAGGTAACAATGTCAGGACATGTTCTTTGTATGGGATAAGATTAGGATGCTTGGTGTCCCACTCTCCTTTGATTTGACTGATAACCAAAGCCGAGTCCTCAAATACGATCAAAGATTTGATCCCCATGTCAATAGCAGCCTTGAGACCAAAAATGCAAGCTCCATATTCAGCCATGTTATTGGTACAGCTGAAGCAAAGTCGGGCCGTGAAAGGTGTGTGACAACCTTCCGAGGAAATGAGTATCGCACCGATATCGTTTCCAAGTGCATTTGAGCACCATCAAAGTACAGGGTCCATCGGGATCCTTTTTCAGGTCCGTCATACAGTCTGTTACCTTCAATGTTGTCCAAATTCATGATGTCCTCGTCCGGGAAGTCGAATATCATGGATTGATAATCTTCGATAGCTTGATGAGCTAGATGGTCAGCTAGTACACTCCCTTTTATAGCTTTTTGGGTGGTGTACTGGATGTCATACTCAGTTAGAATCATTTGCCATCTAGCGATTCTTCCAGATAAAGCAGGCTTCTCGAAGATATACTTGATAAGATCCATTTTGGAAATCAACAAAGTGGTATGAGTCAACATATACTGTCTCAGTCGGCGAGCAGCCCATACCAAAGCGCATCAAGTTTTCTCGAGTAGTGAGTAGCGAGTCTCACAGTCGGTAAACTTTTTGCTAAGGTAATAAATGGCATGCTCTTTTCGACCAGACTCATCATGCTGGCCTAGTACGCACCCCCATTGAATTATCCAAAACGGTCAGATACATGATCAGTGGCCTTCCTTCGACGGGTGGCATCAAAATAGGAGGTTCTAGCAAGTACTCCTTGATCTTATCAAAAGCAGCTTGGAAATCGTCGTTCCATTCGACTACCTGATCTTTCTTCAATAATTTGAAAATTGGATCACAGGTAGACGTCAAATGAGAGATGAATCTGGCAATATAGTTCAAGCGCCCCAAGAACCCTCTAACCTCCTTTTCAGTACGGGGGGTAGGAATCTCTTGTATTGCTTTCACTTTTGCTGGATTGACCTCAATGCCCTTGTTGCTGACAATAAACCCTAGGAGTTTACCATACCTAACTCCAAAAGTGCATTTACTTGGATTCAGCCTGAGTTTGTATTCTTTCAACCTGGAAAACAGCTTCTGCAAATGTTCAAGGTGTTCCTCCTCTGTTTGTGATCGAGCTATCATATCGTCTACGTAAACTTCGATCTCATGATGTATCATATCATGAAATAAAGCTACCATGGCGCGTTGATAAGTTGCCCCTGCGTTCTTCAGCCCAAACGGCATCACCTTGTAGCAGAAGGTTCCCCATTGTGTGACAAAGGTTGTTTTCTCCATGTCCTCGGGGGCCATTTTGATCTGGTTGTAGCCCGAGAATCCTTCCATGAAGGAAAACACCTTATGATGAGCCGTGTTGTCAATCAAAATGTCGATATGCGGTAGCGGAAAATCATCTTTGGGGCTAGCCCTGTTCAAATCCCGGTAGTCCACACACATTCTGACCTTGCCATCTTTTTTAGGTACTGGCACGATGTTAGCAACCCATTATGGATAGGATGTAACATCCAGGAAGCCAACGTTGAATTGTTTCATTACTTGAGCTTTAATCTTCTTAGACATGTCGGGCCTCATTCGGCGAACTTTTTGCTTGATCGATGGACAATCCTCTCTTGTAGGGAGACGGTGAACTACTATGTCTGTGTCTAAACCCGGCATGTCTTTATAAGACCAGGCGAAGATTTCAACGTACTCATTCAACAGCTGTACCAAACGCTCCTTGACACTTGGTTCCAGATTAGCACCCACTTGTACTTCTTTCCTGTCTTCTTTTGTTCCTAAGTTGACTGTTTCCAACAACTCTTCATGAGGCAAGACGACCCTTTCTTCTTGTTGTAGAAGTCTGGCTAGCTCTCCTAGTACTTCATAATCTTCGTCATCTTCATACTCAGCCTGATTGACCAAATCTTCAGAGTTATTGAAGGACATTGCAAAATAGTCACCCATAGAATCCAGAGTGGATGGGTACCTGCATTTGTGAGTGTGGGTGTGTGTAAGGGATAGCCATCCTTAAACAAACAAGAATGCAAAAGGAAAGAAAATGAACACAACAGTTTACAAATGAAAAACGTCCAATGATTCATTAAACATGGCATATGAATATGAAGAGAATCAAAACCCTTACAAATGGACCTACATGCCCCGGGCAAGGCATGAGGTGAAAAAGTAGTGTGCAGATTATTTAAAAGTAATTATTACAGACCAACAGGAAATGTTCGAAAGATAAGTTACTGATTAATGAAAGTAATGGGGACGAAGTCTTTCACCTCCCAGTTGTGTAGTCCCCCTTCGATGGTTGGGAAGATCCAGTCTTCAATGTTACCCTCTTCGTATTCGTCTTCCACAGCATTGATCCTATGAGGTGAAATCTTGATGGGTGTTCTTTCAATTTTTGAGCGACACATAGATTTTTGCCCCGCAGCGGTAAATCCCAACCCAAACTTGTCTGTTTTGTGAGGAAAGTCAGGCAACTGACCCCATGTTGATCTATTTCCCTCCTTTATTGCAGCCTTTGTGTCTTTCAGAGATGCCATCCTAGCCACCTGCTTGGGCTCCTCAGCTACTGCAACCTCGGGAGCAATTTCCTCGAAGTGTTGGAATGGTGTCTCAATGAATTCGCCCTCCACTTCCACATACCAAAAGGAGTTCAGGTGACTGATCATATATTCCTCTTCACTGTGTACGGTTATAATCTTTCCTTTTACAGGGTATTTCAGCATCTGATGTAGGGAGGAAGTGACTGCCCCAGCATTATGTATCCATGGTCTCCCTAACAAGCAAGAGTATGACGGACGGATGTCCATCACGTAGAAAGTTGAGTGGAATACTTCAGTTCCTACCTTGATAGGGATGTATACCTCCCCATGTACCATTCTTTTAGACTCGTCAAAGACCCTGACAATGATATTACTTGGTTTCAGCTCCAAGCCTTCACAATCTAATCGATCCAGAGCTTTCTTAGGCAGCACGTTCAGAGAAGAACCAGTGTCGACCAAAACATGAGCCAGAGTAGTTCCTCGGCATTCTACTGACACATGTAATGCGTCATTGTGCTTTCTTCCTTTCGGAGTCAGGTCAGCATCAGAGAAACCCAGGCCGTTGTCTGCGGTAAGGCTGGCTACACAATCCTGGAATTGATCGGCTGAGGTTTCCTGGGGTATATGGGTTGTCTTTAAAAACCTTATCAAAGCTTTGGCATGAGCCTCCGAACAAAGCAGCAAAGCTAGCATGGATATCTTCGAGGGGGTTTGCCCCAGTTGCTCTACAATGTCATAATCACTCTTCTTAATTATTTTCAGAATCTCCTCCATTTCTTTCTTAGAGGTTTCGGGGACAACCAATGGCTGAGCCCTCGTCCTGACGAGCTCATCTTGGATCCCTTTCCCCTTATCAGCAGAAATAGGAGGAACAACCACAGGAGTGACGACTTCTTCAATCAACGGAATTCTTGCAGAAAGTTTTATCGGTGCAGAAGTAACTTTGGCAACAGCTGAGGGTCCAAAGATTGCCTTTGGAGGGGAAATCTCTGGAGAAAATATTCTCCCACTTCGGGTAATCTTGCTTGTACCGGCAATGTTTCCAATGTCGGCATCTTCTTCGTCAGAGCTTTCTTCAGTTATCTCAACTTGTTTAACACCATGGTAGTAGATTTCTCCACCATAATTCCATGGTATTGATTTGTCTGAAATGTAGGGGACGGGCCCAGGCATGGTTATTTTCAGAGGAACAAACTTCGTAGCGGATGTAATCTTAACAGGCTTTTTAGGGACCTTGGAAAGATTGGTGGAAATGGTGATTATTGAAACATCTTTGATAGGGGTTAGAGTAGCAGGGACCTTTTCGAAAAGAATTTGTTGACTGTCCATTAGGCCTTGGATGCCTATCCTCAGCAATGGACAGTCGATTGGTAGGGAGGAACAACAGTAGCAGTCTTCTTTACACCCTGGGAAAATCCCAGCCTTTAACAGATTCAACTTGATTGTCAACAGTGGGGTCATCAGATCATCAACAGCAGAAACATACAGATCTTCTTCAATAGCATGGACATTACGACCATGCTTCGGCATTGGAGCGGATATTACGTTTGGCTTCTCCGGGGCATCGAACTCAACCTATTTTGCATCTATCAAGTCTTGAATTTTATGCTTAAGCGCCCAGCAATCGTTGGTGTCATGCCCGATGCTGTCAGAATGATAGGAACATTTAGCATTGGGATGATAATGTGGGGAAGATGTGTTCACATTTTTTGGTGCCTCTTTGATAGCGGTGAGATTTAGCTTCAACAAATGGGGAAGAACTTGTGCAGGTGTCATATTGATGCGGGTGAACTGCCATTGTGGCCGCTCTACCCGTTGTTGATTTGGTCTGGACTGATTGTTACGAGGCTGATCATTTGATGGGCTCTGGATCATCACGGCCCCCACAGTCGGCCGGCGCTCAGTTCTTCCCGATCTTTTCTGAGAGTATATAACAGCTGCCTCCTTCTTGGCTGGTAATGATTTCTTAGCAGTTGTAGAGGCAGAGGAATCCCTTTGAATCTTTCCATTCTTAATACCAGCTTCCACCCGTTCGCCAGTCAGAATCAATTCAGTAAACCCTGCGGAAGAGCTCCCGATCAAATGGTTGAAGAACGGGCCAGATAGGGTCCCCAAGAACATATCAACTAGTTCCCTATCTAAAAGAGGTGGCTGTACTCTTCTGGCCAAGTCGCGCCATTTCTGGGCGTATTCTTTGAATCCTTCATTTGAGGCCATTCCCATACTCTGTAGCTGAGTACGGGTTGGCGCCAAGTCAGCGTTATATTGATATTGGCGATAAAAGGCAGCTGCCAAGTCTTCCCAATTATGCACTTCTGACCTCTCAAGTTGGTAAAACCAGTCTAACTGTGTACCGGACAAACTGTCCTGAAAGAAGTGTACCCAAAGATTTCTGTCGGATGTATGAGGTTGAATTCTTCGGACATATGACCTCAGGTGCATCTTCAGGCAAGACAGCCCGTCATATTTTGCAAAAATTGGCACCTTAAACTTTGGAGGGATCACAATTCCAGCAATCAATCCCAATTCTTCAAAATCTAACCCAGGAACCCTTTGCAGCTCCATAGCTGCCAGTCTATCCTCCAGGTTTTTGTATTTGTCGTCCGCTGGCGGGTATTGCTGCTCTGAGTAATCTTCATCTTCCTCCACCTCTTCCTCCTTGGCTTCGGACTCAAAGGGTAGTGCAGCTCCTTTTCCCTTACTGGTTCCCTCATCAGATGCGGAGGGAAATTCAAGAACTCTTATAGCTTCATTCTCAAACCTTCTTCCCAGTGTAGCTACCCCAACTCTTTTCTTCTTCTTTTTCACTTTTTCTTGCTCTTTATTCCCAAGCAGTGGTTTTAGATCCTCCTGACCCTTTGCTAAGGTCATTAGGAGCTGTTGAAACTGTGAGTTTTGCGACTGCAGATCTTTGACCGTCTGTTCGAGATCCATCTTACTGAAATAAACAGCAGAAAGATAAGGAAACCTGGTGTGGAGACCTGCTTATGCATATGATGAATGATATGTTTATTCATGCAATGCATTCAAGGATTTAGAAATTCAAAATTTGTTGCAGACAAAAAGAACACAACGTCATATTAATAAGAAGAAATTTTGTCAGTACATAAATGCCCCATGGGCCAAATATTACAAAAACTTCTTAAGGTAAAAAGACGTTGCGCATCCTCTTTGGTGCGATGTAGGTGTTGAGGGTCTCCTCCTCATGAAGTCGGCGGGTAAGCTCCAAAACCTTCTTCTCACTGGCATAGAAGCTGGCTTCAAAAGTATTCCGCTCTTCCTTGAGTTGGATCCAACTCTTCTACATCTCCTCCCATGATGTTGGCATGTCAGGGTGTAGGATGGTGTAGGGAACCTCTCCTTCCTTTACAGGCTCTTTAATTAGAGGGAGAATATGAGGATAAGGAATCATAAGACTCTGGGCTCGGGTTCTTACCCACTTGAGATAAGGCTCAAGAGGGATGGAGTTCTTGTGCCCCAGTGTCTTGCTATCTACCTTGTTAGGCATCCTCTAAGCTCTGATGAATCTTTGGCGAAGTCCTTGCGCATCGTTGTCGAAGTAAAAAACTAGGTCAGGAATCAGCATGTCATGAGGGCCATCCCTCCGTGCATATCCAAATTGTCTCAAAGCTAAACAAGGGTTGTAGGTAATGCCTCCCCTAATGCCAAGTAATGGAACATTAGGGAACTCACCACAATGATCGACGATGATGACATTTTCTCTGGACCGAGAACACCAATGTACATCAGAATGTGTGAGGGTCATCAATCATTGTGACCACCTTAAGCCTTGGTCATTCTTCAAAACAGATTGTGGAAGGTGCGAAATAAACCACCTTGCAAGGAGAGGAGTACAGCACATGAGAACACCTCTCTTTCTCATTGTTCGTGTGTAAAATGAGTGGAGGATGTCCCCAAGCAATGTAGGTATGGGATTCCTGGATAGGAAAATCTTGACAGCATTGACATCTATAAGTTGGTCAGGATTTGGGAACAGGACCAACCCATAAATGAGGAGTGCCACAATCTCTTCAAAGGCTTGCAGATCCAAAGAATTCCAACACTCTTGTGCCTTCTCAAACAAGAATTTTGCCAAGAAGCCTTTGACACCATTTCTAGTCTCCCAATGCCCCTTGATGTCAGATGGTTGCAAGTGTAGTGCTTAAGCAACATCTTCAGGCTTTGGTTCTTTTTCCGTACCATTGTAGGGTAGTTGATTAAGAATAGGAATTCTCAGGAGTTGAGAAAATTCCTCCAAAGTAGGCACCAACTGGTAGTCGGGGAATGTGAAACAATGATGAAGGGGGTCAAAGAATTGGAACAACACTTTCACCATGTCTTCTTCAATGCTGGTGTTGACTAGGTTGAGAAGTCTACCATGTCTTTCACCGAAGAGAGAGCTTTCTGGAATTCTGGATGTAAGCTCCTTGAGTTGAGGAGGGATTCTCACAAGGTTGACTTGGATGGTTTTCCTGCGAAGAATTTCCATGACCTACAAAACAAGAACAAAGATGAAGATCCAAACCCTTGAAATGGTTAGTGGATGCATATGATGCTTTATGATGTTCATGATGTATGCACAAACATATGTACAAGCAAGTCACACAAAACCCTAGTTTCAGGCTTGCATGGGGTTTCATAGGTAAGTACCCTCTTGAGTGTAGTTGGCTTAAAAACCTGTCCTATAAATAGTAATCGGGTTCTAAGGAGCTCAATATCATTGAATTGTTTTCTATGTTCATTGTTTTGGTTTAGCCACTTAACTAGCGACCAAAATATTCCAAGAAAACAACCCTCAATGAGTGTAGTATCGAGTATCTACCAACTTCGGACTGCACCAAAGCCGGTCATCTCACTACCCCTAATAAAAGGCCAAGATGGTCAAGTAAGGTTTTAGGTCATTAGTGCTTAGTGACATCACTCAGCGGCCCCGTACTCTCCTTGATTGAACTCAAGGGTTACCGGTACTCACAAATATGTCGCACTAATATAGCTATTGCTTCAACCGTGTCGGTATAACCCCGCACAGTTTCCACAACGTATTGCTATCTATGAATGTTTCCCAAATCCGGGCATAGGATTTCAAGCCCAAACAAGAGAACCAAATGTAAAGCAATCAAAGCAAACAATTAGTCATGCAAAAGGGTGATCTAATCCCTAAGGTTACTCCACTTTTAAATTGATTTCCCCAGCAGAGTCGCCAGTTCTGTGATACGGTGGAGAACTGACTTAAGGTTTTGCGTTTGTTTTCACAAATGTTTCGGTTTAGCAAGAGTCGCCACCGACTTTTTATTTTATCCTAAGGAAAGGATAAAAAGCACAGCAAAAACCTTCGAGATGTTTTCTTGGGTTCGGGAGTAGATTATAGAAAGGGAAGGTATTAGCACCCTTTCTATCCATGGTTATCCATGGGCTCTTAGTTACTTGCTTAGATCACTTTCCTTGCATTTTCAATTGTTGAAATGGTGCTTTCAATTGTTTGAAATGGTGCTTTGTGTGTGTGGTTTTGAAAATGTTTTGAAAAAGATGCCTTGTCTAGGCAACCCTTGTAACAATTCTTTACTCAAATGTTTTACAAAAGGTGTTTGTCTTTTTGAAAAGATGTTTCAAGGTTTGAAAGTTGTTTTGAAAGTTGTGTTGTGGAGTGTGTTTTGAAAGTAGGCAAGGTTTTGTTTTGCAAGTTTGATCAAGTAACTAAGAGTTGTCTGCCCCTAAATTCACTCAAAGATTTTTTCCATGTTTTAACCCTTTTAACAGTTTTGTTCCACCATTGTATTTGGTGGTCAATCTTGTGTTAGGATGTTAACGGGACGGCGCGGGTCATCGTTTAGACCATGAATGCAATAGTGCCAAGTATCTTTGGCAATTTTTTCCTTTAAGAGACTTGATCATTTTTAGGCAACTTGATAAAGCGTCATCGAGGGACTATGATCATTTGATTTGTTTTTGTTTTGCCAAAGAAACTCAACATGCAAGCATGGGCCCTTTTTTGAAGGCAACAAGTGGAGTAACCCTAAGGTGCAAGTGTGATTGGTGTTGTCCATTTTCATGCTTTTTGTTTTTGAATTAGGTCAAGCTATTTGTTATTTGATTTTTGCATATAAACCCTAGGTCTATCATGGCATAATTAGAAAGCTTTTAAATGTGGAATTTTAAAGTTCTAGATTATTACAACATGATTATAGGGATGGGGGTACAAATGTTTGAATGGGGGATATTTAGCAAGAAATTTAAATCTAAACTATTACATCCATATTGAATAGACAAATAATAAATTGTACAATATTTAAACAAATGTAAAATGCAAAATGTATTATGCACAAAGAGATTTTTTATGTATGTAAAAGTTTTCATGTTTGAAATATAAACAAAAAAGATCATTTTTTGACTATTTTCATGGTTTTAGGGTTAAACCCTAGTTTTTGAATAAACATTATTATTTATTGATTATATACAAGATTTGTTAATTATATACAAGAAATAAAAAGTATATTGTGAAAAGGTTATTTTTGATGTCAAATATTAATAAAAATAAAAATGTATTATTTCTATATTTTTGTCCTAAATATTTAATAAAATATGTATAAGTATTTATATTATATATTAAATATACTAAATATATACAAAATGAAATATTAATTATTTACAAAAAAAGTATATTTTTAGAAAATGTTTCCAAAATGTAAACAAAAAATAATAACTAAAAAAAAAAAAAATATATATATATATATATATATATATATATATATAT